>VZTG01010359.1:1961243-2097909 GCA_013397845.1 Melanocharis versteri
GCCCAGCCGAGGCGCCTGGAACAGGCGGGGAGAGCCACCGCGCAGAGGCGCAGCCGCGCAGCCGGAGCCCCGCGCCCGGGCAGCCCGCCCAGCTGTTGGGTGGTTAAAATTAGAGGAGCTGAATTCTCCCCTAAACGTGTGGCGAGCAGTATTGCCCCTACATGGCGCGTCAAGCAGCCTCAACAGCCTTCATAAAACTGCTCTTCTCAACTCGGCACCTGCTGTGGTTGCTTGGTCACGAGCGTGATGCGTAAGAAATGTCACCAAGTTCGCTCGTGTGGCAGTTTGACAGCTCCCAAAAACGGCGTGCTTCCAAAGCGGGGCGTTTCTGTCCCCGCATGTTGGCATCGGCTCTGCCCGTGTCCTGTCCAGCCCCCGCCGGCACCACCAATCTTGCAGGACAGGCGAAGCAGTCACCGAGCGTGCCTTCATCCCCAGGAGGCTGACGAGTAGCATTCAGTGATGAAAGGCATTCCAGCCCATCTCAAAACCTGACTGTCGGTGATAAATGAGGACTGCCAAGGCGGAAAAACCCTTTCAATACATTCTGATGAGCTTGCAACAAAGCGGGGTTATTTTTTTCATCAGCCAGGAGCATATGGTCAGCATTATTCTTAAATATTTTTGGAAAGTGTGCAGAATCCCTGCTAATTTTTGAAGTAACGGTTTCTACATGTACACTTCAACATGTGTCCGAGGAGGCCCTGCCTTTGTTACAGTTATTCTTGGTTTTGCACCTTGGAAAGAGATCAGGATCTCTCCAGGAATGTGTGCCGTGTGAAAGGGGTTTTATGAATCCTGCTGCCTTGTATAAGATCTGATTTTCGAAAATATATTATGAAATAATTATGAAGGGCTTGATTCGGCAGTATGTTTCCTCTGACTGGCCAGCCATTTTTATGGATGTACCTTCTCTTTCCTGAGATATGCAGAGTGAGCTGGAAAAAGGGTAGGAAAAACGAGTCAGGATAGCATGGCTACAGGAATGGTCATGAGTGATACCATCTAGCATGTGTTTGAGAGCGATAGTATTCAGCTATGCTTGCTGGAGCACAGCCAAGTAGCTTCCAAAAGCTGCACAAAGCAGCCCGTCAGAGAGCTCCTATCCCAATCGAAACTGACGTGTAAGCGTTTTCTAGCATGTTACTGAACATTATTCACTGGAGAGGCACAGTTTGTTGTACTGGTTGTGTCTTCTACAAAGTCTTTGTACCTCTCTCATTACCCTCCAGGTCTTCTCTAATTTTGGGGGAAGCCTTGGTTGTAAACAGCATGTGCTTAGCCTAATGGGAAAAAATGTTAGTTAGGAAAGCTTGGCAACGAACTAATAATATTTGCAGCCATGTGACTGTGTAGAGCTTTGTCCTGATTGCAGTTAGTCTCTTGGGATCTTCATATTTCAGTATATGCATGATTAAATGCCATTTCCCCTCTGCAGCAGGGCAGTAAGAACCAAGACTACATGGAGATGGTGGTATCTACCAGTACAGCTGTCAGCAGGAGGAGGGAAATGAGAGAGGATCTGAGAGATGCCCCTATATCCTGTCTCGCCAGGAGGACCATAAGCAGGTGGAGCACATAGACATGGCTCTGATGGACTCTAGTCTTGTGCTGTGGTGTGCACCTGTGCATAGAAGAAAAATTTTCTCTGATAGAATCACTGGCATTAATTTTATATAAGATAATAGCACATTATTATTGGCTAAGTAGAATTTATCCTCTTAAAACAAGGTCTAATGTACCGTAGGAGAATGGGCTGGTTCAATTAAATTAATGTCCTACTCTTAAATTGCTGTAAAGGCTGCTTTAAACTCCTATCTTTGCCAATAATCTACAAGTTCTTTGGAGTCTGCTAGTATAAATTAATCTGACAGAGACAAGAAATAAAAACTGTTTGCATTTACACAGAACGAGGAATTGGCTTTGGACAGACAGATCAATTTTTGGAGATTCATGTTGAATTGATGCATTTTGTTAGTGGAGGCAAGTCTAATGGTGTTACAGCTCTTCATTGATGCAGGCTTCTTCTCTGCTGTGTCTCTTTCTTCTGCTATTAGCATCTTGATAGCTTAAGTACTTTCTCCAATTATACAGTTATTTTTCACAGTAATAGTCCAAAGCAGAAAATGTCACATGGATGTTGTGAATTGCTCAGTCTTGTTCCTTATCTCCAGCAACCAGCTTTGTGATGCTCAACAGTATACCTTAACCTCTTGGTGCCTGTCTATTCTTCTGGATTCCAGGGAAAATATCATCCTGCTGATGCAGCTCAGAGGTGTTGGACCTCAGATGAGGACAGGCAGGAGTTCAGAAACACAGCCGAGACCTGAACCTCCCTCTCCTGTCTCTCAGTTTAGCCTAACCAGGCATTGGGAAACTTTATTAAGGAGATGAGGAAGAAACTTTTTGTGAAACCGCAAGCACTCTGCCTCTTCCACATGAGAGCCCAACGCCACAGCCTTTTTTAGGCAAAGTTTTCACTAAAGAGAACAAATGCTTTGTATTCAGGATCCCAGATGTGCCAGGCTGACAGGGCTATTTTCAGACAATGGCAAGATCTATGAAATGTTTCCATTTATAGTTTCAGGAAGTGTACTCAGCATCTACTCTAAACGAATCTTTTAAGTTCTCTCCATAGGCTCTGTAAGTGGGTTCCTTCAGAAAGTAATTCATCCGTGTATTTGACAACTGTCTGGAGTGGGACAAAATACACTAGCAAATCCCATCCCACTTGCTGAAATTATGTGCTGTATAACTGAAAAATCACATATATTTTCCTCATAAAATTTATTTATATGGGTTTTGCTTGAAAGCATCCTCAAGAATTTTGTTTCATTAGAAGGAAGTTTGTATGGAAGAGATATTGTGAATGACAAATACTCTCTCAGCTCTTCAGTATTCTGGAAGTTTATTTAACAGGAGTATGTGCATTCCAGTGCATTTTTACCTCAGGATCTCTGACAGACACTTTCTGATGTATAGTCAGGCAATTCTTCCAATGCAAGACCCACAGGAAGGGTGTCTCCTGTTAATACAAGGAGGGCCATCTTTTTGTTTGAACCCAAGATATAAAGCACCACATCTCAGGGCTTCCAGGTATCTGACTTACAGTATAGTAACTAAGTGTTGCCATCTTAGAGCCAGGAGCCAACTTTCTTCTAAAATAACCAGTCAAAGTATTCAAAGTTTAACAGATGGTTGATGTAGATGTTTATCCAAAGGGTGCATGATCCTGAGGTATAAGGACAGAGTAAAATTGTTTGCCACTAAAGTCATCTAAACCGTGTGCAGTAAACAATTTATTCAATCACACAGAACAATTATCCCTGTTCCCAAATTATGCATGAGCAGCTCCCTGCTGACACTTTATTTTGTATGTTCATTATTTGAAATTGCTCAGTGAACAATTTCTATGAACTGCTTGCAAGTGATTTTTCTGGGACTTGATGGAAGGCCCTGCTATGCTTGCTCTAGCTCTACCTGAATCACATGACTCCCCCCAAAAAACAGGAGAGCTGATATAAAACGGGTTGGATTTCCTAAAGCAGAGTCATAGCATGCTTGTCACTGTCCTGCCAGGGCAGTTTGCTCACGGCATTGGGGAATAACAGGAACCTGTCTCAGGGGGGTTGCTTCTTTCTGCAAATAAAGGAATACCAGATATGGAGTCTGACCATATTGCTTGCCTGGAACTCCAGTAGTTATCGACACATTGCTCTCTGTTAACGTGAGGCAGCGCTTACTTCACACAAAATTGGAAGACAAATAATAGAGCCATGCTTTTGCATTGCGTCTGTCCCCTCACTTGGTGACAGCACATTTCTAGGGGTCCCCACTGCAGCAGATTTGGCAGCACTGGGTGGACTGGCTGTGATTTTTCTGTTCCCTTTTTGGACAACTTCCACACACAAATAAAAGTTCAAAACGATCTTGGACAGACGTCTGCGCTAATCCTGGAGTAAATGCATTTCATCTGCAGCTCTCAACATTCTCTCTGCAGAGATCCCTACGAATTTGTGTGAGTCTGTGTGACTGTATAAACCAAAGGAATCGCAGATATCGTCAGAGTACAAATGTATGCGTGCTTCTGGGTGTTGGTACAGTGACAGTTAATGTTTTGCTGCAGTGTTAGTCCTTTTTTAGCTGTGCATTTTAATATTTACTGGTGGCTATTTTTGAAAAGCAAAGGCTAGGATTGAACCTTCAGGATGTTGCATATTTGCATCATTATCAACCATTTTATAGGAATTTTTAAAATTATTGATAAGGATTTAGAATTTTATGTAAAGATATGAAAAGGAACTAAATAACAAGTGTTTAACATCTCCAGACAGACAGAGAGAACTGAAAAAAAAATCAAAAAACTTTAAAACTTAAAAACTTGAGGAACAAGGACAAAAAAGAAGTAGGGGGAGGCTGAAGATGAGTCGAAGGAATTATTTTAAAGAAGTGACAGAGAAAGCATACATTATTTGAGAGGGAAAATAGTCCACAGTGAGGGGAAAGAAAAGGTAAATAGATTAGGTCAGAAGAACTTTGAAATGGAAAGAGATAGCTTTTTAAAAGTTAATAAATTGTGCATATTGTAAAGGACTGTCAACATGTGTGCTGAGTTAGAGCATGCCACAACTGCTTCGTGCTACCCTGATTTTTAAGAGTAAAAGTAAACACAGAATTTTAAAAAAACATATTTTCTTCTAGTTTCAATGAATAAATAAGACCAGTCTTCTGAGTAATGTTTATTATACTTCTTTGTTCTGTAAAGAAGAAAGCAACAAACAAAACCCTATTATATAGGGTTGAAAACAGGGATACAGACTGCAATAAACATACAAATATATGTGATTATTGCTTTTGCATGTAGCTTAAGTACATACAACACTGTAAAAAGCACTTTCAGAAGTAAAATGGCAACCACTATTGTTAACAAAAAGATACTAGTAGTTTGTAAAATCAAAACCAATGTAAAAAATGCGTTATGTATCAGTATTTCTTGTATTTTTTCTACTAATACTTACTCATTCTTTAAATAACGAACACGTTTCCTGTAAGAACACTGTATTTTTGAAAAGCTGTAACTGAACACTAAAATGGAGACCCAGTGATAAACAGAGCATAGTGCTGGATATCTGACTGCTTTTAAGAAGCACTTCATTCCCCTCACTAGGGAGATCTGCTTGAAAGTATCATTTGAGAGGACTCAACTTTTCTGTAAATGAGAACAGGACAGTCTTGCTTCATATTCAAAATAAGTATTCAAAATATTTAATCTCTTAGTAAAATAGAATAGCTACTACAGCTAGATTCCATAAATCTTTAAAGATTTTAGTGTGAGAGAGCTAGATTAACAAAGCACAGCAAGGAATTCCGGTACAACAGATGTTTTATAGGAGCTGCTGATACTCATCTTTGGGTATGCTGGCAGATGTGAACTTGCTTGCCTCACTTTTGTTATGGAATAAGTTATTTCTCATTTTCATTTGTAAGACAACACATATGGGAAGATACGGGGTCAGACCTAATGGGTTTTAAACTCATCCCAAACCTTACCTGCCAGTATCCCACACTTGTAGCCGTGCCCTACAGTAAGGACACCTCCTTTCACAGATGAGATGCTTTAATGTTTGCCTCTGATGTGCAGTTTCTACAGAAGGGAATGATGCTGCCCACTTCTATACAATTACGTGGTTTGGGCATTTATCCATTAAATGGGATTTTTGCTTCAGTGTCTTTCTTGGCCTAATGTCCCTAATTCCCAGAAATTATTATATCCCCCAGATTTAGACGAGTTTAGGTGGAGAGTTACTAGTGGATACAACGAAAACTATAGGATTCACTGCTGAAATCGTTATTTATCAGCATTATTTTACTGCAGTTGTTTATTTATATGACTTTGATGTCTTAGTTCTTGGTCATCTATCTTTTATCATCATGTGTCTTCAAAAACCCGCTCAGGTAGCAAAATAGTCCTGAACCTACAATAAACCACCGATCCCTCAAATTAGGAGCTGCAGTTCAACTTCATCATTGCCTGTGAATCCAGAGCAGAAGAATAACTGCCATAAAATCCTTCTGCTCTCACAAGCTTTTGGGAATGTCCCATCTTTTTTTTCTTCTCCAGAGCAAGGTTTAAGAACATTTGCAGCTTGCAGAAAGATGGTTTGGGTCCAAACCCTCTGCTGGCAGAACCCTCTGCCAAATGGCCCTCTAGGAGGGCATTTCTAGCTGTGGTTTGGGACACGACCCCAAATCTAGAGCTCAGTGATGACATGCTTGTGCTGCCTTTCTCCTACACACTCCTGCTGATGAAGCTCCACCTACATGGTTTGATTCATCAGCATGAGGTGGTTTGATTTGCATGTCAAGTTCAATACATCTTTTGATTTCCACAAAAGCAGAATTACAGCAAGTAGAAACCGATGGGATAAAAAAATCTACAAGAAAGGAAAGTTAATCCAAATTAGACAAATAGAAAGAAAGGGTGTTTTTCCTTAGGAGCCCTGAACCTATTATATTTTAATGCATATTAATGTAAACAAAGTAAGCTTTTTCAAGAGGGATTAACAAATCAGTTTAATATGGTATTTATTTTGTTGCATAGTAAAAAAATCTGTTATACAGTAACAGCTAGGGAGGAAAAATATGCATTCAATTATTACAGGAATAGAAAGAAAAATATTAATCTGGTCATGTCTGAATTCAACAAATAGATATTAATTTTTTCCTTTCCTATTCAAATAGTTTCCTTCTATATAAATAGCTGCAGATTTGTTTCACTTTTAACGTATGGTTTGCAATATCTGTTCATATGAGCAACACAATATTGTGTTTTAATTTTTCATGTATATTGAGACCAAATATGTCTTATATTTATCATTCACAATAAGTAAAATCTGTAGAGCACTTTTTTCCTGAAAATGTAGCACCAACATATTATTTAATTACTACAAGCATATGCCTTTTTTGTGGTATGGCAAATCTGTGCAATATCATCCAAGCACATATTTATCTTCCCAGTTTTATACTAGTGGAGGTCATATCTCTATAGGTATAATTTGCTTTGTTGTAAGGAATATAGTTCTTGAAAACATAGATCCTGGATGGCCCTCCTCAGCCACAAAGCCCAGCCTCTGTTATCACAGGCAACTGGGTAAAATAACCACTTTTCTTCAAGTGCTTGGAATTTGCCTTGCGTAGTGTATCAGCTACAACAGTACATTGGGATGCATTCTCTCTGGTTATTCTGTAGTTTCTGTAGTTTTGAGTGGAGTAGCATGATGGAACCTGTTACCTGTACTTACACTATTAGTAGTTAAAAAAAACCTACATAATAAAAGAATTGCAGGGTCAGTCCCATGCTCCTAAGCAGGCAAAACTTGCTTTGAAGCTCTAACTACATATTGCTGCACCCAACAAATTAATTTGCCACAAGTCCAATTTGAAATAAACTTCTCTGGGATAAAATCTGTATGAAATTTAGTTCTCTCTTCCTCTCCTCCTCCTCCCCCTCTGTTTTAGACTGTCCTAGGCCATACAGTTTCTTACCTTATGCAGCAAATTTGAACCCTTCTGCAGGCTGTAAGGCAATTCCAACATGATGTCCACATAATTATAAAAACTTAGGAGAATCAACTGATGAATGACCACATCATCATGTGCACAGATTCTGCCACTCTTACCTATAGTAGCATATAAATGTAGACATAACTCCACAGAAGGTTATGGAACAGGTAAAAATGTAAAATGTGGGTAAACGGGAATCACTGCAGGATCAAGAAAAGGACTCATTGATAGCAGCATGGACTCAAGTATCCGCTTGTTTAAACCAATTATGAAGGAATCTGATCACCTCACTAACAGTTATTCCTGAGTAGTAGCACAGGCATAAGCTGGATGATGCTTAAGTCAGAACTTCATCTCGCTCCCAATGTTTATTAACCTATAAATAATCACAGAATGGTCTGGGTTGGAAGGGACCTTAAAAGGCCATCTAGTCCAACCCCCTCGAATAAGTGGGGATATCCTCAAAGAGATCAATTTATAGATCAATTCCATCCAATGTGAATTTGAATGTTCCCAGGGACCAGGCACCCACCATCTCTCTGGACAGCCTGTTTCAGTGATTCATCATGCTCATCATAATAAAATTCCTCCTTATATCTAAATACATCCTTGAATTTACAGCCATTACCCCTTGTCCTATCACAAGAGGTCCTGCTATAAAACGTCTGTCCTCATCTTTCTTGCAGGCCCCTTTAAGTACTGAAAGGTTGCAATACAATGTCACCTGGAGCCTTCTTTTCCTGAGGCTGTGTACCCAACTGTCTAATGACTGGGTGTTTATGATATCACAAAACTTGTCTAATTTCACTGACATCATTCTGAACATGTCTTCATTTAGGCAGATTATACAGCCCTCCCAAAACACCGGTTTCTGAGTCGCATACCGGAGCATATTTCACTGTATGTTTTAGAAGAACTGTCCAGATTAAAATAAAAACAGAGTTAGAGAGAACTTCTGTCTTGCTTCCAGCCCTTTTGTGTGTACTTATATTATTGTAGATATATATTTTACAGCTGAATTTTACAGCTGAACTGTTCTGCTAGTCGTGTCTCAAACAGATTCTGGAAAACTGGAAACAGTTTTTAAAAAATGACTCAAAGCCCAGAAAGCACAGTAGCAACACCTAAACAAGATTAGCTAAGAGTATGTTCAGATATTGACTCAGACATGTCCTGGTAGAGATTTCTGACAGTAACCAATTCCAGCAGAGAAAAGCATCACAGAGGATTGTGTTTGGAAAGTGTGTGACAGAAACCAAGGCACACAACAGCCACAAAAAAAAAATTATCAAAGTATGTCTTGAAGCACCCATATTCCCCAGTATCTTTCCAAGCAGTATGCTATAGTTGAAATAGAATATATAAGCTTGATACAGAAATTTGGTGAGTAATGCTCCTTGGTCTTATTTTAAGGTGAAGACAATCAAATTAATAAACTTTAGTAGGGTCAGAATTCAGTAAAGTCAAGTTTTCTTGAATAAATAGGCCACACCCAAATATTAAAGAATACCAAGGAGAATATTAATCGATTATTTATATTACACCTAAGTCTAGAATAAGATCTTTTTTATGCAATTAAAATACTTTCATGTTTGTAGACTGTTAAAACATGAAATACTAAGTATAAAATTCATGTTGATCCAACATATGTTATAGCACAGGAAATTTAGAAATTCTTGTTATCACAATGAGGTGGGGGTGTCATTTTTAAAAGGGTCATTAAAAAACAGCGTAAGGTTTTTAGAGCAGCTCAGCCAGCTGACACAGAGAGGCACAGCCCAAGCGACACCCACGAGAGATGATGCACTTTTCCCCACCCCGGGCACTGCTGACAACCAGGACGTGACACCAACCACAGCACCGAAGTGACATAGGAATACCTGTGCTGAGCCACACCAAGGGGTCAGGCAGCCTGCCGTCCTGCCCCTTAACCAGGAAAAGGTTATAGGAATAGGGCACACATGGATGTGTGCACACATCCTTACTACGTGCTGCCAGCCTCTGGCAGTGTTGTGCCTTAGTTATCATCTGAACACGTCTTTAAAAGCCATCAGTGAACTGTTTGCATTTTTTTCCAATTCTCTTTTGACCAAGACAAAGTAGCTCTGTGACTTAGGGACTTCATGCATTAAGCAGTACACGCAGAATACATTGCATGGAAGGGTTATGAGAATGATTTGGGGATTTATGTTTGGTAGGTTTTCCTCTCTGGGAAAGAAACATAAAGCTAAAAGCAAAACTTGTACAACCTTATCTGCTCTATGCTAAATGTCCTTCAAACAGGCAGTGTTTCACATCACTCCTAACAGCTTTTTTATGCATACTACATGATTATCTTTCAAGAGTAAGATTGTATCATCATTTTAAGTGCTCCAGAAACAACTCACAAGATCTAAACTTATATGTATAATCTCACACACAGAGAAGCACACCAGGGTCATCCTACCAAACAAGCCAGCAATTTTAAAATATTAAAAATATGATCTACTTCCAGACATATCAAGCAGCAATCCATTCTCATAAAATAGTAATGCTTATTATTTTTGATTACTGGCAGGCATCAGGCAGAGCAGCAGGAAGGTGAGTTAGCAAAGGCATTCAGACATTTCTCTTCAAAGGCACAATGACCCCAAGGGTCCAAACCAGCTCTCTCCTACTCGAGTGTGATCTGAAGCTCCCTTATGTCCTTAAAACACCACAGAATTAGGGAGAGAATATCTTTTAAATCAAGAATTTCATAGGCACAGAAAAGTGACTCTGGAAGCTAAACAAGAATGTGTCAGTGAAAAATTGCATTTATTGCTGCAGCTGTTTTCTTCCTGACAAACATAGCTAAAAAGAATATTATACAACAAACTCCAGTGGTTTGGCAGTAGATTGATTAACATCATTTATTGTACACTGACATGGCAGAAGCCCGGGTCCTATAACATCACATTCTATCAGAAACGCTACACAACCATTTTCCTAAGCTGTACTTGCGGCAGTTACAGCTCTTTTATTTTTCTAATGCCAGCAACGACATTTATGTTTGTTTTCATGTAATACCTCTTAAGGACAGTCAGAGAGAAACCAATCACTCATGGAACAGAATTTGTTTTGTTTTGTTTGGGCTTTTAACAACCTTGCTGTGCATTTCAAAATCTTTCATGTCTTTAAGAAACAAACCCACTGCAATCGGTCCTTAGTCTTTTTCTGCAACATTACTCATGTAAATTGAGAGAATGTTCACATGGCATAAAAATGAACATTATAAGCAAGTTGCTATATTTTGAAGACAACTTACTTGTTTTCATTGACCATTCTAACTATACTTCATTATGACACATTTTTTGAGGAAAATAGAGTTACAAATACCATGGGATTGCTTTTTCAAGAAAACAATAAAACAAACACACCCCCACAGAGGCCACCACAAATGCAATAGGACCTCAGACTGTTATGATTTGTTCTCCTCCAAAAGGAAAGAAATGAAGATAACAGGAGAATCAACAGAAAGTAAACATATTGCACAGACAGTCAAAACGCAGAAGCCAACTTGCTGGCTCGAGATAGAGAATTCAACCTGCTGCAATTAACATAAACGGCACTTGTCAGTCAAATTTGGCTTCGTGTGCTTTTGTCTCTCTGCCCTTGTGCTTTGCCACCTTCCGTTTCCCTTCATCGCTTTGAGGACTGGCCGCCGCAGAACTTTCCTTCCTAGGAGGGTGCGAGGAAGGAGGCGCAGTTTGTGAGCCCCGCGGGCTTGCGGCGGGGGGAGCCTCGCTGGAGGCGGCGGGAGGGCAGGGAGGGCGGCACGGGAGGGCTCTCCGGCAGTGCCACGTGGTAGAAGTTGGGTAGGCGGATGTCGTACCTAAAACCTTGCCCCACGTGCACCCTGTCGTTCAGGGCATACAGTTTTTCAGCTATGTCGCTCCCAATCAAAATTGAGAACAGGCGAGAGATGAAGCGGTGTTTAGCGAACAGCAGGTAGAGCTTCTTTCTCCTCCAGGCCACGTACCGACAATCTGTCTCTGCTGTGAGTGTTACCTAGAGAAGGGAGAATTGAACAGCCAGGTGACAAGGCGGTGGTGTGGCTGCTGCTGCCCTTGCCCAGAAGCCACCCCCCTCTCCCAGCAGAACCTGTCTACTGCGATTAGAGCCTTTTAATGGAGCCAGAGAGCTCGGGGAGGTCACTGTATGCAAAAGACGAGTGAGAAAGGTGGCTGGATACGGACCAAGCGATCACGTCTAGTCAGCCGCAATGACAATACGCCTGTGCCCGCACGGCCAGGATGCCCTGGCTCAGCCCTGCACCGCCCGCTCCACTCCTGGCAGCCTCAGCTGAGAAGGCAGGTCTAAAGAAAGCTCTCAGCAAATGCCATTTGTCCTCGTGGCAGCAGACATCAGACCCGACCCAGCCAGGAGCCAGCGCGTCAGTCGAGTGACAGCAGCGGCAGGGCTCGCAGGGCGCGGGCGCAGCCCCGGCTGACACCGCGTCCCGTGCTGTAACCGTGCCAAGCTGTGTCACTGGCACATCTCCCATCGGGAAACCTCTTCAGCACCAGCTTCTTCCCACCCCGAGGAAACCTGGCTTCTCAGGGCTGAATACCAGCGCAGCCAAAGAATGCAAACAGAGCCTACCTCCCAGATCAGCTTTAAGAAAACCCCTGTTTGTCATAACAAGATACAAACAGCAAAACCAGCCCAACGGATAAAGAGGATTTCCCTACCCAAACTAATGGGATACCTCTTGTTTGTATAGTATCACAAAGGAAATCCACAACTGAATATATTTATTTCTAAATCAAACAGTACTTGAACAGCTTTTTTTTTTTTTTTAGTGCTACAGGAAAAAGAAAGAAATCCCTTAACTTTTACCTGGAAAATTCCCTCTTCTGTGGGCCTCAGTGAATCCCATTCAGGAGAATCCAGAAATTGAAGAGGAAAAATATAATGCAGAAACTCCCCATCAACTGTCACTCTGATCCTACCAAGATAAGATGTGTTAATTTGTGAGCACTACCTGTACACCAGCAATGACTACAACAAGAATGTGCTGTTCCTACTATCTGAGGAATTTAAATATAGCTTTGAAAGCATGAAAAAGCAATCAATGGCCAACATTATCCCAATTATATTTTTGAACCCAACTTGCTCAGGCCAGTTGAAAGAGAATAAAAGACAATCATGCAACTGAAATGGAAATCTTTCCAGGCCTTATTCAAACCACATTATTCTCTCTGTGGTAGGTCTGTGCACAAGTTTTGCCATTAAAAAGGCCAGCATGCACTGGAGAGGTGAAAGACCAATGCCCATAACAGCATTTACCTGCTTCCCCTGAAAACCGTGGGATTTACTTCTGGTTTTGAAAACATGCATTTTAGAGCAAACAAAGTGGCAAAAACTGGGACTGGGAAGCAGGAGTGCCCCACGGCATGCGTTAGGCAGGCCTCTCTCCATGCTTATTAGGAATTACATGGCCACACGGCTACGTCCGGAGCCAGTAGAACAGCCTGGAGGTATGGGGTCTCTGTGTGAATGCTGTGGCCTTCTGAAGATGCCAAAGAAAAATTTCCTTTCCTTTCTACTTTTTAAATAACATCTAAATTTGAAGGCACACAAGCAGCCCTGTGCCACATGGTAGAGGGCAGCAGGAACTCTGGGTGATTACTAACTGGCTGGGCATGTAGAAGGATGGAAACCTCTCCTTTGGTAAGACCAAAAGCAACCTCCATGAGGTACTTCCTAGACAGCTCCCAAGAATGCTCTGAACCAGGGTGTCACTAAGGAAAACTGCCTACAATCCATATTGGTCATAGCAAGTAGTCCTGAATCAGCTGAGTGTCAAGCTGCCTACAAGTTCCATCCATCCATGCAGCAGCCTATCAAAAAGCACCCACCAAGCGTCCCATCAAGGACAGTCCATGCCCACCACCTCTGAGTGTCCCACCTACTCTCGTGGTGGTCTGGTACCACACCCTGCTTTGCACACAGTACAAAAGCCAGAGTTTCCCTCCAGGAAAGCATCAGCAAAGCTGCCAGAAGGCTCTCCTTCAGGGAGTACAAGCAGGTGCATTTACTGCCTCAGGGTCTAACACAGGGCCACAGTATTCAATAACTGTAGACCCCATTCTGCAAGTCTTGATAAGGCTCAACTGTGTCCCCTTGTAATAAAAAGGTGCTTTAAGGTCTTTTGCCCTTCCTTACCGATACTCTTCCCCATCACCTTGAAAGCAACCAAACACAATCTGTATCAAAGTCAAGATCTCTATTAAACAGAGTTTATCTCAGTATATCCAGTTTTGTAACTAACTTTTTGTCCCATTTCAAATGATACTAGTAAAGAAAAATAGGACAGATGCTGTGCTCATCAGCTAGGTAGTAGATAGATAGCAAGCCATAACCTGAAGACTGAAAAACCACATTTATTCCCTTGATCTGCCTAACCTGTTAAACGCTACGATACAGCAGCCTGGAAAAGAATTACTTCCAATTCTTTTCTTTATGCAATTACAGATTCTGTGCTTAGTGTTTTTATGCTAGTGCTCTCCTAGACAAGAGTATTTAACCTATTAATATTTATATTATTTGCATTAATATTTAATCTATTGTACTGGAAAACAAACAAACAATGCACAAATCAGGCTTTTTTTCCACTTTCATTTTCAGTAAGGAGGGGAAAATAAAGATATTTGCAGTAAACCTGAACAAAGCAATACAAACCTGCCTGACACAAGCAAGGACAGTTTGTCAATAGGTGTTTTGCCCTGCATGGCGTAACAATGTTCCTTCTCCAGGGTAATCACTTCTGCATCGCAGCACAAGACGATCTTCCTGTACACAGTCAAGGAAATTCCCAGAGGCTGGAAGAGAGCACTGTAGAGTTCCTGGAATTCTCTGTCAAAGGCAACACTCCGAACTTGGTAGGTAACATAAATGAACTGGACGAAGCATATAGTGAACAGTACAAAATTCCAGGAGAATATATCAGCAGCACAGACATCCAGCCAAGCCCAAACAGAAGAGCAGAGAAAGCCCAGTCCAAGCAAGCTGAAGACATAGAGGAGCCCGAAGAATCCACTTCCACCCATGAAGCCCACGACCAAGAAAATACTGGCTAGGTGGTAGATAGATCCCTCTGCCTCTTGCTTCCAGGTGGTACACGTAGGATGTGCATATATCAAACTTTCCCAAAAACTTGCATTTTCTCCCATGGCTGGAATAATTTTTTGATTCAGCTGAATCTTGGCAATTTTTATTTACGAGATGCAGCTAGGTTTGGTTTCCCTTTGGTTTTCCATTCTTGCAAACTCTGCTCAATGATCACATGACATCAGGGTCTCTTTTGGTAGTGAAGTTGCACTTAGGATCTCCACCAACTAAGCAGCTAACGTTCTCAGTGCCATTTCTCATCAGTTCATGCATTGTTTTGACTTTGGTCATGTCATCTGAAGCTTCATCTGATCTGGACAAGTGAAGAAAAGATGAATTACTTGTAAAATTATTTTCATCAATTAAATTTTATCAAAGCTTTATTGCCTAAAACCACAGACTGCATTACAATATGATTATCCCTGCAGCGCTGTGATTCCAGGATCAAACTTTAATATTTATTCAACTGAAGATCATGTTTTCTGTATCTGTGATCCCTGTAGCAACCTCTGAACTGCCACTGAATCCGTGGAAAGCTGTATGTTGCAGTCACAACATCCCGTGACAAGCCTTTGCACAGCCTCACTGCTGAGGAGGTAGTTGGATTTGTTGGTCCAGACCCTGCTTCCCAAGAGCCTTTTTAAACGTCCTGCCCAGCTCTTTAACAAGAGACACTGTTCACCTCCTTGTTCACCTCCTCCATCTCTCTCTGGATTTCGGTCAAATCATTCTCATTACTGGGTCAAGCAAAGCTGCTCTCTGTCCCTGGAGACAACAAACTCCATCCCCAAACACCACAACAAGGGAAACTCAAGTGTCAAAAGGGATGGTCTTGTCTACTCCAGGGATAACAGGCAAAAACCTGCCATATATAATGAAGACTACAAAACTTAAAGGCATCTTGATACAGATTATGTTATTTCAACATGAAGTAAGTCGTTCTGCAAAATACTACTCAAGGGACATTTACAAAGCAATTTTATAACATTCAAAGTTTTACATCATAGAATTTCATGTCATGGACCACATAATTTTATTGTTCAACACTCTAAAATATGAAATATGGTATTTGTTTTCATATGGTGATGTATTCTTAAGAGTTTTAAAAGGAAAACACAGAGCCAACAAGCATGAAAGAAACCCCAAAATAAATTAAAAAAAAAAATCAAAACCAGCTTTCCATATCTGCCTTTTAAAATAAAATATATACTTCAGTGTGAGATTACACATAGTAGAAACTGCAAAGCCAGAATATATTGGCGGTGTAATCAGAATCGAAACCTTCCAAAGCCTTACTGTCTGTTTCTTTTCCTGTTAGAACAGCAAGGAAACGAAGAACTATCTTGCTATCAAAATTATCAAATTCTCTAGAATATCAAAGTAGTTTGGTTTTTTCCCCTCACAAGAGCCACAGAAGTCAATACTTTAAAAGCGCTGCTGTTGCAGCGAAGCATCCGACATCATTCATCAGGGCTTTCAGTGGTGCTTCTTTTACAGTGACAGGTCTAAGAAATTAATAAAGAAAATTTGTATCATATTTCCTAGCCACCACAGCCTTACTTCTTTAAAGTTCATTCAAACCCCAACATTAATTCTGTGATTGATTAACACTGGTGCTAAATAAAGACATAAAATCCTAAACAACTGAGCAGCAGAGCTCAGAAGAACAAGTTAGGAGGAGACTCTCCCTCTCTGGGAGTGGTGATAGGAAAGCCACTGGCCCATAAAAAAATACCACAGCTAAAGAGCACAGAACCTCTCCAAATTACAATGCTCAATATCCTCCTGCAGTGTAAGAACCAGCATTACAAGAATAAGGTAGTTTACAACTATAACCTTTTCAGTTTGTTTCTTTATCCAAATACTCTCCTCTGGTACAGGATTCCCCTCAGATGTAGAATTTATCCCTTGGAGACTGGGAGATGGAAACTGCATCAGCTATCAAGAAGTTACCTATGTATGGTAAGATCATGAGGAATTTTAGGTGGTGTTTCTGTGATCAAGGGGTAAGATTTTTGAATCAAAAGAAAATAAAAGTGGAATATGTGGTTCCCAGACCTTGTGTTCTGAATCCACTCAGCCTTTCCACTACGTGGTCAAAAATCAGTAGCAGAGGTTTTTTGTTTGACTGATGGTTTGTTTAAAACAGAATCACTTATAACAGTGGTTTTGGGTTATTGTTAATACTTCTACTCTCCTGCCAACATTTTGCTCTAAGCAGTTTTACTGAAGACCCTGATTTCTAAAAGAAAATAATAAAAATCAGTGTTTTGAAGGGAACCATGACTGAGGAGTTACACTGGAAACTGTATGCATGCTACAAACAAAACCATGGTGGATCAGTAATTTACTTTACATTACCAACATCTCTCCATCATGTAAGGTTACACATTGCAATAATTTGACATGACATTATAGTAATTTCACAAAATGCATGTTCAATTTTTAATTCACTTATTGCGTTCTCAGTCTGCCCACACTACAGCTCACAGCATTTCTGTAAAGCGTCTATTCATGACATGATGGGCCAAAATAATTTGGAAAGAACAGCATGCCACTAGGACAAAGATAGAGGGTCATCATACACAAAAACAAAGTCCTGAGAAGACTGTTCTGCATTTGTAACTGTTAATTTTCAGAACGGGACCTGTGTTCCAAAACTAGTGTGTGGAAAATTCTCACTTATTCCATTAGTTCTACACAACGAGAACTTTTACTATGCTGCAGCATCTCCCAGACTGGAGAGGGCCTCTCTCATTCCAGGCAAGAGGAAGGGCAAAGGAGAGAGGCCAGTGCTAGCCCAGAGCACAGACTTACCAACACAACACTCTCCTGAGCTACACAAGGTGTGCAGGTAAAATCAAACCCTCTGGAAATACTGACAAAACCTACTCCTAAATGGGACTGATTTCTCAGGGCTATGGTGAAGAGCAGGCATGCTTGCTGTCAGTGAACTACAGGCAGAAAGAGAGGATGCAGCTCTCCTCAAATAAGAAATTATTCTAATATTTGGGAGCCAAAAGTTGTTGGCAGTTGTAAATAGAGAAGAGACAATAATAGGTATAGGCCTAAGTATAGTAAAATTTTCAATTTTGAAGGGTATTTAGTGCTGAATAAGGCCTTTCACATTTTTCTTTATCGTTCCTACAGGTCCAAAATTTAAACCCTTGAGAGTTTCAGAACAGTCACTCTAATTAACTCATTCACCTACTGCAAGTGAGGTTATGGGGGAGAAAAATCCCCCCAAACAAAAACCCAAATAGCTGCGACACCAAGTGAGTCATCCTCCCTAGCAGCACAACATTACCACTTGTAAGCAGCTGGAGGGGACACCATCCTGTCTCTGAGGTGCTTTGGCCTTCTGCTTTGCTTGATGTCGTGCTTCGATTGCCCTGGCTGTGGAGAACAGTTATTGCTACAAGTTCATCTGATGGTGATGATCCAGCAAGCAGGAAACTGCATTTAAAGCACGTGTCTTGGCTTATAAAGCTGAAGAACTGTGTCTTCCCCAGCAAACGTTGAGTACTTTCTATTCCATCCCATCCCCTGCCTATGGAGAAGGAGCACCATGCACAGCACCCTCCCTGCCATAATCAGAATGACACACATTGACATCTGTAGGCTGCCAAAACCCGAGCTTTGTGCAAGATGAATCCTCCCAGCTCGGGAAGGAGATGTGCCCTGCCAACACAGGCTGAATTACTGACTTGCTTCAGGGTGTCTTGCCCCACCACACATCCCACCTCCTCCAGCAGGAGCAGATGAAGCGATGCAAAAATTCAGCCCAGGCTAGAGATGTGAGCAATATACAGTGACATGGACTTCTTTAAAATAAACAGCAGTGCTGAAAGGACTGAGTTGTCACCAGAAGGTGTCAAAATCACTGAGTTTGCTGGAGCTTCAAAAAAGAAAATGGAGTATTTCACTCATACTCCACCAAATAAATACCTGCCGGCAACTTAAAACTTCATATAAGCAGTACACTAAACCAGTCAAAACAGAATGAATTTGAAATGTATAAATGCACATTACAACCTTCCCCTCCTCAAATGGGTGTTTCCCCCACACACTGCAGTATTCACACAAAGAATTATCTATCATGTACATTTTTAATTTGCTCGAGAACTCTGTACTTTACCCCATTTTTGTCACTGATGATTCAAATTCAACTCTGAGAAGCTCTGAGTGTTGGTTACCATGTCTGGACCACAATAATTCCTGCCAAAAAAAGAAACCCTAAAAACCCTGAGGCCACCAGCAGTTCTCTCTCTTAATTTCATCAAGTAGTTTCACATGCAATATAAAGGCATACATCAATTGAGATACCCCTTCCTTCCATTGCCCCTACGTGTCTGGAATTCCTCCTGTGGCCCTACGGACACCGATTGCTCCCAATCCCTGTTTATGTTGCATACTCTCCCCAAGCTACTTTCCTTCTGCAGCGGGGCTAGATACCCACAGGACTGAGAGAACCAAACTCTTAACTGCAACACAGTGCCTAACTCAGGGCACAGAGGAGCTCTGCACCTACAGAGAGCTGTGGCTACGTGCCTGTAGGCAACTATGGGCAGGTAAACCACCTGTTTTCAGTGAAAAACTGTCCCTGGACCCACTTCAGGCTGAGAACATGCATGCAGCAATAAGGACAGCAACTAAAAACACAAGCTACATTACCTTAACCTTCTTGAGACTATATCCTAGAGAAAGCTGTGATTGCAATACTGGAAAACACAAGGTTTACCCCCAAAAATGCAGCCTGCAGGAAGGTGGAAGGAAGATGAGGAAGAAAAGGACTACCCAACCTAAAAGACAATCGTATAAAGATAATCAGTCACTATAAAACTAGATATATTCAGATTTCAAAGACACACAAGCATACACAGCAAAAGTAATTAATTAGTAGGATGGCTTTAAAGATTTCCTTTGCTGGGAATTAAAGAAGTTAAGATGCTATCTGGTCCCTAAAATAAATCTGGGTATACTATTATTAAAAAATTTATTTACTACAATTCTATTTTTCATGCTACGGGAAATCACACTAGATGATCGCAACGTCTCCTGGACTTTTGTCTGAAGTTACTTGATATAAAAAAGTTGTATATACCTAGAAAGTTTTGGAGCTGGTCTTCCCAGAGAAATGCAGAAGCCTATCTCAGATACCAACTAAGACCTACTTTAGACAACACAAAACACTGAAGACAGGTAAAAAATTATTCCTCCTACAGGCATTATAGATGAAACCTTCATCTGTGCGGAGCCAGCGCCCCTTCCTGTGAATGGTTTTCAAAGAAAGGGATGTGTACAAAGAAAGGGATGCGAATACTTTTCCATGGAGCCTGTCTGCAACCCAAGCAACCAAGCCTCAGGATCCCCCTCCCTGGGCGAGCGTCCTCATCGCAGAATGAAGAGGGACTGCAGTGCAGTTCTGTGTCCCTTCTGCACGACATCACAGCTGCAACAAGAAGGGCAGCAAGTGACCCACCCACACGAGTCAAAATGAGTCACTGGGAGCACGCTCGTGGGAGAAGGGAAGATGGATTAGCACTCCCTCGGGTTGAGGCAGGCACTCCATGTCCCATTCAGTCTCATCGCTGTCTCACCCACTGGATCAGTGCTCTGAGCAGAGGCTGTCACATGGAGGGTAAAGTGTCTCCAGTCTCAGGAAAAGCAGTCAAACCACACTCTTCCCAGTCCTTCCAGTACCCCCTGGGCTGCAATTCCCAAACTGGACCTGCCACAGAGAGATCATCCATGTGATGTGATACCTTCCGGGACAGCAATCCTTCTGGGAATGCCCAGAGCTGCAAAAGAGGCAGCTGGGGCATGTCCAGCCACCAGTGCTGCTTCACTGCCTTCAGGGCAGCTCTGAGACACAACCACCAGCCAAGCAGGACTTTCCAGGGCCAAAGCCCTGCTCTGGTCAGGCAGAATTTAAGCTACCATGCTTAAGGTTGTTAAGCCAAGCAGCCCCTTCAGGCAGTTGCTGCCCAACCCTGGAGACACCCCAATGCCACCTCTAGGCTGAAGGCAATGCTCCACACGAATGACCCACCAAGACACCAAGTGGCACGGGGCCAGTGACTGGTTGTCCTTCCCGCCAAGCTGAGCCTGTCTCTCATCTCCCTGTCGCAGCAGATGCAGAGCTGCTGTCTCCAAAGCACAGCTCTTCAACAGGAGGTGTTTCATGGGACTTTCCACTCATTGAGCTTGTTTGGGTGCAGCTGGGAAAGCCTGATTCTACCCACAATTTGCTAAAATTCCTACTAATGTTTTTAAGAAGTGGAAAAAAGCTGGGCAGGGGGAGGCCTTGAGGGAAAAAGAAACCCCACTGTTATACAGGGAGAACAGTTTAAAGTTCATTAGGAGCACTGCATACAGTGAAGCTGGTATTATTTAGTCTTTAATTATTTAAAGACCAGCTAACTATACACAACTTCCAGTACTTCAACAATTCCTCATCTATCATTGTAAACCATACAATGCAACCCTCAGTGGTTGCAAAGCCAATGTTGAAGACGCTATTTTATCATCTAGACAGTGTCTGAAATGAAAAAAACATTACAGATCTCTTTCAATTTGAATCAGAGTTAATGAACCATAAGTACATGTGGTATTCCTACCAAACTAAGAAGTATAATCTCCTCTCTCCTTTTTTTAAGGTCTTTTGCTCCTAAGAAACATGAATATGGAATGGCAGTCAGACATTTTTTAAATGGACTATAGATTGCCAGCACCTGGATAAATTTGAGCAAGGCTCTTGTATATTGAACAACATTAGCCGAAAAACAATTTAGGGTGTCTGTTTTACTGTGTTTTAGGATAAAACTTGAAAGGAAGTACAAGTTCAAGCTTCTCTCCAGTCCAACTTTTAAATTAATAGTGGAGAAAGCAACCACAATGCACATTTCACAAGTGCTTTAAAAGTGGGTTAATGAACTGCAGCTGAACTCTGGAGAATTCCACTTAAATGATTTGTATGGTGCAGTAGTGCCTTTCAATGGGAATGTATTCCCATGAAACCAATCACCTGACATGAACTCTATTTCCCAGAAAAGAGGCTTGGCTCACCACACCATACCTGCACGTACAACTGGCTTACAGAGCTGTGCCATGAGCCATGCATCCAAACACATAAACACAGGTTATCTATCATCATCTGGAGACACTGACCGGAGCTCATTTTGCACTAAAACGATAAAATAAAATCTCCTCTCTGAAGAACCCACACACTTAATAAAAAGATCAAATGTAGCTTCAGCCAACAACCCTTTTCTTGAACCCTTAATAAAGTCTGTTCCCAACTTTCATCATAAAAGCTCTACCTGACACAAACTTTGCCTTCTGTGAAGGCAGAGTTTGTGTCAGAAACCACAACTGACCACAGTTACCATTTTCTTCTGTTTCACTAGAGGACTTGCAGTGTACTTACTACTTTGCAGGCAAGGCATTTCAGTAAAACTTGACATTTTAAGCTACTTTACTATTTGGCATCACACAGAACTTTATGGAAAGCCTGAACAGGACCAGCTCTGCGGAAGTGGAAACCACCTCTCGTTTTGCTGTGGACAGTGAAAATATTTTAACTTGTATGTATACAACCATATTCCCATGAAACAACAAAGTAGCAAGAAGTTCTTGCTCCCTAGTTCTGGAACCCAGGTTTTCATCAATGGCATCTCTGTAACACCATCAGGTGATCTGTGTTTCAGTATTACAAGAGATCTACTATATAAAATGTTTGCCCATAACGTGATTGACAGCCTAAATGCACATGAAGCTTTACAGAACAGATGAAGAAAATGTGATAAAATATTACGGTTTGGAAGAATGTGTTTGGCAAAAAAAATACAGTTTGGGGAAGAGAAGTGCTTTGTGTCGCTCGTTCTATCTTTGGAAAGGAGCAACTGCAAATGCAATTTCAGGGTTCATCTGCTCTTACCATTAGTTGATGGAGCGGGAGAAGAATCAAATAACGCCAGCCTACGAGGCAAACCCCCAGCCGGAGGAAGAAATCCCCGGATCCCGAGGTGGTTTTGTGACAGTAGAGATACTCCCCGAGCCAGCTCTTCTGTCAATGAGCGGCAGCAGCTGCACCCGGGCAGAACCCGAAACCCCGCTGTCCTAAGGGACAAACCCGAACCCGAGACACGCAACGAAGGGTCTCGCTCCAGACAGAGCCCTGTTGAGGGGAAGCGCTGGGCAGCGTGTCGCGCTGCTCTCTAAAAGGGACACGGCAGAGCTCTCCAACTTCCAGGCAGGGCTGGCTCGGGAGCTCCGGTTACCCCCGCCGGGCACGCAGGGAGGGCGGGCTTCCCTCCCGGGGCAGTGACCCCCTGTCACCCCCGCTCAGGACGCCGCCGAGCCCTCGGGGCGGGCGGCCCTCCCGGGAATGCCGCTCCCCGCCGCCGCCCCTGCCCGGCGCGGGTGTCCCGGGGCGCGGCGGTGCCGGAGGCGGCCCCGNCGGGGGAACGGAGCCGGGCCGGGGGAGCCCGGGGCAGCGGGGCCGGGCCGGGCCGGGGCAGCCGCGGCGGCGGCAGAGCCCTAAACTTGGGCACACTAAAACCCAGCCCGAGTGCCGGGCTGGACGGGCACGCAAAAGCTGCCGCTCCCGGCACGTCCGTCTGAGGTTAAACTGTGTGCAGCGGGTGGTTTGGAGTAAATGAAATTACAGTCCTCTTCTCTTTCACCTACTCACCCCAGCAAGGTGTTTGTTCACGCCGTCAGGGTCGCCTCCATCTCAAGGCTGGCGCGCCATTCACACCCGGTTTTCAGTTACCTTGTTTCGGAAGACGCAAACGCCTCTCCAAGAACACGGAGGTGTCGGTGCATGAGCCTTTCAGTGTACCAGCTACGCACTTCTTGTGGTCATCGCTTGGTGTCTCGGGGAGAGAGAGTTTATTGACGGAGAAGGAGGAGGAGGCAGATTTACAAGTTGTTAAGACAGGAAAAATCACAGCCTATTAAATGTGCAAGTCCTGTTACTACAGAAGCTATTCGTCGGTAGCTGGAGCATGAGCAATAATAGGTTTTAAGTGGTGAGTGTGGAGAAGCCTGTGTGAGTGCCGGTGGCCAGCTCTGCGGTCCCACGGCGGGCTGGCATGCTCGTCGTGCAGCAGGGCGATGCAGGGCAGGGCACTGACGGGACCTCCTCCAGGCGTTTAAGGACAGAGCACCCTGTCCTGCTCTAGGTAAAGGGATCAACACTTCTGTGAACTTGCTTTCCCGAGGGGGTTCTTTAGTTTCAAAGATTTTTTTAGCTCCGTGTTTGCCAGGGAAGAAGATGCATACATTTTTGGAATAACTGATTCTCTTAAAATTTGAGAAAACAACGAGCCAGAGCACTTCAAGCTATCCTGAGTTACATATATTCAAATCTTCATTACCTGATTGCAGTACTTATTTTTATATTTATTATTTTTGATATATTTTAAATATCAAAAATAATAATATTTATTTGATATATTTTATGTATCTGTTACAACAGTATGTATTAAGGTTCTTGTAGTTAATGAAACATTTAGAAGGGTTTGCAGTGTAGCAATACTTACCTTTCAGGCACGCTTTTTCACAACCAGTTTATGCTATTTCACAACTAGTTTAATTTTAGCAGAATAATTTGAGAGACTTCTATACTGGCAAAACGGAGGCAGTACTGATTCATGTTTTTTTTCCTTTTTTGTTCTTTATACTTGGGTGGAGTTGAAAGCGCTTATTCAGATTTATCCCCAGTTGCATTAGGCATAAATTTGCCCATTATATTTACTCTTCACTGGAATGATAACAAAGGGATGTGGAAATACATAATAATAGAAGAATGCTAAAGTGTTTTGTTTGATCTATGTATCTACTGAGATTACATTATTCCAATAAACCACTGTTACATCAATTAAAATATATTCCTTCTAATCACCATAAAAGAAGCAAGAAAATAAATATTGATGGCATATCTGTAAGCTACTTTTTGAGTTGTACTTAGTTGGATGCAATGGCCATTATAATCCTCCCCAGACACATAGATCACCAAGGAACAGAACCACTATCATATTCTTGATTTTAAATCAGTCAATTCCACTTCGATATTATATAGTGCTGTAAGACTGAGACTACAGATGACCTTCTTAATCTAGCCTTGGAAATCAAACCTGGATGAGAGGCCCAAGGGAGGCAATAACAAGATGGCAAAGTCACCATGTGGTACAAAGAGACTAGTTCTGCCCAGAGTGCTTTGAACCAACCGCTTGAGTCATCAGCTCTGATATTTTCTAAACTGCTGGTTGTACTTATATGAAAAGTCTATTTCTGAAAGGTCAGATAATCTAGTAAATGTAAAGCCAAATTATAGCCAATATTATTCTTTGCAGCAGTATGGCAAGATATAAAGGTCATACTTAAAGGTACGAGGGGGCCTGTGGTGAGACTCAGAAATCCAATATCGGACTCGAGAAGCTGTAGGAGAGTTTGTGGCTCTGGATCAAGAGAGAGGCTCAGCTGTGGCAAATGCCCTGCACAGAGGCTGGGAAGGCAGCTGGCCAAGGGGCCTCAAGGGCCAGCTGGGAACGCGTAACAGAAAGGGTGAGATTAGTTCCAGCTGGGCTGGACTGGAACCTGAGCACTTGAACAGGCGTCTTTGGGCCAGTCCCACTGCTCAGCCAGGAAACTGGGCATCATGAGCTTCTGACTGCTTGTAAACAGCTCTCTTCTCACACCTGCTAGTGGATTTATGGGAGGACCTTAGACACACCTATACCTGGACAGGATTCATCCTACGAGAAGCCTGATGGCTCTATAAAACATGCAGAAAGCCTTGCTGTTGCCCTGTCTCCAGATGCCTCTTGTGCTGTTGCTGCAGCCAAGGCAGGGTTACCCAAGCAGGCATCCAAAAGTGCTCCCTCAGAGCTGGCGCCCGACCTTCCCTTGGGTGTGCTGGCAACCTCCCCCAGAGAGAGGAAAAAGAAAGTTCAGTCTATGATTTCACTGTCTAGAAAACAGCCCCATCTATTTCCTCAGCAACTGCTTAAGGAGGGACTGACATCCAGCACCAGATGGCTGCCTTCTGCATTATCTCTGAAGTAAAGTAATGGTGTTCCCTACATCATGCTGCCCTCTAAGAGGAGAAGTTATCAATAACTGTTTAATGGGAAGATTTTTTTTTCTATTTTCTTAGACTTTTAAAATGTTTAATACATCTCTACTGCATTTTTCTTTCCCTGCATTGTCCTTGGTCAATAAAAATAAGTTATGAAGCAGGGGGACATGGTAGCAGGTGGCATGATGAATTACCTCTTTAAGAAGCGATGTTCTTTTCCACTATGGATGTAATGTTCTTCCCAGGTAGTCGTAAGAGGGCTCTTCTGTAGGAGCTCTTAGTCATTTTGGAGAGAGAATTAAACTCTCTGTGTTCTTTGAAAAGGTTTTAGCAGACTTACGTATAGTTGAGTTCTAAGGAAACTCCTCCTCCCTTTATTTGTGAGTAATGAAGTAAATAGAATCAGGTTTGCATTTTTATCGTGATCTAGGTTGTGTTGCTAACACTTACAAGCAAGACATCATCAAGCTGTGTCACAACACAACATAATACCGTAATTCAGATGATATTCATCCTGCAGAACTGAGCAAAATTCAAACTGGAAACCTTTTATAAAATGTCATTCAACTAACAGCATTCCCTGCCAGGTGAAGATAAAAAAGTTTTAATTTATAGTTTAAATTTAGGTAAAAGGCGCCTTTTTTCTCTTTTTTTCCCCTTTTTTCCCCCTTTTTTTTCCTTTCTCTTTTTTTTATCTTTTTTTTTACACATCAGTAAAGAAAAATGCTAAATAGTACATATAAGTTTTTATCTTTCTACATGTAAAGGCTGTCAGATAATAGACTTGGAATTGAGTATCTCTGACCCTCAGCTGGAGTTAAGGTGGAGAGCCTTAGCTGCTTCTTCACCCAGGTTTCCATAAGGAAGGGTGTGGGAGACAGCTCCCTGTCCAAGTGGCCTCACACCTTGAAGCAGCCTGACCACAGAGATTTCTCCTTCTGGAAACTGGCTTTTCCCTTCCTGAGCTCATTTCAAACACCACCATCCAGAAGAGGTGGAAGAAGTACCCAGTGTAGGATTTGGCTGTAACAAAAATACACAAATCTCAGTCAGTGGCTGCTGCTGGAAGAGATGTTTAAATTCACTTAGTGAGTGCTTTTTCGGATTTAGGTTTGTAAAGGGCTCTCTCTGGTTTCTGTGTGTGGCCAGAGTCACCCTGCTCAGGGCGCTTTCCACAGCCCTTGCTGGGCTGGAACACAGCAGAACCAGGGGTTGGCTCAGAGCCTTCTTCTCTTGCCCTCAAAAATTAGAACCCTGCAAAAATTTCATCTGTTGTCAAGTGCAGGAACAAGAGAAGGCTCTAGGAATTCTATGGGACAAAAAGAAGGGTGCAAAAACCAGGGGTGTGTTGAAAGCCCAGTGTTCAGAGTACTCAGTGTGGGAGAGGAAAGACCTGCATTTTTTTCAAGATTGTTTCCGCTTTGCAGCTATTGTAGTTTAATGCCAAGTTACAGAATCAAATCTGGATCAGTCAAATCAACCAAAGCTGGACTGTGTGCCAAAGCCACTGCCCCATGGCATCGCTGCCTCTTTCAGATACATCCCACAGCTGCTGAGTATGTCCAGGTTAGGGTTAGGGTGTTCAGAAGGTGGCAAATAGAGCACAGTAAGTGCTTGTATGGCAAACAAGGGATTTAGATTTGAATTGTTCTAGACCTCCAGCTGCTCAGATGGGTGCTTTAACCATGAGTCTGTTGGGGATGTGGCTGAATCCTGGCTCTGTGAGATGAGCTGCTTCACTGGGCTGATGTTTGTTGGCATCGCTGCAGAGCTGTAGTTGAGTTCATCCCCCGAGTAAGGTGTCTGCTCAGGAGTGAGAATGTAAAGTTAAAATATAGAGTGTAAACCTAAAAGCTGTTCAAAGCATTATGTAACTATGGAAGATATCAACTGTGAAAGTGAAGAAGTTTTATTATAGTCAGGCAAATAAAGCAGGTACTTTCCATCACAAATGTTTAAAGATTTCAGGAATGGGGATTATTTCTGTTAGCGGTATCTGATACTCTTTCTTGCTGAAGTTCTGAGCTGTCATCAGCCTCCTACTAGATGTTGCTGGAAAAAGGAAGGAAACCTTTAATTCCCAGCCTAAGCTTGCATGTCAAATATTTCAGTAGTTACATAAAGTTTTCAATAGTTGTTAGATTTACACTTCTTATTTTTAACTCTACACTCTCACTGCTCATTTTGCTTTTTCACCTTCTTCTGGCTCACCCTTCATCTATTTCCAGAAGCCTTCTGCCTTAGTCCTTACCAGTCAAGCTCCTTTCACAAGCACTGTCATTAACAATAGACATCTTTTAAATAAATTATTATCTTTACTTCGAAAGATACAGATGACCAGATGTGCTAATGCAAGAGATCTGTTTGCCTGGGGGAGCCTGTGTTCTTGTTAAAACCAAGTTTGGACTAGCTTAGAGTCGCACCAATTTCAGTTGACGCACGCACAATGTTATTTACCTCTTGTTTCATCCACTGTTGCACTGTGTTATGAAGTTGCATCTACAAAAATGTGTTAGATAAATTGCAGGTGGAAACTCTGAGTAACATAAGTCACTGAGCCCTAGCAGTGAACAGAACCAAGGTGAGCCTTAGTGGGTAGGCTTGTCATGAAAGCTTATGAAGTTTAAGAAATGCTAATCAAATATTTATCAAAAAGCCTCCTCTTCAAACCAAACTTTTTTTCTTGAAGTATTCAAAGAGAGAAAAATCATGTAGCATACCAAGCTCCATGTAGGTACAGGAGAGGGGCACAGCACATGGAGAATTCTGCTCGTATTCCGGACCCACTGAAATGCAGCTGGAGTATGGAAAAATCATTGCAAACATCTGTTCTCACATGTGGTTGCACTAGTTTAGTTCTAGACTTACCTGCCAAGGGGTTATCAGTAATACTGAGATGTGGGGCTGAATTCCACCACACATTCAGTATTTCTGATCTGAACGGTTGAACTCAATGATTCTAAAGGTCTTTTCTCACCTAAATATTTCTATGATTCTATGAATTGTGGTCATCAATACAAAAAGGACTCCAACCATGTAAACAGGTTCCCCATATGATTAACTAACTCCATCATGATCACTGTTCTTACATTCTGCTTCAAACACAAAGCTTTGCAGAGAGCCACAGATAGCGAGGATGCAGTTATATTTAATTCAAAGGTATAAAAATAGGAAGTGAACATTCACTTTATTATGTTGCTAATGAATTATAAAATGTATATCATCAAAATAAATATTCTTGACATTGCTTCCTAATGAATCACTTACACAATGTGCCTACTCGGTTGTGTCAATGATTAATTATATTTTTGCCTCCTTCCTGGAATACAAATGCTTTTATTAAAGCAATCCAAAGACAGTAAGACAACAGACTCATTCTTATGGTCATTCATTTGGTTGTGGATTGATAGAGTATTCCTTTCAGCATCTTTAGAATGCATCTGAACAGCTGCAAGTGGCTGTGACATAAATGAAAGTTCATGTCACCTTAAGCAGAATGAGATGAAAGACAGTCTATTCATCCAGTTTCAGCTTATCAGTGCACAGTCATTAAATACTAATATTATCTGGAGCACTGTGATAAAGACAGAGCGTACTGTGCCAGCTGCAGGCGTCATCAGATGGGAGTCTTTTTACAGCATTCTGATGCACAGAGGTGAATTATTCCAGATTATTAAACATTTCATTAGTTCTCAGCTTCAAGATACAGCTTTAGAAGTGGCCAGTCTCGTAGAAAAAATCATTATCACCAAATGCAATACTTACAAATTGGTATTTGTGAAGTTCAGTGACTGCCACTATGAAAGAGCCTCAGAAACCTTTGTGTAGGTGAGTGACATCGTTCTGCAAGGCTGAAAAGCAGTTGCTTATTTGCATAATGGCATTCACATCATTGTTGAAAGATTAGGATTCATTTAATGAAAGTGGTCATGGGCAGAGATAAATGCTTTTGTACTGAATTTAAATAAGCCAATCCTGAGCTTAGGTATTCCTCTTTGGCTTCCTAGCACAAGACACATGGAAAACCTTGACTGCCAGCTGTCCTTGGCACTGATGGGCTTCATGTCAGTGAAGATAATTAATAATGTTGCTTTTTATGCCCAACTACTTAGATGTCAGTAAGCAGGTTACTTTAATCTAGTAAGTCAACATCTGCAATTACATGGAAAGGAAGGAGCACTGCAGAATTCATGTAGTACAATCTGTCTTGCATAATGCAAAGTGACCAATTTACAATGACAGGAAATGAGGAAGGGTGGTAGTAACTAGGAATATACCACACGTGGCTGTGGGATGCAATACTTTCAAGGTATATGGTTTAGCTAAAACTGATGAAAGTTGAAAGAAAAACCAAAATACAATTAGACCATTATGAAGAATATCCAGACATAAAGAATCCATCTTTCATGTACTCTCTGTATTAAAAATATTTGATTCAAGTGAAATTTTAGTAAAAAATGCTCGGCATTACCTTGTACATAGGCTGCAGCAAAACAAAATCGGTAACTTACAGAAGACGAAAGTAACAGTTTTTAAAATGTGAGTATTTTGTAAACACTTTGGATGACAAAGAAAAGGCAGAGTGCCTGAACCACAGCTGGCTGCACTTGATAGTGCTCTTTTCCTTCAAAGTGCAACAATTACATGTAGGGAAAATGACATTTAAAAAAAACAACCACAGCAAAGAAGAACACAATTTCCTTCACCTATTAACATTCCTCTTTCTTCGCTCAATCCTGCCTTTGTTTTCGCACATGCATCTCACTGAATTTAGTTAGCAGCCCTCTGGATGACCCCTCTCCAAACCCATTACAGAAAAGGAGACTCTTGCTGAGTTCAAGGGAGTTTAGGGATAGCTCTGGATGGGGAAGGATTTGGGGTAGGTGCTACAGCTGAAATTCACAGGGGGCAGAACCCCATCGTGTTTGCACTGACTCTGTCCCTTCCAGCAGCGAGGTCCCGCAGCCTGGCCAGCCCGCACAAGGCAGGCTCTCACCACGGATGGCAGGACAGTGGGTGCCTCCCAGGCCTGTGCGTGGTGGGGGGCAAGTCCTGCAGCACGTGTGGCAGGGAGGGAGGGAAAACCCAAGCAAAGGCTCTGTCCTTGCAGTCTGCTGGGATTATCCTGTCAGGGCAGAGCTGCGGCCGGTGCCTCCGTACCGTGTATGGAGCCATGTGAGGGAGGGCAGAGGTGCTGGATGCAGGGGAGCAGCCATCTGCTCCTGGAGCCAGGCCCTGACCTGGCACCATCTCCCTAGTTTGCTTGGGCAGAGAAGCCCTTGCAAGAGCTACTCTGGCAAAATCTGTTTTTCCCTGATACTGCCAGGAAGCGCCTGGCTAGCCGGGCTCATTAGCCTGGAGTAGCATCTGTGACCAGCTTCTTGACACATGAATTCGCTTGTGCCTTCCTCATTCATCGAGGTATAGATGAAAAAAGATAAAAGCACTGGGGAGCCAGCCCATTGTCTGTGTGGTGTGGCATCAGGACAGCTGCTGTTTCCTCAGAAAAACTCACCAGGGGCTTCCGTGGCACCGGAGAACATCTGGCTCCTGGACCATTCCCACAGATCTCTGCCTCCTCCTCACCTCCAGATGCTCCCCCAGACTCTGCCCATATGCAGGACCAGACTGACCACGGGAAACAGGCAGAGAAGAAGCAATTACTGGGTTAATGATCTCCGTTGTGACTACAGAAGCAGATTTCTGTGCTGCGGAAATCAGCAGGAAGGTACAAGTGCAACAGAATATGAAAATTAGTGAGTACTGGTATGCCAGGGCTTGGGGACTTCTTTTCCCCAAACAGGAAGGTGCTGCTGTTCTCACTGAGCAGCATGTCCGTGAAGCACCTCTGCTGTCTGAGTATTAGCTGTACAAATATATTACTGAAACAGCCCAGTGGGGGGGAAATGAATACGTTAAGGGAGGATGGAGTTCAGAATATATATACTCATACCAGGCACACATACAGAAGCTTAGATAAGAAAATGGATAACAATTGAAATTCAATTTAGGGACTCCATGGCTTATTTTTTCTGGGAAGTGTCATCCACTTCACCATATTCCTTTATCTTGTTCTCCCTTAATAAGTATATTGTCTTTCAATTGAGTTAACTCTCCTTGTTGCTTAATTACTTTAAAAGAGCATCTCAATTACTCTTTTCATAATCTGCTGTCAGACATGTTTGCCTGCACTTATTTATAGCAACTGAGAAATTCTTTTCTTTAGTCTTTTCTAGCGTTATCTTTACAATTTGCAGTGTATGCTTTGGCTAAACACATTCAGCCAAAAGGGTAGATCAGATTAGACAGATCTAATTGCAGACGTATAAACTAAAATGTAACATCATTAGGATTGCTCTCAAAAATGAAGCTGTTCAGAAGTATTTATGAAAGTGACAACTGAATTGTGCTCCTGAAGGCTGGAAATTTGGGAAGGTCATTCTGCTTATTAATGTGGATTGCCTGCCATAATGCCAATAGGCTGTGTATCACTGCACACATAAAATTAATAAATGCTACTAAAATCTGCACTGCTTTAGTGGTTATTACATGCACAAAAAATTATATCTGTAACAGTATCTGAGCATGGATGACGTGCTCAAATACTATAGTGATTGGCTGCATATGGAAATCAAAGGGGAACAAAGAAAAAATACTGTGCAATTCTTCTTTTTTCCTGCTTCAGAGCTTTACTTTTTGAAGCAAACATGTGTGGACAGATACGTACCAGAGATTTATCCAAGTTAATTTTCAAATCACAGCCCTCTGAGCAGGCTAATTTACTGCGCTACAGTATTTCTGTACAACAGCTGTAAAGTAGATGCACCTGCTTTAGTGCGAAGCTAACTCAGAGCTGTCTGTGCTTGCTTAGTCCTGCAGGCACATAGATGCACTAGAAATCATGTCCAGAAGTTTCCAAGAAGCAAGATGGAACCTAGGGGGTTAATATTTTACTTTCTTTGGTTATTATTTGCACTAGTTACAAAGCGTTACACGGAAAAAAATAAGAAGCGGAAGCACAATTTACTATACTACATTTTACCAAATGGTCTGTGGAGTAAAGCAACAATGAACTAAAAAACAACCTTGAGAGAGTGATATGGCTGCAAAGCTCCGAAATATTTCCCAGTGTGCTGATCGGCTCATGTTTATCATTAAACAATACTGTAGCACTAGCTGTAATACACTGAGTGACACAAGATCCAACTTGAACAGTGTGAGAATCTCATCCTGCTTCAAATTGCTAGGAAGGGAAGAGAAAGGCAGGGAAGAGCAAAGTAATGTGAAAAACATGCAAAGCAGAAACATTAGGCTGGATTTAGAGAGCTGCAAGTTATTTTATGAGCATTATAAACAGGATATTTTGTCATTTAAATTAAGATTTTGAGATCTCAGCTAGCTTACATTATAACCCAAGCATCAGCATTAAAATGAAGATCAGTAAGCAGTTGGAAACATTTGCAGATAATCTAGTCTCAGTCTTTACCCTCATGTGCAGGCCAAGCGAGCAGTGCTGCAGCCTGGTGATTAGCAGGAAGCAATTCCTCTGTTCGGCTCCATAGCCTGCAGCTCTGTGCCTCTGATTCTCCTGCTAATGCACCCTGTAAGCTTTGTGATCCTCTTTGTCAGATGAGGCTCAAATGAAGGAGTATCCACAAATAACGGGATCGCCTAGTACATTAGATTTCACCCTGATCTTTTATATTGAGATAATAATTTAATGCCTCATTCATGAGTTTCCATATCCCTTCCTATACTAGTGGAAAACAAGCAAAAGAACTTCAATTGTGGTTGCCAAACCTTCTTTGGAATCTTGCTGACTTCTTGATGTGGGTGATTTCCTCTGGAAATGAGTGCTGGATAATAAGTCATATGGAAAATCATTTGTTTCCTCAGTGATAGATTCCCTGCATTGTCATTTCACCAAGGAAATTTTCTTGGCTGGAATAACAGCAATCCCTTTTGCTAGAGAATAATTGTTATAGCTTTTATAGATGAACATCACCTTCTCAGACCTTCAGTTCTTTGAAAATGTCAACAACAATTGAATAAGAAAAAGCTGGCCGTGCTGTCCACTGTAATTTCCAAAAGGCTTTCAGCAAGGTCCTTCGCCAGAAGCTTTTAAGGAAGCAAAGCAGCTGTGTGGCAAAAGGGAAGCTTCATGTGTGGATAAATAATTTATTAAAAGAAAGAAAACAAAGGGTGGGAGAAAATGGTCATTCTTCGTGGTGAAGTGAGATTGTAAGGGGAGTCCTGCAAGAAATTCTTACTGGCACTTGTGCTTTTCAACACTGTCATACAGGACACGGAAGTAGGGTGAGGAGTGGGTTTGCTGATAATATAAAGCTAATAATTTATTCTGGATAGCAAAGATGATTATGCAGACTTGCAGAGGGAGCCTGCTAGATTGAGTGGGCAGTAAAATGACAGATGAAATTTGATGTAGACAAATATGAAGGTGGGGGAAAACCAATCCTGTTTTCATATATAAAAAGATGGGTTGACTGCTTCCCTCAACAGCAAAAGCTCTGGGCTATGACAGATAGTGCCATGAAAACTATTCGTGCTTGTTATCAGTATGCAGCCTAAGGAAAAGCAAGTATTAACAATTGCCAGGAAGGAAAGAGAGAGAAAAGCAGACATCATCATCACTCCACTTTATATGTCCGTGATTTCTCATTCCTTCTACTCTGCATGCACTTCTGGTCTTTCTTCCTCAAAAAGGTGTAGAGATGCTGAAAAAGTTCCAGAAAAAGGATGACCAAAATTATGAAACTGCTGCTGTATGAGGAACAGCAAGAGGAAGGAAGCAAAACAGTCTGAAAAAGAGTCAATGAAATAGCATGGAAGGGAGCCAGCACAGAAGTTAATGAAGTCATGAAAAGCATTGAAAGAGAGGATCAACAGAACACTCCTGGTAGAGAATGGGGCACTGGCAGGTGGAAGTGGTAGCAAACAGGTTCAGCTGACAGCATTGGAGGTTGTTCCACCCTTAGGGTGTCCCTGGGCTGTGAGCTCCTGCTCACAGACATGGATGTCCAAAGTTTGCATGTACTCGAGGGGCACAGGACAAACTCATGGAAAAGAGCTTGCTGAGGACTAAAGGATGCTGTGAGTCACTTGCAGTCACTGCTGGAGACAAGGCACCACCCTAAGAACCTTTCTGGTCTTATGTTGCAATCAGCAGCTTTAAATGTTGAGAAAAAAAAAAAAAAAAGAAAAACAGAACTCTTTTTTCAGCCTAGGATAAGTGGTTCCAGATCTGAAATTTGGAAACAGAAACCTATAGTGAAACGACAAATGCTGTTTGGCCCTTTACATTTGAGCCAGGTGTGGCACCTTTCCAACCGACTTTCCTTCCTTGTCCACACCAGTTGAGAGCACTCATGGGGAACCTCTTGTTTGAGTAAAAGCCGTGTTTGTGGCCACTGTGGTCCCTGAACTTGTTTCCACTACTTGACTGTAGTACAATGCACTGTGATTAAAAGCATTTGGTTTTTTCAGTAAAGGTGGTACTTCTTTGGCCAAAACCGCATTAAACATGACACTGAATCTGCTTGGGAGCTACCAAAATGTCCCAATCATTTTTATCACTCCTACCCAGCTCAGCTTACAGTACTACCTATCCCTAAGAAATTATCAAAGAAAATACAATTGTGTAAAAACTACTGAGCATGATTTCAAGCTGTGCAGGAAAACAGATAACACTATGAATTGGAGTATAGCCATGCTTTTACTTAGAACTAAAAGCAACCTACGGCTAACCATGAGTTGGTTAGACTAAGTGCTAGGCTGTGTTTAACGTTGTGTTTTAGGTGCCATTTGTTAGCCCACTACATTTCCTTTGCAAAGGAGAAGCTTCGGTCTGATCAATTCCTTTGCTGCTAACGATGGGCGAGGGATTTTAGAAAGCTTCCCCAGGGTACAGAGAGCACTGCTGGGCTGTTTGCCTTCCTCCCAGAATTTTCCTGTGGAAGGGTACAATATAATTCTTTGGTTTTAGCAGTTAATTTACATCTGTTGCTGTCTCTCATCTGTTATTCCTACTCCCCACGCCTGAGACTGTCATACTTTGTCCTTGGCAAAATGGGTTTCAGTGAGTGTGTGTGATGTCATGAAGAGGATTATTAGCTTCTAAATTATGACAGGCAAGAGCAAATGAAGACTTAGAGCAAAAATATCAGTTCTCTGAGAAAAATACTAGAATGAAATTAAATCAAAAAGAAATTACAGAAATTTGGAATAGGAAATATAGACAAAATTTTTTATAATTAGCTCGCTGTTTTTTTCTGTATAGACCATATGCTCTTTGTACTATTTGTTAAATAGACTAAAACCCTGCTGTAAAACAATCTCTTTGAAAACAGTCAGAAAGCTTTCTTTGGGATCACTGTTGTATATACCATGCTGGCAAGCCCAGCATGTGGCTGGGAAGCTGCCTTCACCCATGTCACACCTGGGACAGGGCAGGTGTGTGCTCTGATACCACGTCCCGGGTGTGTTTTCACACAAGGGTTTGAGTGTCTGGCTTGTAGGACACAGCAGTTTAGGTATGGGCTAAACTCAGAACACACATTTGCATGTCCAAAAGATGACACTCAAGAAATTTGTGCATTTAAGTCTAGATACTTGTATGATAAAACTGGAAATAATCCAAGTAAAGATTTCCAGTCTATCTAAGCATTGCACTTGGGCAGTCTGCAGAGACAAAGCTTGGTGCCCAAATGCCTTTTGTGGCTCTCTAGGGCACATCAGAGCAGGTGTGGAGTGAGTACATGAGACTTTCAACCAGGTGTAGGATGAGATCTCTACTTCTGATCCAGTGAAAAATATTTTCTTTATTCAGCAGATAAATGCAGAAAACACGAGTTCAAAAACTTGAGCCAGTACCACTTGGAAGCCAAAATACAGCAACTTCAGTTTTCAGGTCTTCAAAGCATTCATAGATGGTTTGTACTGAAAAATGGGCACATGAAAGAAACTCTGACAGTAGAGGCAGCATCTGAATAGTTGAACTAAGCTGCCAATCTTTGAAGTAACTCCTAAACCACCATGAAGCCCATACTCACACCAGTAACCAGAAAGCTTTGCACTGCAAAGCTTCAGCTGCTGAGACCTTAGCCTTGAAAAGAATTAAGTTGGTTTCCCACTTTAATTCATTGTCATCTCAGGAGAAAAAACATTTGAAAATAACAAAATGCCACCTGGTAAAGACTGTATTCATACTCGTAGTTGCTGGATAGTTTTCTATTTTTGAAGCCAAGTGAGTGAGTAGAGTATAAATTCTGTATTTGTGGCAGCACAGTAGTACCAACATATTTAAACTCTTGGATTGTAAAGTTACGAGTAATCTCCTCAGAATGGGGATATTGGTGTCAGAAGACCGAGTGGACATCCTCTTTCAAGCCCTGCTCTGGCAAAGAAGGTAAAAATAACTAAGTTTCTTTTTCGGAGGATGGCTAATTTTTGGGCAACTCAAGACTTTCCTTCAGAAGTGCATCAGCCTTACTGCCCATGTTGTGGACATATAGTGCACTTATACGAGCTTAGATAAGGCTCCCATTATGGTCCCGATGTAAGAAGGTTGTTCAGTCTGAGACACCCAGGGGTTGTCTGTGATGTCTCAGCAGGGCTGGCACACACCTCCCAAGGCCTGGGAAACCTGCACCCTTTGGGAGAGCCCCTGGAGGCTGAGGCAATGCTCAAGAGCATCCCAAGTGTCACCAGACCTGTGGGCAACTGAACTGCTCCCCTACTGACGCACCATTGATCAGGCACTTAGCAATCACACGTGAGCTCATCTGACACAGGGGCTATGCAAGACTTAATAGGTTACTTTTCTAAAGAGCTTTTAAATATGTGTATTTGTGAGGCTTTTTGTTGTTTTCTTGTTTTTATAAATTTTTTTTGTGCATCACAGAACTATAAAGCACACACGCTTGCTACCTGAATTAGATTTTAACAGGGTGCTCTAGCAGACTTCATGCAGTCTCCATTCTCTGATTTGTTTATCCATAACCCTACCTTTTACTTGTCCCATTTCTCCTGCTCTATTTATGAAAGAAACTGTGCTGAAAATACTCTGGAGAAGTGTTAATCATTGTAGCTTGCTTGAATTTAATGAAGTTAGAAGAACTTATATTAGGGAAGGATTTTGCCTTTTCATCTTCAGTTGTCATGAGTTTCTCCAGCTATCTTTGCTGGAAAACCCGAGGGGTGCAAACTTTTATGATGAAACTGTATTGTGTAACTTCTTCAGATAGTTATGATTTATCTGTTCATTATAAATTACAGATTTCTGTTCAGAATGTATTAGGTTTAAAGATTTTGTGAAAAAAAAAATCTTTCTGATATTTTGATTAATTCTGACGTGATATGAAAGTCATCATATGCCTTCCACAGAACACACTCCCATACTAGATGAAACAAAGACTTGGAGGGCAGTAATGGATGTGTGGTCCAAGACTAACTATACTGATGTGGAAAAATACTCTTTGTGTTACAGAGGCATCACAGCCTTTCAGACATCATTTTTTTGGGTACGTAAAATAGAAGAAAACTTTTCCCTTTCAGCATAATGGAATCTTGTCAGGAATTATGAAGCAGTTTTTCTTTTTCAGGTTTTAACACATTGCTAAAGAAATGGGATTTTTTGCTTTTGATAGAGACAATAGCTAATAACTCACTGTGCATGAAAATAATACCAAGATTGGACAAGTCTGCAAAAGACATTGTTAACAGAGCTGACAACAGCCGTTAATCTTAACTTTTTTTTTGCAGCTGGCAAACTAAAAAATATTTTCCATTTCCCTCTGAAGATGTGTCTATGAGATTCATTGTAGCACGACGGTAAGAGGGCAAGAATGAACTAAAAATGGGATGGTATAACCTGAATTGTCTGAAAGGCTCAAGAGAAACCTTCCAGTAGGCTCTTCATAACTTTGTCTGGAGCATCTTTAAACTGAGCTCGGCGCACACGTGGCTCCCAGTAAAGTGACTGGGAAACACAGCATGGCGCTAACAGCATCCCATTGTCCATTTTACTGCTGGAATCATTCCTGCCTTTCCCTGCATGTCCATGGCACCTGCAGCATCACCAGTTATCCTGACAGGAACAGCAGCCCTTGCCTGATGAGGTTGAGTGGCCACTACTGGGAAGTGAAGGTGCCCCAGGCCCGGATGATGCCTGAGCAGGGCAGGGCTCAGCTGCCGCGGGGGATCACAGAGCCCCAGGGAGGCTGGTGGCTCCTGCGCCGCCGCTGCTGCGAGTCAGGCTTTGTTCCCTGAAAAATGGAAATTATGAACGAGGCTGAAACTCACAATTTCTCACTACTGTTTCAGACTTGCCCTTAAAGATCGGAGTTTTCCCTGCTGCCTCTGTCTGAGACTGTAAGAGAAAGGGAAACCAAAACACACAGAAAGGGGAAAAGAAAGCATGCCCATCCACTGGGCAGAAGCATTTGAGGGTGAGACTTATAACAGGACAAAATATCGTACCCAAAAATGAATTTAGGAATGCTAAAATGTAACTGCTACAAATCCAACAGAGGACACATGGGGAAGTCTCTCGATCCAGCAGAACTGTCACTGCAGTTAAAATAATAAGCAAGAGGTCACTGATTATGAATGGAGGCTGAGAAATAATCCCCCAAGTACTGTTTTGAACCGGCAAGAATTTGGCAGGAGGCACTGACTAATGCTATTGTGCTCTAGATCCTGTTGAGAACTTATATGTTTTCAGCAGCAACCTGGCAGAAAAAAACAGATGAGCTGCAGCAGACCTGTTCTTTGAAGAAATCTTATAAAGGTAAAGGTGGAACCACATCAAAAATCTCTCACAGGCTCACAGGCTTACAAATGCTTTAGAAAAAGCATGGGAGTCTTATGGTAATGTAGGATTATTTAGAGCACGAAGGACAGTGAACAACAATATGCTCAAACAGGACTCCATATTTTAGGACCACATAGTGATGTGTTCATGACACATTCAGTGAATTGTTGGAAAAGAGTCTCACAGAACGTTGGCAAACTCAAGTAATTTCATTTTCAAATTGCCTCCCTTTTGTGATAGATGTGCTTATTTTTTTTCCTGGACAAATGACAAATTTTCTGCAATCAAATATAAATTTTAGGACATGTGTTTCAGTGAGGAAAAAACCCAAACAGCAAGACATCGAACCCATCATACATGAGTTTGACCAGAAAACTGAAAACCACATTTTGCACAAATAGCAGAGGTGGAAAATGGAAGTGAAAAGGCAGAGACCACTGGCATCAATGTCAGTATCTACAGCACAGTCAGTTAAGTTAGAAGAGAAAAGGAAAAAGAATGAAAGGAAATCAGGTTAATTGTCAGTTGTCAAGCCAGCTTAAAATTAAGTGTGAATAGAGCAAAGGATGTGTAGGTATTTAAAGGCATTTCTAGTAATGAGCTAGCACCAGAAGCTTAGTTTTGTTTTGATCAGACAGGAAAGAGCTCAGGAAACTCCTTGACAATCCTTGCATGAAACCAAGTATTAAGGGAGCAGTAATGCACAGGTACATACATGGTCCTTCGCATAAAACCATCTCTGAGCATTTCACCTGTTTCTCTCTTCTAAAACACTCTGCTCAACCTTCCCACAGGCCAGCAAAGTCACCTCAGATCATCACAGGTGATGAAGACACACAAGGACTGAGTACAGATGTGCATTCCCTTGGTTGAAAAATCCCCTCAGTGGTGGGGTGACACATTCAGAGAACATGTGATCTTAGTCTTTATAATCTTATTCCTTTTTATATCTTAAATGGCTTCAGACTGCAAGAGCTGGAAAGGGTTTAAGAATGAAGGAAAATGTTTCCTTTTTACAACCACTTCCTCACTTTTCTCCCACTATCTCTCTGGCGTGAACAATCTTCAGGATGTATCATGGAGGCTTGAGAACCATCATGTTTGGGTTTTTTTTTTCCCCTCTATTTCAACAGTAAATTGTACATAAAAGTGATTTGCTCCAGTTCAGGGGCGATTGTCCACACTTTTGTGGTAAGGTTCAGACTTCTCAGGACTTGAAGTGAGCAGGTGCAGCAGGGACTCAGGCTGCCACTTTTCTGATGCTGAGCCTCCTCCAGGAGCAGAGCTGAGAGGGAGATGCTGTTAGGAAAGCCTGCAGGGCTCCCTCTGGTGAGCTGCTGGCATAGAGCCAGGTGGGGAGCTTCCCGGGGATAGGGCACTGCTCCCTGGCCTTGTCCCTTTGCCGGCCATTCCCTAACACGTGTTCTCACCCGCCCTGTCACTGAGGGCGGCTGTGATAATTAATGACCTGCAGTGCCCAGATTGCTCAAGGACTCAGTTAAATATAGGCACAAAATTAGCAGTGGCAGAACTACCCTAGTGAGGTATACTGAAATATCTCAACAGGTATTTGAGGGCTTTTTTGTACCATCTATGTTGCAGCTTCACAACTACACTAGTGTGAAAATTTCCCTGCTGTTTTTGGGTCTGATCTGAAAGTTCATTGCCAAAATGGGAAGATTCATATGGATGGTTGTGCTTTGGATGAGGACTGCCTTCTGCTGCCAGCCGTTTTTCAGCTTCCAGTACTGAAAATCTTGTGTTGGTAGGATGGTGTTTCACTTTGAGGAATCCCCAAACTCCTCCGTTCTGTTGGATTTCGTTTGATTTAGACCTTGCTGGCTGTGTTTTCCTGAAGCGAGAGTAGGGAAATGCAGTGCCAGACACACTATTTATGTGTCTGCAGGAGATGCTGTAACGAAAACAGCATGGAGTTCGCAGGAGGAAAAGCGCACATTGTCTTGGGGGGCCTGTGCCTCTGAGACAATTACTGGGACAAGTGGCTGCTGTAGAGGTGAAATCACCATCAGGGCTGAAAGCTCTGCGAGCTGCCCATCTCCCAGTGTGGAAAGCATACCCAGGCAACGTCCTTTCATTAGCAGTTTCAAGGAATGAGATGGAGGAGATGCACAAGAGGTGGCAGCAGTCTGTGGGGACAGCTTGCCCTGGTGAAATAATGAGGGAAAGGAAAAAACAACAGAAGCTAAACCATAGCTAGTTCCAGCTAGAGGAGCCAATTGAAAAAACCAGGAGGAAGTTCAGAGCAGCAGGATGTCTTGGGCATTACTTGTTTGTTAACTAAGGACATCCAATTCTCACAGAAGCAACTGGACAGAAGGTTTTTCAGAGCCTCAACTAATGTTCCAAAAATGTTTCTTTAAAAGCCAACAGCTGGAGTTTGCAACAGATGGTGAAAGCACAGTGAAAGCAGGGATTACAACCAGAGGGCAAAACAGAAATTATAATGCTAGTACCAAACATTCCTGACGGGTGAGATTCAGTCGTCTGTGGATAATAAGCATGCTGTCGCAGTCCCTATTGCATCCCAGAACTAAGATTTGAGTGAAATAGTCCTTAGGAGGGCCACGTATGTGGGAACCATATGTCACCCAAGGAGAACAGCTAGTCTTCAGAAATCGGCTCAAGGGATTTCTGAATTTCTAATAAGTGATCTGGAACAAAGCAGAGAGGAAATGAAGCAAAACCCCAAGGAAAGGTCTCTCTCTGCATATGTGTGTGTGTGTTAGCCTGCAGCTTGTTCATTTTGCCATAAGCTTTGTAGTCATTCCCATGTGCTGAAACTCTGGGTAATTCAAAGAGTAGACAAAGTTAAAAAGAAAGAAGGTTGAAGAATGAAAAATGATCAGGTGTAATGTGATTAGGAAAGATGAGAACATCTTTTGGAGCTCAAAGGTAAAGAAAATAAAGTATTCCTGTAATGTGCAACACAGTGTAGAGAGAATGGAATGGGAGAACGAGAAGGACGAAGCTGCTGCTGCAAGACATGGGCTCAGAGTCAGTAGGATCTATGTCAGATAGGCTTCAGGTTTTTAAGTCTGAAGCTGTCATTCAGAAAACCCTGTCAGTTCATTTCTTCCCTCCAAAAACACCTCTCGTGCAGGCCAGAAATCTCTCTTGGTAGCTGGAGGTCTCTGCTGTGCCATAGGCCTGACCCAAGTAGGACTTCTCTGCACTGAATGACAGACCAGGCTTAGTTTCCTGCCAGCCTCATGCTCTGCAGGACAGCAGGACAGCTGAAACAAATGAGCCAGTGGCAGAATTTTGGTAAGCCCTGGAGAAACTGGAGCTCCCCAGCTTTCCTTGCCTTGGCTGCTGTTGCTGGTTCAAGGGGTGTCCTTGCTTGCGGCATCTCCCTTATCTATAGGTCTCGTGGGTCCTGGATTGGCAAGCCAGGGAGATCAGCTCCATGCTTCTGTTGCAAGGAGGAAGACCCCTGGGAAGCTGGCTTCTAAGCTAAACTGGTATTTTCATCAAAGTCTGTGCTGGAGATAAAGATGACATGTTCTCCCAAAAGGCTTGCACAGCCTTCTAGGGCTTGACAGAAGAGTAATTAGCTTCCCTAGATGTCTGCTGTCATCCTGAACAGTGGAGAAAACTCAGAAACGAGATGAGCAGGCTAATAAACTTGGGAAAAAAAATGGCTTTGAGAGCAGATGTTCAAAGGAAGAGAAAGGTAGCCTCTGTAATTTGGCAGCACTCAGGCCCTCTGCTGAGGCAGGGCAGGTGGTCCTAGAGACCTCAAATTCCAAATTTATTTCCCAAGTTCCTATGTAAGCCTATTTTTCTCCACAGCCAAGACCCAGGTCACAGAATCAAACATCCAGAATCACTTAGGCTGGAAAAGACCTCTAACCTTTGACTGATCACCACCTTGTCAACTACACCATAGCATTGAGTACAGCTGTTTCTTGAACATCTCCAGGGACGACGACCACAACACTTCCCTAGGCAGTCTGTTCCAATGCTTAACAACCCTTTCCGTGAAGAAATTCTTTCTGACCTCCAATTTGAACCTCCCCTGGCCCAGCTTGAGGTGAGAACCTCTGAATTTTACCAGGGCAGACAGGCAATAATGATTAACAAGATTCTTCTTTCTTGCCCCTTAATTCAGGAGAGGCATCTCCCGCTAATTGGATCCTAACAGGGAACAAGTATCAAAAATAATGAAAGCAGTCCAAAATCTCCAATAAAATGTTCTCAATAACTGTCAAACTCATTAGCTGGAAGCAATTTTGTACCTTTGGTACCCCTCCCCCTCATTTGACTTCCTCTGGCAATCACAGTGGCCCTGGCAGGCTCCACCAGGCAGGAAGAATGGGCAGCGGAACCACGGCAGCAAACTATTTAATGACTGGGTTGTTGTGCGAGTGACTGTCATCTGTGAGAGGAGGATGTTTTCCAGTTTGTCCCTGGCAGCTGAAGCTTTGCTGAAGGATAACCACATTGCAAAGACAGGGAATTTCAAGAACTGTTTTTGCTTTTAGGCATTTTGAGTGATGTGTGCTCTTATGAAGTTCAGATTTGGACCTGTACTTCCCTGAAGCTCAAGGAGGGCTGAACATCTCTAATTAGGAAAAGCAATCCCTTTAATTTCAAAATACAGCTGGAGGCTTGTTTACATACAGCCAACCATAGAGGTTCCTCAAGCTCTTCAATTTACAGGCAGTGATCACCTATGGTTATTTCACTTTTTTACTGTAATGTGAAGTTTTTCTAGTTCAGTCTGAAAAAAAGGCAGCTTTGGGCAAACCTAATTGTGGCCTTTCAGTACGTCTACAGGTAGGAAGCCTACAAGAAAGATGGAGAGAGACGATTTACAAGGGCGTGTAGTGATGGGACAAGGAGGAACGGGTTCAAACTGAAAGACGGCAGGTTTAGATTAGGTATTAGGAATAAACTCTTCACAGTGAGGGTGGTGAGGAACTGGAACAGGTTGTCCAGAAAAGTTGTGGATGCCCCATTCCTTAAGTGTTCAAGACCATGTTGGACGGGGCCCTGAGCACCCCGATCTAGTGGAAGGTGTCCCTGCCCAGAGCAGGGTAGATGGAACTAGATGATCTTTAAGGTCCCTTCCAATCAAAGCCATTCTATGGTTCTACCTGTGTCTACCCAGTGAAACACAAAATGAAAGGTAAACTGTCCAGGAGCTGAAGCTTGGGTCCCCCTATCAATGGTCTTACATCTACAGCTTTATGCCATCTATGATGAAAACATGGTTTTAATGCTGAGAAGCTTTAAAGTAAACCAAAAAGCAGTTTCAGCAGCAGAATGTTAATTATGAACACTAAATATATGAACTAGGAAGTATTAGACAGCTTGGCCCAGCTACTGAAGAGATACCTGCACGTACCTACATTACAAAGCTTGTTCTACTACAGCAGAGCTTCCTCTGAAATAGCAGTACTACCAGAAAACAACATATTTTGCTGAGAAATGACAATGTTTCTTTTGAAACAATCAGAAGACAATAAGTATTGTTTTAGCTGCTCCTGTTACTGTTCCAAAGAATTCTGAATAGTGAAATGCCCAAGCCCTTTCTTCAGCTTCTTCCCCAGGAAGGAAACAACAGTCCAAGTCACAGCATTTAATCACTTGCTGTCACAATGACATGCTGTTATTGCACACCAGAAATGGCCTAAAAGAATTAATCAGCATGGATAACAGTTTTTCACCAGCTAAGCACTTTCCAAACTTCTAAAAAATTGCATTAACTGGTGTAAAACTAACTAATGAACAAACTCCTCTGTTATTTAGTATGTTCGTGGTGTTCAGTAACTGCTAGGTGGCAAAGCAAACACTTTTTTTTCTACCGCTCTTGTCTTCTGACACTTTCAATGTCCCACAGCAGATATATTCAATGGCATCACTGAAATGCAATGTATCTTCATGTTCATCTGTTCTTCTGCTGAGGAGATGTCAGAGGTTAAGTACAGCTCTTCACAGGGAAAGAAAAGCAGCATAAAAACCATGGTGCTAAAAACTGAATGAAATTTCCAGCTCCTATTAGTTCAGGTGCTACTGCTGCACTTCTGCTTTTCTTCTGGTTATTTCCCCAGTACTTTAAGAGTGAGGCTAAGATAAAAATTAGAGATAGTATTTTGGGCTTAGTGATGCCCTGTATAGGTTACAGAGAAGTATCAAATTTAATGGTTCGTTAGCACTACCAGATACCTACCTAGTACACATCTTGCCTAAGACACTATGTGTCCCCGCAACTTAGGGGCTTCAAGAAGTAGCTCTTTCCTTTTTGCACGCAGAAGGCCCACAGAGAGGCACTGAAAGCAGTGCACAAGCACAAATTACAGTTTTCTGAGCAGCACATGGCCAGCTGGTAATGTCACATTTGCAGGGATGCCATCCATCCATGGACTCCAGCTGTCATGCTTCATCTGCTGTGGGAGCTGGAAATGTTTAGTGAAGTCACCACACACTGACTCTTGCTATTCAGACTTTCAGCATCAAACTTTCACTGCAATGGGTAAGGGCAGGAGCACCGAGTTTGTTCCTTGCCTCTGTTACTCCTGATAACCAGGCAGAGTGATGTCTACAGAAAAGAGATTCTCACTAATAGGTTATTGCTTAGCTTTGGTTTTAAATGTTGAATTTTCAGTTATTCTTATGGAAAATTAGGAGAAACAGTCAAATCACAGCCCTCCTAGTCCAGAATTTCAGTTAATTTCTGTGTCAGTAGCTAGTCCAGCTTCCACTGAGAGACTCGGTCACTAGGATTGCTCTGCCATTAATAAACTGAAGACATGAGTTTATTCAGAATTTTCTATTCATGAATAATGTTATCTTGAGGACACACTGTAGTTATCTTCAGGGACATAAGAATTGGAAGGCTACCCCACATCACTCTTCTGCAAGAGCGAGCTAAAAAAAAGCCAGAGAAATGCTTTTTTTGTTTCCTGGCATGCCATATATGAAGGCAGAAGTAATTAACACAAGGAAAAACCAACGAAGTTGCCAAACCTGCCTGTACAAGCCAGTATGACCTATCCAAATTCTGAGAGGTCTGGACAAAGAGACAATTACATAAAAGTGGTCTACTAAAGATTTTCAAAGAGCTTGGCAGAAAATTGTGTGGTTGTTTATTAGCCTGGCTTCCAAGTCCCTCCCTTGGCCTTCCCCCTAAATCCTACTCAGCTTGGAAAACCCCTTTCACAGGAGAGAGTGTCAGCAAGTCTATAAGCAGATCTTTAGGCAATCCTGAGGGGCAACCTCAGGCTAAAAATAAATGAATGACCGGGCAACACTGATCTTTGAAAGCTGCTGCTTGCTGCATTGAATCCAAAAGTACTGCTGCTCATGCTTCTGCCTTCCTACAGACAGGTGGCAAAGTAGAGCCAAGCCAAGAAAATCCTGGTCAAGAAGCTCTAGGTGGCGGGGACAGGTATCTCCAAACTTTGTCTTGAGTGCCCTTTATTCTCACATAACCACAGGACTGCTGCCCTCTTCCACCCTTAGACTATGGAGTGCAGCTCCCCGCTGAAATCAGTACATACATACATACATACATACATCTATCTATATATTTATCTTTTTTGCAGCTCCCAAAATGCAAATTAACTCCAATGCAAAGGAATTCAAGTATCTCTCTGTAAAAATATGAAGACTCTCAGCTTTTAAAAATACTTCTGACCTTTTTCACATAAATCAACTCTAATGCAAATGTACACTCACAGGAGGAAAGACAACTAAGATATCTTTACATCAGTTGTGAAGAGTATTAGAAGAGAAATACGTAAAAACTTCATTTATTTCCACATAAAACCAGATTTTTCTTCATGTAGCATAAGCCTCTTACAGGACTTTTTTTGGGTGTTAGATCTTGGCGCAAAACATCAGTATCTATTTTTCTAACGTGGTTTTGAAAAAGCAGATAGTTGTGAGGTTACCTTGCCCAGCTTGTGAATTTTGCTTCACATACTGGAAGCAGAAGCCACAGAACACGAGAGTATCTTCATAAAATAGCATTTCCACTATAGAGATCAGAACTTAACCTTGAAACTAGACTAACAGAAATTTCATTATGTTTTATGCAGCAGGAATGGTCTGGCTCCAGGTCTATTTAATCAAAACCCCGAGGGTTTAAATCCTACTATATTACAAGAGCATTACTCGCTCAGACTTAATTACAGATTCCAGTTGGAGTATGACCCTATCTGCCTCAAAAGCAGCAACTCAGATAACAGGACAGCTTTGCAACATCTTTTTTTGGCACCTGAATCCTGAACTTGGCACAGCTGATTAAGATCAAATAAATGTTGATGTGATGACCCTGTTACACAACACAATGCCTTCCCAATACTGATACCAGCATTCTACAAGGGATACTCTGGAACACTTACTTTGTGAGTGGTGTCTCCAGCAAGCCAGCTTCACCTTCAGTGCTATTGATTGCTGCTCAAAGAGAAATGTTTGTTTCCAAACTCCCCAGATTATGGGTCGTCTGTCATGACACTGAGTCGTTCAAGGAACTCAGCTTCAACAGAAGGCTTCAGAAGGAAAAGGAGTTACTTTTAACCTGTGCCAGAAGTTTTGTGCTTGAGCAATTGGAGAACAAGGAAAAGCATTTTTCAGAACAGACCTAGAGATGACTGACGTGGCTGTACCCAAGCATTTGCAGTTCAATGCATCAACACAGTTCGCCTCTATTTCTCAAATGTCTGAGGACCATGTTTCCACACACCCTATCCTGCAAAGCTCTGTATCAGAGCTGAAGCTCTGCCCTCCTGACAGTAACTATAAATTCAATAGAAGGCCACATGCCACAACTACGAATATTACAAGAGGAGATGGCACAGCTTTATGTGCTTTGTTTCTGCCACGTGGGGAAGCTGTTGAAGATTTCCAGATGATCAAAGAAAGCAGTTCATATACCTCTGGGAAAAGGTGGGTGCTGAACCTGTACCCTGTTTTCACAGTCTAGAAGGAAAAAAAATCAACCCTCCCTCAACTCCCTATTCTGATTGTTTAATTCAATGCTGTGATCAGAATGCAAAAGTCTACAGAGTATCTTGTAAACAACTGTAATGCCCGTGGATCCCAAATAAACCCCAGATCACATACAGGTTTTAGGTGTGGTATTTCATATGAAAGCAGAAAGAATTTTTTATTTTCTCCTAAAATCAAATTAGCCACACATAATAAGGGCCTGGAGAGGATGATCTTTCCTGGACTCCAGAGAGAATCACAAGAAGTCCAGATCATGAGGAAAACACAGAGTGACTCTGGTACAAATTTATTTTTATTTTTGCTGCTGTTTAGAGCATCCCCCTTTCTTTTAAAGGTTCTTTTAAATACCACTCCCTCCTCTTCCTGCACCAAGACATTGTTTGTTTTAGAGATAAAACTCCTGAGCCCAGAGTTAAAATACAGTCCTTAGGGTCTAAGTATGAATGTAATGACAAGCATGATTCTGGAAGATTGTATCAGTTCATCCAAAAATGAGAAACAGTGATGTTTTCTGGAGGGGCAACAAGACTAATAATAGTTGATATGATACTTTTTCTCCTCTGCAAAATCAAACTCTAATTGCTGCAGTGTATCAGAGATTTGACAGTAGGCAAACACTCACATCTGCTTTATAGCTCTACAGTCTAGATGGGAAAAATGGCAGTTCAAATAATGTGTCTGTGTCAAATCATTAGGGAGTCTGACTACGAGCTCTCATTGTTTTGCAGCCAAAACTAGGTTATATATGCATGTTCAGATTTTGCCTTGTTAAAGAATGTCCGGTCAGAAGCATCAGAAAAAAACTGAACCTGAACAATCTGGATTAAGCTGTGGCTTTGGGTTAGGGTGGGTTTGTTTTGTTTTGTGTTACTTTGTTTTTTGTTCATTTATTTAAATCAGTGCCTGGTCTACTCTTCAGAAACAGTTAAAGAAATAACTTCACATGGGTTGTTGGAGAGTATCTGTATAGCTTGACTAACATTACGATGAGAATCTAGGATTTCTGCAAGTTTTTCAGCCTCCAGTTTTCTGTGTGGAAATAAATGTCAGAAAAGAAAACTGGTGACATTTTGAAGTCTCTTTGGAAAGAAAGAACAATTTAGCAACATCATTATTATAGACTGTAACACGTTTATGAACAGAATGTAATATAAACTTTTTAATAATATTTGACGTAACTGGATTACTGTCTCTTCAGTTTTTCATGGTTATCACTGAACACCTTCAATTTACATTCTTGAATAAATTACTGTGTAAATAAAATATGCTCAGAGTTCTTGTATGTGAACAGTACTTACATTTAATTACAAATGATCTGGATATGTTTATAGGTGAAATACATTAAAATTGTTCACAGGAAATAAGCTCAACTAGCACTAATTTTGAAATCTAAATTTTCACAACAGTACTGAGAGTAGCTCAGCTATTTTTTTGAACATGCTTTTCAAAATGGAATTTGGAATGCCGTAGGAAAAAAAAATCAAAGAAATGCCAAAAAGAGGGAAGCACAGAAGATCAAAACTCCATAGCAGGTTGGATCAATAAAATATTAAACTGCAGTTCTTAAATGTAAGTACTACACCAAGTAGTAGTGTGGCTGTTCTTAAATGTTAAAGCCCTTGTTTTCTAAAGGAGACAGTAATAAGCATTTTGCCTATTCAATCCACTCAAGATTTAGACATCGTGCTATAAAAGCAAACATATCTGACACTTCTTCTATAACTTTAGCAGTTGGCTTTCCTGCTCCGTGCCCAGCCTTGGTGTCAACATGGATGAGAAGTGGATTGGTTTGTTTACTGCTTCGGCCCACAATGTACTGCAGGGTAGCGATGAACTTCAGAGAGTGCAGAGGGACCACACGGTCATCGTGGTCTGCTGTGAGAAGCAGTGTGGAGGGATACTGGATGCCATCTTCTTCTGGTAGTTTGACATTGTGAAGTGGAGAGTACCTGCGAAAAACACACAAACGTTTCCGTATCTTTTTGCTCAAGACCCAACAAGAAGGTCCTTTCCTACTGAAATCATCACAGTGGCATTTGTTTGCACTCAGAACAGAACAGTTCTCAGCTACATTAATCAGAATTGCACTAATGGCAACCGACACGCCGTAGTGGCCACAGATCTCTGGCTCTGAAATGCGAAGCAAGTACGTTTCTTCAGTTTCAGAGAGATGTATACATCTCACAGAAATGTCCAAAATACCAGGAGGGATATTCCCAGCCAGCAGGGAACTGCAGCAAAAACTGTCAAGTCCATAGCAGGATCCATCCTGCTGGAAACCAGGAAATTGAGACTCTCAACAAGAAGCTAAGAAATTAATTAAGATCCTATTTTGGTCTAGTGCCACTCAATTCCCACCCACACTGTATAATACAATTCACAATGGTGACTGTCTGTCCCTCATAGTAAAAAATACAAGTTATGTAGCGGTCCACTTGAGGATGGATATTCTGTTGTAATAGCCTAAAAGAGCCATTATTCAGAAAGAGCCTTTGGAGTTGTTAAAAGCTGCTAGGACAACAAAGTCTCTGAAAATATGACCACTTGATTCAACAGGGCTTTGACGATAGTCTTTTACTCAAAACTAACTTGTAAGGAAATGCTGAACTCCCCAAATTCAGTGTGGGAAAGGATGAAGTAATCATTAGAATAGATGATCATGACAACCGGAAACTTGTTGAGCAGACTACGTGTTTGAACAACCACAGAAGGCATTTAAAGGCACTTACTTGCACAGCCATTCAAACTGCTCTTTGCAGTCGGAGCAGCCATAGTCAGTGGTCCAAGCATGGCCGATGGTGTACTTGTGGAATTTGAGCATGTCCATCACTCCCACTTGGGCAATAGCACAACCAAATAGGTCAGGGCGCTGATTAGCACAGGCAGCTTCAACAGGAAAACAATTCCATTAGTATTCAGATCTTAAAGAATTAAGCTCAGCAGTAAAAGTTTCACTACCAAGTTGTACTGGCAGTAGGCTGTTAGTGCCTAAGAAGTCAAATAGACTCAAGCAAAACTGTAAGCAAATATACAAATGGATAAAAAACGTAACTCTGAAAGATGGTATGTTCAAAAGAACTTAAGAGCCATTTCTGTGCTCCTCAGACACCAAACATGTCGTTCTATGAAAACTGTCTTTCAAACCATCAAATTGGGTTTGAAGGAGAAATGAACTTTTAAAGCATGTGAGATTTTGAACTACTGAACTAAAGCTCCCTAAACCATTTGCTGTTTAAACCTTTAATATTAGTATCAAGAAAGAAAAGGACATTAAGGATCAAAAGCCCTCCATTTACTGATGAAAGTTGTCTTCCATAATTACTACGTAAACCCATATGAAAAGAATTTTGATAAAAGCAGACTGCTACAAAATCAGTGGAATAACCTCAAATTAACAAAGTGAATTACTGCTGTAGTTTCTTGTTTTATGATTTTTATCTTCCTACAACTGGAAGGAACAATTTCTTTAAGAATAATATTTGCCTCATATATTTTAAAAATAACCGCAGTAGGCCCACCAAGCTCAGTGTTCAATTTTTTAGGAGTGGCAAATGGAAGATCTCTCCTGTAAATTATCATCTGATGAACTAGTTATTTCAGTTTTCTCTGAGCTGGAGTTATCTCCAGACATCCTATAAAAAAGCCATCAAAGCACACATCCCCTGAAAATACAACTATTTCCTCTCTTAATGTTTATTCATCCAGTGTTCATTAAGTTCTTCCATTCCAGTTCCTGTTTCTTGATTTAAACCTTTCCCCTGGTGATTTTACAAATTCCCCTGCTTTTTTTTTGAATTTTAAGAAATAAGAGTACTGAAATTTTCACGTAACTACTACAATGGGTCCCAGAATCCCTTAATTAATTCAGAACTATTCACTGTGTATCCACATGTAGGTATAATCTTCCCCAAATTCTTCTTATCTCCTCATTTTTGTCCATTGTGAAAATGGATTGGTTCTTGCCACTCTTTGCCTCCTGCTAACCATGATATTGCTGACATGACTTTGCTTCTGGCTCAGCAAGGACTTTCTTTCACAGCCTTATGCGAGGAAGCTTTTGAAAATCCAAGAATAGCTCCTCACCGGGATCACTGTCACAAGCCCCATATGCAGCCCAAGTCCTTCAGACAGCTCTAATACATTTGAAAGCTGCAAATTTAGCCTGCAGAATTCTTTCTTTTATGTCAGCTATTATTTATTGGCTTCGACTAGCTTGCCCATTAGAGAAGTCAGATTTACTCATCTGCAGCTTGTGGATCACCATGAACCATTTAAAACTTGGCATTACACTTGCCCCCTTCTGTTCCTCAGATATTCAGGCTTAGTAGCCTGCAATTTCATATCAGAGTTCACTTAAGATCCTACATGTGCACCATCTGGTCCTGGCAACACATTACTTTTCTTTGGATTGATTCATTCCAAAACCTCTCCTGCTGATGCTTCAACTGGAATCAGCTCCCCAGAATATTGCCCATGAAGACAGACTGGAGCAGGGAACCCCCCACGCTCCTCAGGAGGGAACATCAATACAAACAGACCATTTAGTTGTTCTGCTTTGCCATTATTTTTCTTTAATGCTCCTTTTACATCTCACTAACCTGCAAGCCCCACAGATTGTCCGGCCAGCTTCCTGCCTCTGATGTGCACAGAAGAATGTCATTGCTAATCTTAATATTGGAAGCAATTTGCTCATCAGTCTCCTGTGGTCTGTCTGTCCCTGCCAAGAGTTTACACTTTACCCTACTTTCTTCATTTAAACATGATTTTTACTTTCTGGAAGATGAAATTTTACTTCTGGTCATCTCTGATATGTAGCTATGCTAACTCTCCCTTATTCGTGGGTCATTTCCATAAAGTATAGATAGAGCCTTAAAGAGATGCTATGTAAAAGACCTTTAGGTTTTAACTGAAGCTTTTCATCAGATCCCTCCCCTTCAAGGTATTTTCTTTTATGAACATAAATTGTATTCTGGAAGGAAAAAAAAGCCAAAACAACTACCATAACATTTTGTTTTAACACTCTTTATTTCAGAGTGTCTCCTGAAGCACTGTCTGTTGCTCAGGGTTTTGTAAGAAATTGCTGCTTGCTAGTTCCTTAAGTAGCTACTTCAGTAAGAAATCACCTATGGAGACACTCATCCATGCACACTGCACCTTTTTAATTAGCCATAATACTTAATTGTATGCATTTATAAAGTGTAATCTGGAACAACAATTTATTTGTGAATTTTATCCCTCTATACATAACTTTGAGCTTTAAAATTCAGTACGGAAATAAGCCTTCAAAACGTCGAAACTGGTTTTGTCCAGGCAAACATGAGAGGTCAAACGCTGCGTTTGCAGGAAGGTTTTCAGCTCACAGCTGTGCTGCTCTGCTCGGCTTGGGGATCACACTGCAGGACAAGGAAGTCTTGTTTTGTGGTTGAATGAGGCAAGAGCTCAGGGCTCTGCAGTTCTCAGAGTCACCTCCTGTTAGTCTGACTGAAAGGAAACAGTATTTTGGAAGAGTGACAATACTTTTCCTTGTCAGCTTTTTTTGCAATAAATAAGAACAGAGAAAATCTGGCAGTGGGTCCTTGAACCTAAAGGATGAGTTATGATCTCTAATGTTGCATCAACAACTATTGCAAAATTTATTCTTGCTTTGATAAAAAAGACCTTACAAGAATTTCCTAAATTCACCTAATTCTACCCAGTCAAGGAAAATCCCTATCTGGCTCATCAAGAGCATGGAAATCCTGCTTGACTGTAATCTACCAGTAAATTCAAGGGAAGGGTTCTAATAAGATTTTTCAGAGCAGGGAGGTCTAGATTCCTAAGACCTGTCTCCTACCAGAATGACGTATTCCCTGCAGATGTCACTTGCTTCCCCTCATTGACACAAGGAGCCCAGCTGAACAGGTCAGCCAGTAAACCAAGGGGTTTTATTGCTGAAGCTGGGTAGGGTGAACCTCATCCTGACTGAAGCTGAAGTCCATGTAACGATAAAAAAGTATTTTCAGAAGCTGTATAATATATTCAAAGTTTAACTGCATTTCCAACTATATATTTAGGCTCACATAAAATTGACTTGTGCAATGCTTGCATTTCCAAATGGAGTGCAAACCCTTTAATCCTTTATCATATTCACCCATTTCTATTTTCAATGCACAAACACCTTCTGCCACTTGTTATTAAGAAGCACATAAGCAGAAACCAAAATACAACTTTACAAGTACTTGTTACTTGATCTTTAAAACAACTGCTTTTTAAAAATAATAATGCAGGTCTAGCCAAGATGGCTTAGACCAAAGATCTGCATAATTCCAAATCCTGTTTCTTATGTTGGATGCTAATCCACGGAAAAACAGAATAAAACCAATAGAGTCAGTATACAGCAGCAGATAAATACAAAAAGAAGAGTAAGCAGAATGGGCCTAGTAAAACTGCTCATTTACTAAAACTCAGTGGTTTATGAACTTGAGGTGCCTTTTTTACCCCCTTCTCACATAAGTAGCTCAAACCTCTCATACTGTCACCTTTCATGGTGTCTAACAGAAGGCAAACAGACCTTGATACTATTACTTTGTGTCTCCTTTTCCTTTCAAAATTGCACAAAAAATCACCCTCTTTTTTCTTCTGCTACTTTCAGATAGGGATCTTAGAAATAAATTTTGTAGCTCTTAGTCTGCTCAGAAGACGAGATCTTTCTGTGACAAGACTTCTGTTTAAGAGGAGGCTATTAATTTCCTCGAATTTAAGAACACAGCAGTGAATTTTAAGTGAACGAGATGCATTTGTAACAGACCACACACAGTTTCCCAATGCTACGTAACAAAATAATAGTTCAGTAGTTATTTTGTAACGGTTAGCCTTAAGAAAGAAACCTTAAAAAAAACCCAAACGGTTTTTAAACCATTCTTACTTTCTGTGTTATTCTACCACAGGGTTAGCTCTTACCACACAAGACTGTGTGGCTTTTAACAGTGAGCCTTCGCCAGAGACCGCAGAATTCCAATGTCCTATGCAAACAGCAAATGAAGTACTACTGTACATATTTAACACCTGGTATACACGAATGCATTGACATTCTGGCAACTTTTGACAGGCAAATCTCACCAGTTTTTGTCTGGTTACTTTAATAAGCCCAGCACCAAATCTGGGAAATAGACAAGCAGTTCTTACCAACTAAGAGGCCCCCATTTGAGCCTCCATTAATAGTCAGCTTCTTTGGGGATGTGTAGCCTTCTTTGATGAGGTATTTGGCAGCACACTGAAAGTCATCAAAGCAATTTTGTTTGTTGGCCAAGATACCACCTAGCACAGGAACAAAACAAATCAGTTGATACCATAAAATCCTTTTGATACCATCTCTTCAGAAAAACATGTGTGCAAAAATACCTGGGAACAATTCCAGTTTCATGAACATTTTAATAATTAATGCAGCTCAGAAAGACAGCAAAAATGAAAGATTCTGCCAACACAGAGAGTGTATAAGATCGTTCTGTCAATAACTCTGATGCTTTCAGAAACTCTGAATAATACATACCTATCCTGCCAAGAGAGTGCCAGGTAATGTTCCTAACCAGTGAAAGGAAAGCTAAAAGCTTTGCACAGCAAAATATATACAAAATGACCACATACGACCCACCTGAGGCTTGAGCTAATGGGACTTTAACATCATTAAACTCAGTGACAGTTTCTTAAGGCAATAAAGATTCAGCTTATAAAATAAGCTATATAAAATAAGCACTTCTAATTTCCTGGATATATAATATGTGGCTGGTAATTTACTTTTTTTTCTATTAGCTGTTTTCAAACCAGATGATATATGGCGATGGTCAAAAAGAGACTTCAGAGTTGCATCTTGCTTTGAAGTTTTATTAATTAACTTTTAATATGGAAATGCTTAAGATACTGCCATCATGTTGAACAAAATTCCAAATGTCATCAGATGTATAAGGGAATAAATAATGACAGAAAATGTTGGTTCAGATGACATCATTGATAAGACATCCAGGTCTGAAAAAAAAAAAAATTTGCAGAGTGGGATAGGGAAGGAAAAGGATCGTTTTCCCTACAATCTTACAATTATTTTAGTAGAAGAGTATCAGCTTAGAGAACTCACAGTTGCCCAAATCTTGCTTGTTTGGCAAGAGACTAAAACTAGCTCCTCCTCAAAGGTAATCCTACCTAAAAGACCATGGTAATCTCAGGCAATTAAACGCTAGTAAGAAATGGTAACCAGGAAGAAAATCCTTCCATTCTTGTAGCGAAGGCAGTGGCCCAGCCAGGCAAGTGGGGCTTAAAGGACGCAGAAATGGAAGTCCAGTTTCTTCTACTTTCTTTAAAAAGCTGGATGTTTATTCCAAGCTGATTCCCTAAGGTTTCCCCTATGGTCCAGGAACCTCCAGGACAATTAGTTTTACCCTAAAATAAGTGAGATGAGCTACAGTCTGGAGGTGTCTCTTTATCTCCATTCTCCATCTAGTGATCACAGACAACCAGTTTACAATGGTTGCTTTGTTTCTATGTCACAGAAGTTTAGCAAGATAAGTCTGACATTTAGTCATAAAGATCTTGTAGATTTGAAACCAGTACATTTTTAATTTTTTATCTTTTTTTTTTAACAAATACACATCATTCTCATTAACAAGACCACTGAGGAGAGACATACTGAGGCAAAAAAAAAGTCTTCAAAAATGTGGCAATAAAGGAGAAATAAATCTTACTCTTTGCTCAAAGTACCGGGTTGGTGTAAGGTCAGAATCCTATCTATAAAATTAAACCTAAGCAAAAAAACTTCTGTAATTGCTTCTGGAATTAACGAAGAACAGATACATATTTCATTTCTAACTGCAATAAAAGACTTGGGTCAAAATCAAGCAGGAAATAGGTGGATCAAAGAAGCATTATCATATTAAGATAAATTTTATTAAAATCTATTACAAATCAATCTGCAAATTAAAATTAATGAAGCATACTTCATCTTTAGCAATAATATCCTGTATCTGCAAGCACATACAGCTTCTATTTATGAAACTATTACATAATTAACTCAATTGTGAGGAAATGACCCAGACAAATAGTTACCACAGATGAAATAGTAAAATGAAGATGCAATGATCTGGAAATACCATTTTGTCTGATAAAAAGATATTATGGATTACTGCCATGGCAAATTGCTACATCATAAGCACCACTGTTTTGGTACATTTGCCTTGCTGACAACATTTCCGGCAACTTGTCCACCAGATTCTTGGAATATGAGTAAAGTGTCACCATTAAATAATGATGGGTATGTTAAAGAGGTAAGGACTTTTTCAAGCTTTTTGCCCTGGTGGAGGAATGTAGACAGTTGTCAACAATAAGGCAAGTGGACAAAGACAATTAAATGATTAAGACAAGGACTCGATGAGAAAAACATAGACAGAAATACACCAAAAGTGTTAAGAAAAGGGGAAAAGAGATTGACAGAGCTTTGCAGTGTTTGACTGAGTTTCCCTGTGGCATAGAAGTCAGCTTTAAAAAACCTAAAAGGTCAAATGGTTGCCTAGAAGTTGGATCCTCCAAGAGTGTGGAGAGGATGATGTCAATGCACTTCTGGAGCTGACGGTTTTCATATGAACTTCAATCACAGAATCACAGAACCATTTAGATTGGAAAAGACCTCTAAGATCTTCAAGTTCAACTGTTAACTCAGCACTGCCATATCCCTAAGACACACCTATGTGTCTTTTAAATACCTCCAGGGATGGTGACTCAACCACTTCCCTGGGCAGCCTGTTCCAAGGCTTGAAAATCCTTTTGGTGAATAAATTTTTCCAGTCACATTCATCAAATATTTTTTTAAAAAAGGTGTATTCATAAATTATGCAGAAACAATATGGAAGAGTTATATCCTGAACTTGAAAGTTCACACCTTCTGTAAAGTTCTGCAAATTATTTTTTTTAGTGTGTGTGTGATACTAAGAGAGTCTAAATAGACAATGTTGTTGTCTTGGGGATTTAGAATTGTGCACCTGCAATAATGAAAGAGGTATGTGAAAGCAAGCCAGGTCTTTTGCAATAGACAGACATTTTTTGTAAGATCAGTTCAAGATAAGTAGCTGCATCTTCCAGTGTTTAAGTCTTGATCTTGCTTAAAAAACCAGAATTATTTTCTTGGAAAATATTGTACTTCGTACTTTCTTTGTACTAAACTGTTTTTAAGTAGGCTGCAAGAATTAAAAGAATCTCATGAAAACCATCAGATTAACACTGGATAACCTACAGATCTAACATGTAAGTAAGGAAAAAAACCTACTGTTTTGCAGAGTAAGTCAAATGCAAAAGGAGACACGAGCATGGAAGAGGGAGTGAAAAGAAAATGTTGCAGTTCTCATTGCTAAGCCAGCAGTTTTGTTCCTATGCTTTGACTGACTTACCTTTGTGCCAGGTTTCTCCATATTCACCACCGCCCCTGATGTTCGCCACTGCTAGAACACCGCCCAGGTGTCGCACAAAAATAAGTCTTGACACACTGAAAAAGCAAACAGATAGAGGATTATTTTTATTTTCCAATTTTTATACACCTACCACTTCTGCAAAAATACTCTGAGGGAAAGATCTCTCCCAAAATCAATGATGAAATTGTGAATGAAGTCCCTCTTGATGGCAAACCTGAGTAGTCAGGCTTTTTTCAATGGTTATCCATAGAAATGAAACTCCCTGCAGCTTTGGGAGAGGAAGGAACCAGTGCTGGTCCGTTCTTCCTCCCTTAGTTCTGCTCTTCTAAGGAGAATAGCCAGTGGTCTGGCCTAACAAATGACCACACAGGATGTGTCACCACTTAAAAAAATTATCTTCAAAGGCATTCTTGTGCAGACTAGAGTTATGCAGTACCACTGGACCTCCAGCTTTCTGAACTGTTCCTCTTTCACGGGACCTCCACTTCTTCAGAGAGGAAAGGAAGACTTAGCCCAAAGGAAGAAAGAAAAGAATTAAGACTTAAGATCAGCACTTGATCTTTGCTTATGAGCAAGCATATATTCTGTACTTTTCCCTGTCTGCCTCAAACTTCGGACCTCTTGGTCCTAAGTTACTTGATTCCCTAATAATCAGAAGTAGCAAGTACAAGAATTACAGGTAAGACCTTGCCTCCCAAATATATTGCCTGGGAATACTTAAAAAATAAAATACTCCACAACAGAGCCTGTCCTCTTCCATCTGCTGAAAGAAACTGCATATTTGAGGGATCATGGTGAGTCAGGACCCTAGCTTGATCAATACTTTGAGGCAGATGCCTCAAGCTTGTAACAGGCTACCTCAAAGTTTTTCTATTGAAGTTTAGTTTTAAGTTCAAGGAACCAGGTTTTGTAAGTATAGAATCCCAACATTTTTTAAAAAGTAAAAATTCCAAGTAATCAGACAGCACAAAGCTCAAGTTTCACACACAATCCTACTACTGCCTCCTATGTTTTTCCAGGTGGATTCTTGCTTCCAGGTTTGATTTCAAGTCAGCTTGGTGTCTGAGTCACAGCAAACTGCCCAGGCAACCTGCAGGGCTATGAAATGTCCCGTTCTGCAAAGCAAAGTCTGGCTCCCTGCACTTCCTACCAGTCTCTGTAGCCTTTTGCTCATTATCCCTATTCTTCCTTCTCTCCTGGAAGCAGAGTAAAGGAAAGGGCAACAGGGTCAGGATGGAGTCAGTGGAGGGATCAGAAGATAGTTCCCGCCTTGGAGAGCTCCTTCCAGACCCTCTAATCACTTTTAAGGAGCACAACGCAAAAAATAATAAATCAGGTACTGTTTTTTACAGTAGAGAATGATGTGAGGAGCTGTGCTTCACAGAGCAAGAACACTTTCCCAGAATACCTGATCTGCTGTCAGGTATCAGAGCTGATATAAAAATGCAGGCTAGTGCACAGGTGATTGGGAAGAAGCCCTGAGTCACTGGACTTGGTTGCTTTCTCACCTTTTGTGGAGCTGAAGGGAGTGGTAACAGAACAAGCAAAAGGAGTAATCCTCCATTCTGCACTGAGGGCTGCTCTGTTGCCTGACCTTTCTCCAGGCTCACTGTCTCTCTTCCCTGCACCACCTCTTTGCTTAAAGGCTGGGAACAACCTGGCAGTGAAATGCAATTTCACAGTCTGCTGCACAACCAGCTGTATTCCAGGATGAGTTAGAAATTGCTTCTCCTGTACCCATGCAGGTACACACAGAACAGTGGAAGGAAACATGTTGGTTCCTACAGTGTAGTTAGCCAAATCCGAGGCATTAGTGGTGGGTTTGGGAGGCATTTCCCCAGCAGCTCTGCCAAGCCACTGGTATCAGTTCCATCAGCCTTCACTTGCACTTGCTATGTAGGCTGTATAATTAATGACAGTGCTCTAGCAAGCACCATCTCAATGCCACCAAATGCAGCTCTCCAGTCCAGAGAAGCGTATGAAATATGCATGGTTGCATTCAAAAATAAACCACTACTGTAACTGACTTAATGACTTTGGCCCATCATTCTTGCAGTTATTTCTGTATCCTGTAACCTGGTGGTTTGTTTCTATTGCTTTCAGTGAAAAAGATTTTTTCATTATGATGTGAAAAGGAACACCAGTTTGTGAATTAAGCAGAAATAAGCTGCCCAAACCAGAGAGCTCGCTCACGCTAATGGGTGTGAAATACCAGTAAGAAAATACTGTACTGGCTGGAAAACATACAGAACAGATCGAATCACTGGAAAGGAGAAGAGGGGTGCTTTTTTTGTGGAAAGTTCTAAGAGCCCTAAGTTTAAATAAAAAAAACCAGAAGTATTTAGCCAGGAATTTTTTGTTTGTTTTTTTAAAGGTAAGCTGGTTACTACTTGGTTACATTTCCATAGCTACATCTCAGCTCAGGATCAGGTGAGCGACGTGGCAAGCCTCAGCCTTGGCCATCCTGTGGCTGCTTTCTAGCACTCGTGCCTGTGGTCATCAAAAAAAAAAAAAGACCAAATCGTGGTGTTGGACTGTGGCTGGAACAGCACTTGGACTTGGGAACTCCTTGAGGAGTATTGCAGTATACTGTAACAGGGATGGAGTAAAACATTAGTGGAATCTGCCAGGTAAAGGCTGAACTGGACATCCTGCCCTTCTGGCATAAATTTTGTCTTACGATTTCCCTTCCCTGCCTACTTTTGGAACACAATCCCTCACCAAGTACTCAATTCTCAAGTTATTAATCATAAACATGTATTTGAAGGCTTTGGCTTTTCTTTTTTTTTCTTTTAGAAAGAGAAAGCTGAGAAATCATATCTTGGTATTACAGGGAGAGAATAAGGAAGGAGGTGTGGCCAATCATGTTTTATTTACATTGACAGTGGGACAATATATTTTGATCTGGAGGTCACTCATAGTTCTCTGTGCATTTACTTCTAATGGACTGTTACAGATTCATATTCTTAATTTATGAACCGTACAATGAAGGTTTCATAGGGTTCAGGAAAATATAGGTCACTGCTCCTACCTCCCATCTTCCTCTCTTCTAAATGTCAGCTGTACCCTCTTGCTGCTGTTTGCTGGACTCCTACGAGAATCAATTTTTAGCTTGCCAAAATGGCAGAAAACCACCCACTCCGTTTTGCTGGGATAGTTTTCTGTCATTCTTGCGAGGTAAATCAGCTTAGCAAAGGCTCCAGCACACACCAGAGCCAATGGATGGGAGGTGGAAGTACGCACTGTGAAATACCTTCTCCTTTTGCCAGCAACCAGCTCATGTCAGCTCTGCAGTATGTGAAATTTTACCTTAAATCAACAGATATATAATATTTATTTTACATTCTTTAAAAAAGAAAACATGGTAAGTTTTATCAATTTTCAGCATCTACAATAAATTGTAATAAATCAGTGGTTGAACCTACCCAAAAAGGAATTTAAAAACTATGCTAGTTATATAATCGTGTCTCTCAAGAAGCACAGGAAATTAAAAGTGTATCTTTATGAAGCAGATAAAAAGCTTACAAATAATCACAGAGCACAAGATAGGAGGTCCATTGTTAGATAAGGTATTTGCTAAAAAGGATGAGAAACTGTAAATGCTATTCAGAAATACAGTCAGAGCAAACAATAAAGGCAAGCACTACAAAGGATTTCTTGAAATGTGCTAACTCTAAAGCAAGACTGGTAGCACCTAAACTAAACAGGATTGTTTCATAATAGATTATTTTCCTGTGGCAAGCTGCTCTTCTGCTACCTGAAAAAATGTTCTCTATTCAGGCCTTTCCATTTCTATTTTCCTCTGCCTCACCTAGGAGCATTTCTTAGGTATTCAGACACTGCCTCTCGGCAAGTCAATTCAAATTGCCTTGTTAAAGAAATAAGAATTTTCTTTAGAGAGACCATCTATGCAATAAAGCTTATGGCTTTTGAGAGCTACAAAGCCTGTTCTGCACACAGCATTTTTGGTTTACAATGCGTTGCTTTGCGTTTGCAGAGACAGTATCATTTGCATCTCAAGACACAATCCTCTTTCCTCTTTCTTGATCATATGGGACACAGACAGATTTTGTTTCTGACGTAATCTCAAAAGAATAACATGAAAATGCAGCCAAATTTTAATTATTTACATTAATTTAACCAAACATTTGATCTTCTATAATATTTAGACATAGGTAATTGTTTAACTTGGAAAAAAGAAAACTTCCTGTGTTACTAGTTCAGCAAAGGGCTCAAATATTACCCTAATATATATGTCCATGTTTTTCTGTTGAACTCAGTGACAGAGCAGGAAGAGGTTAAGGTGTAATCCTAAGGGCAGGGTGACTGTTGCAAACCTCAGGAGAGCAGAGCACTTCTCTGCTCTGACGTAATTTCTTCTGTGAGCCTGGGCAAAACCCTTGGATTTAGAACTAACAAAGCAAACAAATGATGCCCGGGCACTGACGTGCAGCCTTTTTGGCCCTCACCTTGCTTCTCAGGGACCTGAAATGCCTCCTTGCCAAATTCATCATCCACCCTGCCCACAGTCTGTGACAGCTGTTAATATCAGATACTTTAGGAGAACATATGAATCATCCTGCTTACCTGTAGCTCGGTGTAATTGATATGTTGAAGCCTCCATATCCATACAAGAAGGCAGGGTGAGAACCATCTAATTTAATTCCTTTCTTGTGAATAATAAACATTGGGATCTTAGTGCCATCTTTGCTAGGGTAGAAAACCTAAGACAAGAGAAAAAGAATATGAAATGCTCTTAGTGCTGTAACTCTCCACAAATGCTGTTAACAAGAATCAGAGGTGATCATTTCTGTGGTGTCTGATGGGTAAAACCTTCCAAGCAACTTGTACCAATTGCCCAGGCCAAGTTCAGTAATGGGCACCACCCACTTGGTTGCTTAATAGCTCTGGAAAATGTATCAAAATGAGACAATACAAAGGGTATACCACCAATACATGATGGTATCACGCTTAGGTACCTCATCCATCAATTCTACATACAAGAGGGTTTAAGAAAATGTTACAAAAAGAATACAGTCGTCTGCAAGGGAAGACTGTGAAAACACAAGGGCTGCATGGTCTATCACATGTGAAAGGAGGAAAGACTGAGCTGGCACAGAGAACAAACAGAACTAAAACCAGATTTCCAGCACAGATGAATTCACCAAGGCAAGTCTGTATCCAGCAAAAGTGGACTAAACATTGCCCAGTCTTTCAAGGTTGTCTCAGGGACACTCCACCTAGTCAGGATGGTAACACAAGCCATGACAGAAACTTTTGTAGCACTTTGGTGCATTTTTGGACATTACTAGGCAACACGAACCAGGAGACCCAAACTTGAAGAATCCCCAGCCCATCAAGTAAGACAACTGAAACTGCCCACTGGCTTTTAGGAAACCAGGTCCCAAAACACCAAGTATCCACATAGCACATGCTTTCATATGTCTTTCTATTGCTGCCACAGCACTGTGTGAAGTTAAAAGCTGAACTCCATGTACACAAACATAGACTGTAATTGCTTGACACACTTCCCACATCTTCTTGTTTTGATGCATGTCTCTGCCTGCGTACTCTAATTTGGGATCCACTGTGTCATATTTTGCCAGTCAAGCAAAACACATGGCTGTGAATGCAGTTTATTGCTTGTCCTAAAATTGTGGCTGATTCCTTTTCACTGCCTTGCTTTAACATCACTGCAGCTTCTACTCTAATTAGAATAAAAATGTAGTAAATGAAGAACGATACATTCTTATAATTTAGTTGCATGTTTACAATCTCTGCTTTTAAAGGAAATAGTCCTACTGTGATTTATAAAGCACAGGATCAACAGGTTCTATTTTTACAAGACATGAACATCACCAGTAATATGAACCTATGCAACACATTTATTCTGAGCATTGCCTGTAATGTGAAACATGGCACGCTGAAAACAAAGCAATAACATTTAATTTTAGTTTAATCATTGCTAAGGAAATGTGAGAAATTCCAAATGAAATCACATCTACCTCCAAAGGCTTTACCGAAACCTCTAGACATATTACAGATAAAAATTCAGTATTTCAGTGCCCAGTAGATGAAACAAACAGACAAACAAACAAAAGCCTAAGGGCATTTTTACACAGATGAAATCACTGTTTCCAACTGCTGCCATAACTGTATCTTAACTGACAAAGTGCTTGTCAGAATGGTGGAGTATAAAGAATTTCACTTTAAATAGTTACTTGAACACTATAAACAAATAAAATAACTGATGAATAGGAGAACTGCTGAGGCTGATGATGAGGAGTTCCAGAGACTCTTCCCTAAAATGCCATCCATCAACTCCAGCTGTTACTGGCAATTCTCGGGAAGTCAGCACCTGGCCTTTCTACATTTCCAGAAACTTACTGCCATTGGCCAGTCCTTTCCTGATGATTCAAGTATGCCACTAATTTTACTGCTGATTTCTGAATGAGGACTTTAATTTTTTTGTAACAACTCCCTGACAACTGACTTCTGTAGGGCTTTTACTGTCATCAGTTAAGATAAAGTAACATACCATTAAATGAAATCTCAACAGAAAAAAAAGATGCATGTCAAGCTGACATTTGCAATTTAAGGGTTTTCAGTCCTATCTTTGCTAAAATAATTATTACCTCTCCCTCCAAGATGAACACACAAGAAGGGGGGTGGAAATCAATTCAGTGAGACACTAAGATATGGGAAGCTATTTAAGCTTCTCCAAATAGACTATTTTCAACAACTGATTCAATCTCACCTTTAAATTAGCTGTTATCTCTGAAGCAAGTCCAATGGTTTATTCATGTAACCAATAAAGGGACGTGCTTCTATCTCAAAGATTAAGGTAAACTGCAAAGGGTAAGCCCTAAAAAGGATTTCCCAAGATGGTGTTTCATGCCTAATTTTAGATGCTGTCAGCTTTTACAATGGTAAATGCTCATAAAAGGGTACTACCTTTTTCTGCTTTATCACAGATAGGAGTGATCCACTTGTGCCAGTCACATTAAATTGCTCATTGTTCATATATTTTCCAGTAAGGTCTCATGTCACTAAAGTCAGCATATATAAGAAGATGACAAGTTAGGAAAATTAATTTGAAGGGAAAAGGATGGAGAAAAACACTTCAGAAATATTATTATGAATGCTGAAACTCGCCATTCAAGGAGGGACATGCTAAAAATAAGTATCTCCAGCCTTTAGGCATGCAACAGCAATGCTGTGTGGTTGACAGGGCACTCCTGCTGCGTGCAACCCTTGGTGCTATTCTAGGACCACAGTGCTGGAGCAGTAGAGCAGCCCTGGAATGGTTGTAGCTCACTTTGTCTCACACTAATGTCCCTGTGTCACATGGCAGTGGGGTCTCAGTGCCAGAATCACTTTCAATTCAGATGGCAGAACCTGAGGCATTCATTTATAGCCTCTAGTCGACTTACTGTGATGCAAGGAGAAAGCAACACCGTTTGCACAGTTACTCATTGCTATAAATTACATGAAGATTAAGCTATATAAGCTAAACAAAGCCCAATCTTAATTATTCTTCTTTAGTGCATACATACATATTTATAGAGAGGTGTGTTATTTTCTTTTGGTTTTTAAACATGGCATTTGAAAGCAATTTACACTCCATTTTCACCTGAAAAAGTCAATGGAAGTTTATGTCAAAGACAGTTTACAGAGTAAGTTTTACAAGCAAATACAGTAAATAGCTCTGTGATCTGGCTTGTAAATTTACTTAGGGGTTAAGCAGGATAAAAAAGTTCTAAACATTCATTCCCGGGGAGGTCTTTGTCCTCCTAACTATTATCTGCTTTTAATGTGCAGTATTTATGTTAGGTGAATCTTTGCTTAGGGAAGAGAGGAACTATCAGCTGGCATTGTAGACACAGACCTAAATTCAGAAAGGCTCTATATTTATCCATCTCTGCCTCTGCAATGACAAAAAGCATCCTCTCCATCTCAAGTCATCAGGATGCAAAACTAAGTACTTTAGAAAAGCAAAAGGTTTGAAAAACAGAGGCTGCAGATTAAGTTTTTCTTTCATTTATCTACAGAGGTAACACAGCCAGACACTGATACTTACACACAGAATGAAAAATAATTTTGGCAATTATCCAATATGCACTTCTCTTACGAGTAAATATGAAATCAGTATCTTTGAATATTAAAGGAAGTGACACAATCATCCCAACAAATGAATAAAACTAATCTGTCTGCATATTCACATTGTGCCACATAACTAAAAATACCTAAGATTACTAACATTGAATAGAAACTTCAATTTTTAAAAATTAAAATGCTCGGCAACTTCTGAGTATTTAGTTTCACTTTTTCCCCCCTTCAGAACTATTTTCTCTGTTTATATAATAGAGAGATTAAAAGATGTAGGCAATTATAATTGTTTGGGTAAGAAAAGTGCACCCAAAATCATCTGGCTTTTACAAAACCTAAAATCCTTCTACACAAAAAACAACCCCAAACCTCTACACATTTAAAATTAACCGTCTAAGGTAAGATTCAACACAGGTTTTGAAACACTGCTGTAAAACACAAATCCAAAATAATCTCGTCCATATGGGTCTAATGTATATATTTTTTGAACTGTGAACAATATCTGAATGCTCAGAAATCTTTTATCATTTGCCTGACTTGCTCATTAATGGCAAAGCATTAAAATCCAGTTAAAAAGTGATTAGTTTGTCTTGTCAGAAAGAATTATTTCCTGTAGATAAAACATGAATTTTATACATGAAAAGAAACTTCGATTTCTGAGACTTGAAAACACCCCCTAAGTCACGGTAAGCTAATTATTCTTAGGAAGCCAGTAGTTATTCTAATAATGTCTCTCCCAAACTCTCTTTCAAGATTAGCTATTACATACCAGAAACAGCAATTGTTTCCATGTCCATGTGTGCTTGATCAAAACCAGGTAAGAATTACACTTGTCATTAGATTGACATCTATTGTGTGAAATGCCAAAAAGTTTTACAAAGAACAACTAAAACGGCATATAAATCAAGCTGGAACGCTCCTTATTAGAAATTCATGTTCAATAATTCAGGTTTAATAACACCACAACAAATGCCTTTAAAATAAATTTTTCCAATGTCTCCTATATAGTTTTTCTGAGATAATTCCTTTTCCCTTGAAACAAACACCGGATTTAGCAGTTTTGTGAAATTTAGCAATTTTTTTCTGCTTCTAGGTAGGAGCAGCTGCCCTCACACACTGCTGCAGCCACCACGAAGTTACAGACAGCACTGGGGAGGTAAAACACCCTGTTCAGTCCCAGAAACCCCAGGCACAGGGGCTACAGGGAATGACTACTTCAGGTTTTTACTTCTTGGAACTGAGTTTCAAACACCCAGTTTCACATAAAGTATTTCCCCTGTTAAGTGAAGATTTCTCATCATACTTACACCAAAATTCGTGGTTTGAGATTTGGGGAAGAAAAGCATAAGGAATTCATAGTAAATCACATAACATTGCCCACATTTTTCCAAACGTCACATATGCTTTGTTAAAGGTTCACTCTTTTAAAAATCCCACACCATATCTTTGAAAGGTGACTGGAATTTAAAGGAATAGTCCCTGGAGAAAGTTTTCCTTCACAGACGGTGGCATTAAGGTTTTCAAACCTATATTTAGGTACAGAGATAACAGTGCCTGAGGCTGAACAATGCCACATAGCAACACCTCTGACTGACAAGTCCCAACACTCCGTGCTTCAGGAAGGCAAGTCACAAAGACCCTGCCCTCACACAAGCAAGTCTGAACACTGCAGCCCTGGCAGGCAGAGAGAAATCCTCTCTTGAGATGCCAGGGCAGAAAACTCACTGATTCAAACAGAATCATGTGCTGCCTTCTACACCATCTGTCCACAGCCCATTCCAACCCTCATCACCTCTGACCTTACAAAAAGCCTGACACTAGTCTGGGGCTAAAGACTACAGCGCATCACAAGCAAAACTCCCTATTTATTACAGCAGTGGCATGGACCCAAGTATAAGATCAGCAGTGGCCCCACAGGCAGCTCTGGCAGCCAGCCAATGGCAACCTGTAAGAGCAGCTCTTACTAACCACCAGTTTTTGTATTCTTATATAGAGCATGAATCAGAAGTCAGGAAAAATAACAGAGAACTGTTACCACTACAGAGCAAATCCACAGGATCTGAGGTTTCCTTTCTTCAGAGGGGAATCCTCATCAATCTTCCTTAAGCCTCTTAAATTAGCTTCAAAGCAATTCTGCGTGGGTTGTAAAGCTTGCTTAACACAGAACTGGAGAGGGGCCAAAGTAACTCAGTGCAGTAAAAATTCATGCAGGTAAAACACAGAAAGAAGGACACCCACCATAGACATTTGCAAAAGCACTATGAAAATAAACAAGAAACCGCTCAGAAGAAATTGTTTCGCCACCCACCCACCCACTAGCACAAAAAGCAGACTCATGCTGACAGAGGCAAAGTGCCAGGAGATGGTCCTTTAGAAGAAATGTCTCCATGCTACTAGGTTCAGCAGCCTAGCTGCAATGCACTGCAGGGAGGTATCTCACAGGGTGGTGGGAGGATGCAGGGGAAGACAACAGAAAAATACAGGTGAAAGATCAGAAATCCTGCAAGACTGGCATGGCAGAAATTGCTTTTTAATCACTTTTCAAGATAAGTTAAAAGGTATCATATCCCTTACATAAAGCCTTAGTGGTAAATGGGATCCAGTGAGACCCCCACACACTCTCTGCTTCTGCAACCAGAGAGGCTTCTTGCCTCTTCTGCTTATCCTTTGCCCCTTTCAGTGTGATTTCAGAGCTCCCTGCAGCAGAACAATTAGAATCCGCCATGTACAGTTATTCCTTTTTTTCCATCAATTTGCCTTGAAGATGACGTAGTGTACAGTGTAGAGACAGATATGAAACAGATAAATTTACCTTTTCATTTACATATACACTGTAGTCATGCTAAACAGAAAAATGTCCCAGGGGCCTTTGTAAGTTACAGTCTCTTTTCTGAATTACCTCTGTGTTTATGCATTCAGGAAATGTACTACTAAGAAGTAGTATAGCATGAGACAAGCAAAGGGATGTCTCGATGGAAGCAGCACACCATTATGAATAAAATAATAAACAACAGCTGCTGGTTGGTCCATCTTCTTTCATTAAATCAAGCTTTACTTCACTGAGTAAACTGCTCTGACAAGAGACAACTCACTGCAGTAGTGGGTAGGCATTAGAAAGTAAACACTACTCATTTTTACCATGCTGGAAATCAGTTCAAATTGTAATGAGAAACACTATAAGAATAAAAATGTAGAGGCAACTTACCACAGGGTAAGCAAGAGGGAGAACTTCCTTCTTGCAAGCTACTTCACAATAACTATTCTTATTTATGGTTCTATGATGTGGTAGATGCACACACCTAATCCAACATGCTGACAAAGAGATACATTCACTCAAACTAGCTAGTAACTAGCTAACTAACTAACATTAACTAATAATTAGCTAATTCACCTTTTCTGTTTTTGACTCCATCTTGCTTCAAACTTGTTTGGTCATCTCAACATAGCCTCACTGTTGAGTGTTTACAAGCTTCACGAAGATGACACAACTACTGTTGGATTTTCTCCCTAATGCAGGGGCATCTACAGAGTTCAGAGTGCTCAAGTTTCACCTGTAAACCGATACCCAAAAATTCTTGCACAGAGAAAATTCAGTCTTGACAATGGGGATGTCAAGTGCCAGCTTGTGTCAAAGCTTCAAGAGGATCCATGCATTTGCTTACATGGCCAAGACACTTTGTTCATGACTTTCAAAGGCCAAGCAATTTAAGAGGGCTCTGCTCTCTCTTCCACAGAGAATCATACCATGTTTATAGACGTTAAGTTGGCTACCCAAACTCAGAAGTGCTATAAATCACTAAACACCTACAAAAATTATGCATGTGGCTAGTAGAATATTAAAAATTCATTCATGCTTTTTGGTTTGAAAGAAAAGAGAGATCTTCTACACCAGACACTGCATGTTTCAAAATCAGTTCTAAATCACTTTCCTGTGAATATTTATTCTGAAGTACTTACTGAAATAAATAAGCCATTACAAGTACTGTGAAGCAGTTCCATGTGCATTTTCTCACTCAAATTATAGCTACATATAACTTACTTTCTGAGAGAAACTTGAGTTTAAAGTTACTCATTTGTGCCCCTGCATGATTAAAAAAACACTAAAATGGTAGCAGAAGAGGAAAAAACGTCCCTTGAGAATGGTCAAGGAAAAACTAAAGTCCTGTAAAATATCTGGCGTGCTATCTTAGAAAAAATAATTCTAAGGTTCAGATGCTATTGAGTTCAACAATTTGCTGTGGAGACAGAACTACTGTTTTCAGATTTGCGGTAGTCATTTGTACAATGAAGAAAAATCACTCAGTGAGTAGCAAGAAGCAGAAGAGGAGTTTTCATTCACTTTGTAACAATACTTAGGGAAAAAATTAATCCAAGTCTAATATAAAGCAACCCAGCAAAAATTTCAGCTGATGGTGTCATTTCCAGACAGATGTCAAAACCAAGAATTTGAAGGGACTTCATACCAGGAACACCAAGGTGTGCTGAAGTACTCTCGTAATACTCTTGGAACAGGGCAAAAAAAAAAGACAAGTAACAAAAGAGGAACATTTTTTTTAAAGCCCTAAGACTACGGACAATTTGCAGTGACCTTTCCTTTCTTAGGCAAAACGTGAACAAGACAGCAAAAGCCTATAAAATTGTATCAGACACTAGGTAATCCAAAACTAATAATCAACTATCAATAAATCAACAGATCAAATGTCTAATGATGCCAGATCAACTACAATGAGTGCTATCAGTCCGAAAACCACCAGTAAGCAGAGAGAAAAAGTCAGGGATGTCCTTACTGGTAAAATACGACTCCCTGATTTCAGGCATTCTACCATTATGCTTTGAAGCTTTTCTGCATCCAGACTACTTTTAGCTGTTAGCAGGGATCTCTGTACACTATTACTTTCAAAAATAATTGACAAATTGGATGAAAAGCAAGCAGTTCAGGGAGTTGTCAGGGAGAATTTATGTAGCAATTTTTCCCTGTCTGTGAGAATAGAAGATGGAACTAAGGAAATAATCTATTTCTTTATATCATTCATCTACACAGTTGAAACACTAGTTACTGCGAATAATAATGATAGTTCTTAGAGGTTTCCCTTGTCCCATATAACTCCTGGGAGATGACTCAAGGACAGAGCAGAAATAATTAATCTAAGGAAAGATAATATTTTATCAGTACCTCTGAGCAGGGTTGATAAAATCAAATCAACTGCTAAATGAAGATGCAAACTAGATTACCATTAATAAAATTGCACACTGATGAATTTGTGCTGCATCATAAGCAGACAAAAGCCCAGAGAAAATTAGTGACTGAACTGTTTCTGGGTAGAAAGTGAACTGTGAACGATCTTCCTTTCTTTTCCTTCAAAAAAATGTTCTTTCAGAATGCCCCAAGATTTCGTGATTTTTAAGTTTTTACTACTTCAGTTCTTATACTGAGGACAAATAAGAGAGATCCGCAGAATGATTCCACTCATATGTGTTCCGCTTACACAAGTTCACAATTTTGCATCTTTGGATACTTATCAAAGCACTTTATGTTTAGCTTGTCTTTTCTCTTCAGGAGTGAATCCAATTTAAGAAAAAACAACCCATCAAATCTGTTGACAAAGCTACTGACTAAGCTTTTAAGCTCTGCCGTACTGTTACTAGTGCAATTTTTTTCTGTGTTTGGTATAAATGGAGACTAAGCCCTTCAAAGCGGCCAACAACACCAGCATATTACTAAGAGGTGGGATTGTGCAATCAAACACTGATAATAGAGGTTCTCCAAAATCTCCTCATTACTATTCAGCAAAAATTATTTTCTCAGTATAAACAGAACTGCTCATAACTATTATATGATCATCCTGGTTAATAAGCATCCTTTTCTAAGGTAATCATGTTCACAGTGAATGCAAGAGCTGTAACTTTAGGTTACAAGATTTGCTATAATTTGCTTCCCTTTTTCCTTTTCAATAGCAGTCTGTGGTCTAGTAGTGGCCACAGAAACTCAATCACTTTGCAGAGGATTTCATCTTACATATGTCTATAAAAGACCTCACCAACATCTGAAATTGCTGTTTTCCACTCTCAACTCTATTAATCTGCTTTCCACCACAATGATGAACATTAATTAACAACAACAAAAACCCTAATCCACCAAGCAGTTTTGACCCTGGATGAAGACAGCAAGTATAATTTTATTGGGCTGCAGTGATTATGTGTGTATATATATATATATATCAGGAGTTTATCTGCATTTTTTACCAGTTCTAATTTGGTTTTGTCTCCTTTAGGTAGTTAATGCATAGCCATCATTATTAATATTCCAAATGTAATTTATTTCTCTGTTCTGTTTCAAGCTGTGATTGGTAAGAGCCCTGTGATGGTCTGCATTTCCATGCTATCCAGCACACTCTTGAACGTGGCCCACGATTAAGACTCTTAACCCTGCAATAACCAAGTAAATAAAGGAGCAACAACTGTCTAATTTGTTCTCCGCAGGCTGCCCTACCTCCTTAAACCTCTTTGTAACAGTTGCATGCCAAGCCTAATAAAAAACTGCACAAACTAGTTATGAACTTGTGTGTGCCTGGAGGCCTGCAACTCTGAAACACAAACCTCCCAGCTCTGCCAGAGCCACGTCTATTCTGAAAATACTCCAGTTCCCCGGCTGCCTACTGGGACACTATTCAGAATGAGAGATGCATCCACTGAAAAGTATTCAAATGGGAGTATGGAGCTGTGGTGAAGCTTAATTGCTAACAGGAAACACTGAGACACTGCAGAAAAGAGGGGACAAGGGAGTGCTTTTTGGAAGGAGTAACAAACAGAAGGCAAAATTACCTGAAATAGTAAAATGCAATCCAACAAGGCCAGAAATACAACATACTATATAACCTGACAGATGCAATCACATAAAGAATAGTGAACAGCTCACTAAAAAGTAATTTTAGTAATTTAATTTATATATAAAAGTATCTTGGAGCTGTAGACATGCCAAACTGAACTTGAACAACGAATTGTTAGGGAAAAGGCAAACCCTACATGAGGACATGTAAAAAGTCTCACCCACAAGATGTTATGAAGTAACCCCTCCTGTTGCATTCACATCTGCAAAGCCTCAGCTGGAGTGCTGTGTTCAGCTGAAACCATGGCACAGCATATGCTGAGCATCTAAAGATTCCAGGAAGAGGAAGCAGAGTGATAGGAGGCCCAGGAAATACAATCCACCAGAAAAACTGACCAGAGTGCAGATTTTTCTTTTGATTGTTCTTAGTCTAAAGGAAAATAAAATTGAGGGACACAGTGACAGTCTCTAAATACGCAGAAGTTGGCTGTAACTAGAAGAGAACTAATTGCCTTCCACAGCAGTGAGGGACACAAAGCAACACATTTCAAACTCAGGAAGGGAATTCAGGTGAGACCTATAGCTGGTGTACCCCCTATTGCCTGCAAAAGATTTTTAACAGTAGACTCAGTGAGAACCTGGGACAGATTGCCCAGGGGGTGTGAAGGCTTTTAAATACAAGGCAGACAGAAACCAGTCAGGAATGTTACAGGCAGAAGTGACCTGCCATAGTGCCCACGACAGATCAGTCATGCCCATGTCACCACCACATCCAAACACATTCAGGCACTGCAGTTTCTTCCTTTTCCCAGTCTTTTTGCTCCTTGTTTATTACAGCAGTCTTGCTACAGCTTTTTCTGTTCACAGCTGCAGCCACCTGTTGGGCAGTAGAAGCTGGTTCCTATCTTCTTGCAGGAAAAGCCAGTATCCTACCTCCTGGGATTCCAATGGATTAGATGAGCTTCTGAGATTGTTCTTACACAGATTTGGTATGATTTCAAGAAAAGAAGCTTCAAAAGCAGAAGCGGAAAGGACGGACTCTAAAACAGATCAAATACCTCCCTTCTCACTGCCTTTTGCCTTTCATAAAACCATGACTGAGAAACATGAAGGCCATCCAGGGAGTTTACATTTGTAACAAAATCTACAGGAACAGCTGGTGAGAACAGAGATATATTCAAAAATCCACCACTTGCATTATGGATCTGTTTTAGTTAAACTTGAGAAAATAGTTTAAAAATTTAAATGTTAAACATTTACATGTTAAAACCAAAGAAAACATTTTTAAAACTCACCCATATGTATACTATTGATGTGCAAACACATATTAACAGAGTGCCCAACATTTTATTTTCAAGTAATAAGAGCTTCACTAACAAATAAATGACTATAATTGCTACTGTTCTGGAAATCTGTTTGAATTTAAACACTGTCCTGTGGCACAGACAGATACATACTTGTGTATATAACCTTACTAAAAGTAAATCCCCTTCCTTGAAAACCTAATGACTATTAAATGGATTTACATGACACTGCTAGCACAGTACTGAAAAATACAACCAGAAAAGTCTGGTTTTCTTGGTGGCCTAGTAAAGGAAGTCAATCTGTCTCCCTGCTAGGTCAGTGGCTTGAATGCTGGCCCACATCGGTGATGACTGACAACTGCAATCATCTAACAATCTTTTGCCAGCTGTGTGAATAAAACTCATGATTGTGGTCCCAGAGCAATCTGTCCTCAATGCAGCATTATCATCACAATTAAACCCCATCCCCCCCGGCCAGGCTACATGAGGCAAAGTGATGGGAGGGCAGATGGATAGAAATATTCCCATTCTACAGAGGAGCACTCTTATTCTGAACAATGCTGGCATGCCAAAGTTTGACATTTATCCTCTTACTGAGAAAAGAAAAGGGGCAGCTATCACTTTTCTCTTTCAGTAGAGGACTATGCTGAAATTTCCCATTTTCATGACTACTTGGTTTAAGCAAGAATTAAACAGCTATAAAGAAGCTTTAGAGCAGTTTTTTTGTGGAAGCATTCCATGTTTGACCCTCCACCACTGATGGTATCGGCCATTCAATCTGTGCTATACAAGACACACAAACACCACAATGATCCAAAGACTGTGTTGTCAGCCTTTATTACTATTAGACGCATCAAGAGGGGGGCTTTTTATTGATGCTGAAGTTCTCTGAACTGCTATTTGTGTAAGATTTTAATAACTGTCTTGATTAAGTTTTCAATCCACATCTGAAAACTCAACTCTGAGGATCAGCAAACCACTGCCATTAGAACAGCAAACCAAATCCCCAGAGCAACACCTCATCAATGTGAAGCCACGGACAAATTTCATTCTGAATGTTTCTGTTCTTGTAGAATGAAGTTAATAATATTCACTACCTTTGAGAAATAACACTGATAAGCCTATACAAATGGGAGAAGAAAAGTTGGAAGTAGATTCCCACTGAGGAACATTAAATAGAATTCTTACTTATCTTGTGAGTAAGAGAGTTAATTAAAATAGCAATGTGTTCATGGTTAATTACTGGGGGTGAGTTCAATCAGAGGAGTGAAAATGAAAGTTGAAGAAAAAATAGAAGGGAAGAAATTCTTCAGTGACTTGTTTAGAAAGAAGAAAAACCCCAAGTATTCTCACTACAACATTATCATTTTAATATCTGTATATCAGCAACGAATCTACCTACTGAGGTTCCTGAAGACTTCAACACACACATGTTCATTTAGGGTGTCTGAGTGAATGACTTTTTAAACCTTTTTGATGGCAAAAGGTATTTTCCCATTTACTGCAAAAATCAAAACTATTTTTTATTTACAATCAATAAAGCAATACTTTAAGACATGTGAGGCAATCCTTTAAGCTCCACTACAATTGCTTAAGCTCTTGTTTAAAACCCATGTGTGCAAAAAGGAATTCACTACACTGTGTTTAATGGTTACAGGTCTGTTTCAGTCCGTGCTATTTTGCCTTGTGTTTTAAGGAATTCTGAGACAGAAATGGAGCGTGGAATGCAGCTTGGGATTAAGCAAGCCAACTAACATCTCCCTTCACTAGAAAAGTGGAAAACAAACCACTGCAAGTTCAAACAAAAATTCTACTGAGTACGACGTAAGAACAATATTTCATAACAAGCTTTAGTTAAACTACTAAGCAATAATTTCTCTTGCAGGCTTAAAACAAATGAACGTTTTTATAAAGTCTAAAGCATGAAGGTTCTACAGGCACCTCCATTTTAAGAAGCTCTCCAATTCTCTGCATGCTCAGCAGAAAAGTAGCAATTCACTGTTAAAAGCTTGGAACTAGTGAATCACAAAGCCTATGTGACAATCCAAATGAACACAGAGAGTATTATTTAAATATTTTAGTGTTATTCCCCACATTGTGTGGTCTGGTAGTGTGCTAATTCTTCCTAAGAGTAGTTTTGCACTCCCCTCCATCCCAAATCACATTTCCATTGTTCTGCATACTGCTGAACAAAAGCTCTCAACTTCCTAAACTATGCATACCCTGTGGTATGTAAGAAGGGGATAGAGCAAATCCAGACATTTAGACCTTAAAATAGGATTTGAACTGGATTGGTGAAGAAAGCAATGGGTCTATCACTTCATCCTCTTATTTGGAATAGAGAGATCCGGTTCTTATTCGATATACCTAAGGAAGATCTGAACTGCATTGGATGGGGCTACTTACATATAATGGATGTAGAGCCAACTGCTACTCCGGCATATGGATTTCAAAGTACAAGAGCACTTAAGGTCATCATAGGAAATCCATCTCTTGATACTCTATCTAGACATAAAGTCCTTGGTTCTGACAATTTCCTCCCTTAAAAAGGAGTGTAATGTGGCTGCAAATACGTAACATATTTAATATACAATCTCTTGGCTTTCAAGAACTACAAGGGCCTTTAAACTACAGCACTACATTTTCTGTTAGTGGTTCTTCACTGAACTCCAATTAGAAGAGGTAATGGCAGTCTAATGTGGTATTTGTAACAACCACATGCCAAGGGTGTAAGATACTACATTCACATAGGCAAACTGCCAATGCTGTCACTGTTGTCACTGTGATTTTGTTGATGTCCTCCAGAGTGAGACTGGGGTCTTGGTGCCAAAACACTAGGTGAGATCAGAGCCAAAACCTTCAATGTCCTTCCTGGGAGCTCCGAACAAAGCGGCTCAAAGCTTATTTCCCCTCCGCAAGAGAACAAGTGTCTGCCATACCGTGGCAAGCACTAAAACTGTGATGTTTGTCACATTCCTTCTTCCCCCAGCATTTCACAGAATATGCTGAGTTGGAAGGGACCCACAAGGATCATCGAGTCCAATTCCTAGCCCTGCACAGGACCATCCCCAAGAGTCACACCATGCGCCTGAAAGTATTGTCCAAACGCTTCTTGAACTCATTTTCTTCCTTACTGGAATACAAAACCTCAAGGAAATAAAAAGAATAAAATAGAAACAAACAACAATAAGCAACTTGTTTTCCCCAAGCATTAATTCTATCCTCCCATCCCAAGAGATCAAGGCAGGATTCAAACCCCAAATACTGTGAGAAGAAAGTCCAATTCTTCAAAAATCAACCCTTTTTTGGTTGTGATGGATTCTTAGGAGAGAGATGAAAATGATGCCAAAATTACTTACTCCTCTGTGGAAAAGGGGACAATTACTTGTCTCTGCTCAGAATCAGTGTAAAGTACATGCCTTTAGTTCTCTGGTGTAAGAGTGCTTTGTCTCAGCAGATAGATTCAAAGCTACGGAACTTTTCTCCAACTCGCAATGATCTATTCATACAGAAAGTTGCACTCAGAGTTCCGGTCAATGGGGTTGGCATTTGGGCTGGCGCTACGTAACACCTTCGTCAGCAACATCCCCCAATCAGCGGGATTGAGAGTATCCTCAGCAAGTTTGCTGACACTAACCTGTGCAGTACAGTGGACATGATGGAGGGAAGGGATATCATCCAGAGGGACCTTGGCAGGCTTGAGAGGTGGGACTGTGTGAACCTCATGAAGTTCAACAAGGCCAAGTGCAAACTCCCACACTTGGATCGAGACAAGCACAAACACAGGCTGGGCGGAAATGGACTGAGAGCAGTCCTGAGGAGAAATACTTGGGAGTGTTGGTTGACCAGACACTCAATTGGGTCTCAGCAATGTGCACTCACAGCTCAGAAAGCCAACTGTGTCCGGGGCTGCATCCAAAGAAGCACGGTCAGCAGGTCACCACTCTGGTGAGGCCCCACCTGGAGCACTGCATCATCCAGCTCTGGGGTGCCCAACATATGCAGGACACCGACCCGTTAGGGCAGGTCCAGAGGGGACACACGAAGATGATCAGAGGGCTGCAGCACCTCTCCTATGAAGACAGGCTGAGAGAGTTGGGATTGTTCAGCCTGGAGAAGGCTCTGGGGCAACCTAATTGCGGCCTTCCAGTACCTAAGAGGGGCCTATAAGAGAGCTGGAGAGGAACTTTTTACAAGGGCATATTGCAATAGAACAGGGGGAAATGGATTTAAACTGCAAGAGGGAAGGTCTAGATGAGATATTAGGAATAAATTCTTTACTGTGAGGGTGGTGAGGCACTGGAACAGGTTGCCCAGAGAAGCTGTGGATGCACAATCCCTAGAAGTGTTCAAGGCCAGCATGGATGGGACTTTGAGCAACCTGGTCTAGTGGAANCGACAGAAGGTGTCTCTGCCCATGGCAGTGGGGTTGGAACTAGATGATCTTTGAAATCCCTTCCAACTCAAACCATTCTTTGATTCTTTGATAAATATGTGGATAAGGGGAAAAAACAACGTTAAGAACATCTCTATAACTCCACTGAAAAAACCGGGGCTAATTACACTATCAGCTCTTGCATTGCTTAGCAGGTTGAGCTTACTACAGGTTTCAGAGAACACTGCTTTCCTCTGTTATTTTTATATTAATGAGGGAATCTAATGCTCATGGAATGATACCACCAGCAACAGCAAGATCCAGAAATAGCATCGGCAGGTGCTGTGCAGAAGTTTCTCTGCCAATCAATCTCAAGCCTGACTCATCTTCTCTCAGTGTTGTATTTTCCTGAAGCAGAGATTAATCACTGTGCCAAACTGTATGGTGTAAAGTTCCGCTTGGAATGAAAATGACTGAAGACAAATTTTCCCTATCAATGCCTCATAACTTGAAATCAGTACTGCAAGGGCTTGGTGATGGGAGTGAAAGACTGAGCAAGAAAAGAATAAAATTCTCATGATAATTACTTCACCTGCAAAAGTAATGTCTGTGAAAGAATGGAAGAAATTCATTCCAGCCCAAAGAGAAATATCCTTTTTAAGACCTGTGCTTCTCGCATCTGTGCTGCAATATCTGAACAGTAGCTCCTTTTTTAATCAAACGAGGTTGTAAAACCAAGCTGTGTTATGAATTTCACCTTCTGCAAGAGCTAATCCAAAGTGCATCTGTCAATAGCAACATCTATTTTTGGTTCATCTCAAAGTATTTTAAGTACTGGAGGGTATTCAGAGAATGGTAAAAGGAGCCAAACATTTTTATTGTTGCAATTTTAACACTTAAAAGCCTACACACCAGCCTAAAAGTAGGTGAGCTGTGAGCCACTCCAGAAGACCATTTGTTTATCCATGATTAAGTGTCACTGTGAGGTGCTAACATGGAGAGGCATATAAGAACAGTTGGCAACTTTACAAAGATAAAATAAAAGCTTTTTATTTAAAGCAACATTCGAGTTATTAACACAGTAAACATCTTAGGGCAAGTGCTGTTTTTAAGTTCCTGTAAAAGTGTTTTTCCTTCTGTAAAGCCCACCCCAGGCTATTTCCTGAAAAAGTCTGTCATTGTGATAGATGGATGTATGCAGGGAAGCAAAACCAAATTTCAATGAGTGCTTGGCAGAGGAACAGTAATTATTGCAACTTAATGTAATATTTAACAAAAGTAGCCAGGATAAATTTTTGATGTGTGGCAAGCATTTTAAACAGTTTGACTTTTTCATGAAGGTCACAGAGTCTTTCAAGGTAAGGGCATAAGCACAAGCTACAGCACAATAAATTAGACTATGTACTTGCAGGGTGTCACATGGAGCCAGTAACTCACAAACATGCTCTTACCCTGGTGCAAAAGTCAGGTATGTTGAAACAGCTCTCCCTTCAGTGCAAGCTGGCTAATTTGTTGTTAGTTTGGGCTGTCAAAGTGTAAGATCTTAACCCTAGGTACAAAAAAAGCAGTGGCTCTACCACAAATTTTCTTAGTGTAATAAACGTTATCACTGGTCCACCCTTGCACTTTACAACATCTACCAAATACTGTAGATTGGATTTGAGAGACCAAAAAACAGGCACTGTGGCAATTTTCCAATTGCCATTAATCCAGTTTTCATATACACAACACCATACATTTCAGTTTAAATATTGACCCAGTTATACTCAAAGGCTGCTAAAGAAGAACTTGTTATGATTTCATATATGCTACACAGCAAAGCTGGGAAGATTGCTAGTATTAGCAGGTATTTCTTCAGGTATATCAGAATAAAGAAAGAACCTTGGCAGGAGACCTGCCTTTCATTAAGGACATGGATTAGGACAGAGTCAGCAACATTATCCTTTACTACTTAGTAATTCTGATCGAAATTAAAATTATTAGATTCTGCAGGAATAGGAGAAATAGGAGATTGTTCGTTCTCCTATGATAATCAGATTTTGCCTACTTTCAGTGTATTTCTTGCATTCTTATTTTTGATTTTTTTTCACAATTCCCTACAATGTTGCCTGAGTTTTGAAATGGCTATGCATTCATCTAGATTGACAGCCATTTATACGCTGCTTTGATACCCTTCCATCCCCTTTCCCTCCTCCAAGCAGAAGCACCATCAAGGCTCTAAGTGGGACCACCCAAATGAAAATGAAGACTCGAGTCCATCTGACCTGTGCAGCACTGACAGGCTCAGTTACTATAAACTGGAGCAGGCAGTCCCAGCCCCGGCTCTGACAAATAGCCTTTTTCACAGCTCAGCTGAGATTTCTCACGGATCTGAATGACAAATATCCAAACTAATTTCCAAGATGTTGCCGTACTGAGATCATTTGTTGGTAGAAGGCAAAACTGGATGACTGGTGAGCCAACAGCGCTCTTTATAAGCATTGATCTCAGTGTAACTACACAGGTCAAATTTCCCTAGAGCTGGAACTGAGCAGGAGCCGAGTAAGGAGAAAACCAGAAACAGTGATACTGACTTCAACCACATTACAGCCTAGCAGTGAATCTCTGCCAGTGCTTTACAAAGTGAAGGTTTCCAAGGGCATAGCAACAGCATGCTTCCTTCTTGAAATTATTTGCATTACTGTTCTACTTTACCTTAATATAGCATGTAATCGATTTAAGTGTAAAACGATATTTTATTTTTCCACACATTTATTTCATAAAATTTGATTTAGTAGAAAAATACATTCTTTCTCATTTACAGGAATCTCTTCTATACCCTTTTTAATTACATGGGTATTTGTGTTTCATTATTATCCTTCTGGGTTTGATGGCAGCATTATAATTGTACCAAGTTCTTTCCTAAAGAGAATGCAGTTTTCTTTCTCTTATCCAGCTCACTCTGCCCAAAAGTTATCCTGAGGAAGTTCCCTAATGAATTTGAGTGAAGCAGCAAAAATGCATTCTCTGTGAGAACATTTTCAGCAAATTGTTCTCTACCACACTCTTATTTCTGTCTGGAGATGCAGACATAAACAGATGGGGCTGTTTACAACCACCTCATGCACACATACTACTGTATTTATGCTTTTAGAGAATCTGCCTTGTGCATGTGTCAGAGGCAAAATTAAAAATAAGATATTAAGAGAAGTATCTAATCTCCTTTCGAAGACTCCAAGCCACGCTGTCACGCTGTTGCTTACCTTCTACATAATTTCACCTTTTTCCAGGCTAAGCTTATTTAAGTTCCACTTTTTGGCACTAGATTTTGTTATGCTTTTGTCTATAGAAAGAAAAAGCCTCTATTCCATTCTTACTCAGAAGATGAAAAAATCCTACATATAAAATAATGAATCCACCCTCCAATATTTATTCTATAAATTGCAGGTCTTAAATACGCTAAGCATCCCAATATAATGACTGTTTTTCTAGACCCCTAATGATTTTGGTTGAGTCACCATCCCTGGAGGCTTTTAAAAGACAAGTAGATGTGGCACTTAGGGACATGTTTAGTGTCCTATATTGGCAATATTAGGTTTATGGTTGGATTTGATCTTAAAAGGTCTTTTCCAACCTAAATGATTCTATGATTTCAACAAATTCCCATGAACTCTCTCTAGAAGTTCCACACCTGTCTTAAAAGTCCTGACCAGGGCATAGTATTTTATCAGGGTCTTACCAAAGCTGTGTTTAGTGGAAAGATCACTTACTTAAAATCTATATTTTGTATAATCTTTTTAGTCACAATACTTGTCATGAGGTCAAAGCAGTTGACTATGAAGAACTCTGTATTTTCCTGAACCTGTTCCATATAATCTGTAGCTTACACTGTTTTCCACCGAAGTAATTTCTCTTAATTTTATAAACCTTAAATTTAGCCATATGTGTAATAGGCACCTCCAACGGAGTCTCCATGCTACTACACTGAGATACTTGTCTGAGCCTTTAGAGCACCTACAATAGTATCTCAGTTCAAAACAAAAGCATGGTTCTAAAGCAAGTCTCACCAAGAGCCAAGTCCAATTTTGCTGAGCTCTTGCATAGGTGATTAGAGCAAGACAGCAGGGTTCATATTTATTACCTGAATTGTCTGGTAAACCGAAGGATCAAATCCTTTAACAGTCACTTCTCGGAAAACTCTTGGCTCCAGCTCCTCTTTGGTCAGATCACAGTGATATATAATACCTAAAATACAGAATACAGTGCAAGTTTGTCAGCTTAGTATTTATCCATGATTTAAAAGGTGCCAGTTTAGGCACTGTAATGGAGTAATGAATGGTAAAGGCAACTCAGCAGGGTGAAAAACAGTAGTTCCGGACACATTTTTTCTTTTATTACATAATTTAACATTTACATATATGCACTTCCTCTAGGGAGGGTGCAAAGGCTTTCTGTACAGAAAGAGTAACTCTCACCACTCACACAAAGCCAGGGGGCTTAAGCAAAATAGGGGAAAAAAACGTTTTCATAAAGTTAAAAAGCGCTTATTGAGAATGGTAATGTTGGAAGAAAGACATTTAAAGTCAATTTTAAAACACTCCCTTTAGATCCACCAGACTGAGAATAAATATATCTAAAATTTCACTCAGGTCAAAATTTTTCTCCTTATGATAAAATACTTGAAATTAAAATTCAAATGGGCCTCAGGTAGCAGAAAGAGCTAAACATCCACTTGAAATTGTGGCAGACTAGCACAGGTTACCCATGGAACTGGACAAAATCCGGCCTTGTCTAATTTCTTTTATTTTGAAGGTTTGAAGACAACTTCACTTGAGTTGTATGTATGACTTCCAAAGGATTGTGCACATGAGAAAACTTATGTCTATAAATAGTATAAAACTTCTAGGTTTCAGCAGAGGCCGAATCACAGGGTCTGCAGCTATCTAGACACTATGCAGATGTGTAATTCGCCAAGAATAATTTTGCATTTAAACTATAAAATGTATTTCCTGTCATTCAACCCTAATAACATTTGAGTATGTGTCACACAGTGTGACTATCATGTTTGCACACTGGTTAACATACTAAAAAATCCTAATATTCATGCCTGTACTACAGATAAATGTGATATATAAACTAACTTGACCATTAATTATTCTTTGTTTTTCTCCTTTACAACAAGCTGGTCCCTGCAAAATTTGAAACATATATTAGAGAAAAGAACACTAAAAGGTATGGCAGTAAGCACTTTACTGGGACCCTCAATGTAATGAAGTTAACCAAGGTGGACAGGACTTGCTTGAAATACTGCTGTATTGTGTCTATTATAGATACATTCAGGAAACAGAAGCAATTACTGCAGAGGTTATAACTATAAAAATTCGTACTGACTAAACATGAAATAATGAGGAAACTTATCTCAGGGATACCAGGGAATTGCCTCTTTAAGTGACTTTTACAGACTGGAAAATCAGGAAGATAGAGAATGGTAAACAAATGCAGATGAAAACTAACATTTCTAGCAACTAATAAAGCCTTTTTCCATAATAGTGAGTTAACAGGGGAATAAAACTATCCCAGTCTGCTGGGATTTTTTTTTTCATTTATCACAAAATGACTAGCAAGCCTAATCAGGTTGATAGGTTCAAACAAGCATTCAGGCAGCATTTCCCTTAAAGATTAGGATGCAGAAAATGATGCAAAAGCGCAGTGTAAAGCCCTCCAGGCAGTAACAGGCACAGCAGCCGTTTGACACACAGGCAGCTGCCCAAGCTGAGCAATGTATTGGCAAACACTGCACACAGAGAAGGCAGAACTGCCACGTCTCAGCAAACCACATGATGAAGGATAAGCACAGTCACAGACTGCATTTCCAGAGCAAATCAACTGAATGTTACCGTAACATGCAATTCAACTCCTGCTACTGCATCTCTTGCTCTGTTATATTTTCAGTGTCACAGCAGTTAATATCAAAAACCACTGTAATATTTTCAACTGTCTTGCTGGGTGCTAAACAAATGCAAAACACCAATGTGGTCTACCTAAGCATCTGACTAGAGTGGACAACAGAGATAACCATATTTTTCAGGGGTTAACAAAAATTATTGTATGGTGTCAATATATATGAGTTTGGAACTGCTTTATTCATTATTTCATATATATGTTTACTATTACTTTTGTTGTAGGTATTAGACAGGAGTATGTTAATTTGTTTCTCATTAGAAGAAAAAGAATAGTCCAACTTAATACAAGTGCAAATTATATTGATTTCCAATAGTAAAGTAGGAATATCTAGGTTAACCAAGGATCAGCCCCATGATTATTCCACTGATGAGGTGAATGGAGGTTGCAGACAAACTAAAAACGATCAATAAACCTACCTAAAAATTACCTCTTTGGTCTGCTTTCCTCATTCTTTCCTTATCCCCATGCAGCCTACCTACATTCCTTTTTCTTCCAGATTCCAGGTCACTCTGCCCCAGTTAACAGAGCTATTCCATAGTGAATTCTTTGTAGATGCTAAGCAAATGAATGAAAACGAGAAAAATAATCTGCCTAAGCAACCAGCGGGCTGTGAGAGCAGCCATTGCTGGCTGGCTGGAAAGCCACAGGCTAGAACAGCTCTGGGCTCTTTCCCTACATGTTTTTAGCAGCTGCAGAGACTCTGCTGGCTCAGCTGAGATGAATGGTGCAGGCCTGTAAAACTGGCAACTTCTGGCCCACGATGTGGGCAAGTGAACTGTGAACCATCAAGCTGGATGAAGTTAGAGATAAATGCAAGAGTGTCCTCAAGCTACTCCCCAGCTGCAATGGCTGCAGCAATCTGAATGTTGTTTAAAAGAGGAACTGAAAATATAACTTATCATATTTCTGTTTATGTAAACAGTAAGATAATAGGAGATTCATCACACTTCTTATCTGCTAAGACTGAATCCTAATTTTGATAATTTGACATAATCCTTTCTAGCAAAACCAGCAAACTTATCAAAATTATCACACAGCCATTTTGCAATGTAATGTTGCTGTGCTCTAACTGAAACAAGCAAAAACATAGGTCAGATGCTATAAGAACAGTTTTTATCCCCTTATGATACAAAATCTTGGAAGAAGATAGAGATCTTGAAGCCTATCTGCCTCTCCGTATTTGAGTCTTGTCTTGTATTAGGTACTAATTGTTCGGGCCATAAAGACAGGAGAAGAAGAAAAAAAAAAGAGAACAGTAAATACATTTTCTTGTCATCAATCTAGATTGACAATTGTGTAGAAACTCCCTTCCTATGCAAAATCCTAGAGTATTTACTGTTTTGCCACACCTGTATTATGTAATGCTTTGGACAGCTCCAGTTTTGCAGGACTGTACAAAGAAGATTCCTACAGCAATCCAACACCACCAAGCACTGCAAACAAGACAGTAAGGATGCTCACATAAGGCTATTCATTAATGAATCATAAAACTGTCAGAGAATAATTTCTGTGACTTTTATTAATGTTCTTTATAATTGTGATAAAAATCGCATTAAACACATTAACAATTATCTTTTACTAAGTTTTTCACCTTCTATCTTGCTGCATGAAGCAAGAACTGTGGGAAAGCTACAATTTTATCTCCAGTACAAGTTAGTCTTGAGTCTTAATGCAGGTGTCTCAAATACTAGAAGGCACGTTATTTAGGCTTGATGGATCAAGGACAGACACATTTTGATGTGCACAACCACTACTAACATGGGTGGAAGCAGTTTTATCAGCATCTTAGACATACCAACTAACTACTAAACTACAGAAAATGAGAAATACACTGTTCTCGGGAAAAGGAACAATAACATGAGACAAAAAAATCTTACCTGGAGATAAAAAGGAAGTAAACTGGTAGAATATTTCAGTGTCCTTCTTTTGGCCACTATATCCCACAATACTGCCAACTTCTAGGGGAAAAGTCTTGAGATGTGCACCAGTGGCTAGGTCATGAAGCTGCAGGATATTCTTCACATCATGCAGGTAGCACAAAACCAGGAAATTGGATCTCACACAAGCAACCCATTCTGCACAGCATGGAAAAGAAAAACAAAGCCACGGAAAGTACAATTAAAAAATGTAGGAAAGAAAACAATCTCTCTCAAGACATACTCTGATCCTAAAAGTCTTTGGCATACCTAAATGCATGCAGCAAAATTTCTGACACACACTGCCTTTAACTCTTAAATCTTTGTAAATGAACCCAAAATAAAGTCTTACATTATCTGGAAATGCATTAACCATGCTGCTTAAAGTTAATTTATGCAGACATAGGAATAAAGAATTGCTTAATCAATATGCTTATGCATTTGGGATATTTATAGATCAATACTGCTCTTAAATATCACATATTTCAATGCATAACCCAAGCAAAATGTTTATCTTTGCCAGCAATATTTATGGAAAGTCAAGAAAATCAAAACAATCATTATGATTTATACTCAAACTAAACACATAAGAAAAAAAGATGTGATCCCGTATTGCACATTGAGATGTAGAACCTAGACGTTATTATTTGTCTTGCTTCTATTGTTTAAGTAATCAGGACACTATTCTTGTATGCAAGCCCTACTGGGTGTAAGGAGAGCGCTATTCTGGGGTGATATTCTCATCATGCCATTAAAAAAAGCCCCACAGGCTTATTCAAGATGCTAGTGTTGCTAAACAGCATTCTTGAGACTGTAAGGTAATAGCAGCAGGATGCAGCACAGTGAACCCAACCCAGCAAAAGGACCCAGGAAGAAATCACCCTGCAGAGGTTCATTGCCTTTATGTCTCTCCCGGCAGTCATGGTTCTAGTCCCACCTTGTCTGTGCAGCTGTGCAGGAATGAGAGCTTCTGCTCCACAGAACTTTTCCCATCCTGAGTTTGTTCCTTGGAATAATTACTAGACATATGTGAACCTTTTTTTTCATGGCATGCTAATTTTTCAATTGGACTTTAGAGAATTAAATCCAAATAAAATATCTGGGCTGGCAATTTCCAAAAGTCTCTGTGGTTCAACTGACTATCTCACTTCAATCTCCACCTCCACAGCCTGTAAAGCGTAGCAGCTCCAGTTCACCCATGATATATCATGTAACATACTCTCCTGTCTCCTGTGCCACTGGTTTTACATCTCTAGTGACAAACCTTTTTATTTACTCATACAGACAGGAGAAAGATTGAAATGTCTTAATCTTGCTCAGTATGTCTGTCATTTAAGAAATTACTTTGCAACAGAAGTATTTTAACTTCTCATTAATTCACAAATTGAATACAAGCAAAACAAAATACAAGCAAGGTTAAAAATTAAAGAAAGTAACCTGAAGGAGGTAATGTGGGACATTTTTATTTGCTTGCAAGACTAGGTGAGGAGGTGATTCTTATTCTATTCCAACTACATATACACAACTTCTTCTCTGACAAGTCAGACTGGAAATCTAAATCATGGGCAAAGTACCAGTGTTGGACAAGGGCTTTTTTAATCTGCTGGAAGCAAAGAACGAGGAGATGGAACCAAATGAGCAAGAAAACTGAGGCAGGACTGACAAGGGCACACTGTAATGCCAAAGTAGCACTGTGAGATGGAGAGTTTAATGTGATAACACTGAAGGAAAAAATATCAGAACCTAAGCATGTAAAAATTGACAGAATTTCAGTTTCACGCTATTTTATGTTATTCACATTTTATCAGCTCTTTCCTGTTTCCTCAAAGTCGTATAAAACCAAATAATTTGAATTCATAGAGTTGTAAGGAAGACAGTCTTACAAATGCATCTTTGCATAATCAGGCTCCAGAATAAAAGTTCTGAGTTGTATCATGTGCCCTTTCCATTAAGGGTAACAAGTTTTTTCTGAATTGAAGGTCAAAACTCATTATTCAAAGCATACTATATTCTTTCATATAGAGTACAGGTCTGTCATGACCCCCTAGAGCTCAAAGACCTTCAAATCCTCTTAGCTTGTTTCTGAAGGACCAGTGAAATGTAATACTTGTCTTTCTAGACATATGAAGTCATGTTTCATAAACACCTAAATAAAGCTTTACTACTCTACTACTCCCCTCTTCCCAAACACCACCATTCATATTTTTTTTTTTTACCCTCAAACTTTCCAGGTCCCTCATGAGCTTCTAGTCTAAATTTGGGAATTTTATAACCAAAGCCCCAGAGTACACTAACTGAAATTTCAGCCATGACCTGAAATAATAATATACAGCATAATGTAACACTGTTTAGAAATTAGTAACTGATGTGTAATTTTAGCTCTAGGATGACTAAAATTTTTCAAGTGAGGCTGGAGAACATAATATATGTTGTAAGTTTATAGTTCTATTCAATTACATATTTTGAAATACAGAATAATTCTTGGCTGTATAAACAAGGAGAATATGTAGTGATTTAAAATATTTTTTACATTGTCACTGCACAATTTGCCAACATTTTAAAGTGGTTTATTAACACAAAATACGAATCAAAAAGTTAGCATCCCAACAGTAACACACCTTTTTTGCATGCAGAATTAATGGCTCTACAATGAGTATGAGATCCCATGAACTCCACTGGTATTCTCATCAACATCTATAACTAAAATGTCCAGTTTTACTCTCGAAATTTCTTGAAAAAAGTTTCACGAAATGGATTATAGACACTCTCAGATCAACTTCAAATGTATATAACATATAGCTTTGCCTCAACAAAAAAAATTAAGAAATTTTTATTTTAAAATTACATTGTAGTGATGCTTTAATTCCTCACTAATTATTTGATTAAACAGTTCAGTTTAATGGATTTTTTCATTAAGACCTGAAGTACATTATTACTTCGACTTATATATTTATGAAGAGATATTACTCTTTTTATTAAAAAGATGTAATTGCCCAGGAGTAAGGCTGCTGGTTTATGTGGGGATTCCTGATACTACGGAATTTGCCTAGGAAGAAGCAGCATCAACTCTCCATCACCTCTTTGGTTTACAAATTAGATGCTCTCAGTAAGATGAAGATAACAGATGAGAAGACAATGCAAAACGCTTTTAAAACATTCCATGAGATTTAGGAACACAAGCTTCTGTGTACAATACCTGTGTTATAACTGGTTTTGGTGCATTGCTAACTGCCTCCAAAACTTACAGTAATGGAAGCTACAAAGAAATACAAGAATCAAAATAGAGCAAAACACTGAAGCAGACTTGAAAGACCAGAAGAAAAAGTGGACACTAAGAACCAACACTTATATATACAGCAAGCTAAAACAATGCTGAATTATTAACAAGAGCTGTTTTTTGACTGCAAGCTTCAAGCTGAGTCTCTGTTATTCCCATGCTCAGCACTGAGAACCACAGATACTGCTGGGTGTGCTGCATTAGCCGTCAATCTTTTGGTTTTGCTTGTGCATTGCAGGATGCATCCTGCACGCCCCTGTATTTCCTAGAAACTTTTAAGACTGTGTGCTTTCAAATCTGTCTAAAAGCTAAGCCTGACACCATTGCTGCAGGCCTGCTTTGTAGACAATGGGGAGAAATAAGCAACTTTAGAGTGCAGTTGAACCATTTATTTTGGATATCCTGTCCTGGGATACTGTGAATTGCTTGCTGAGCAGTTTCACTCACACAAGTGGTGTTTTTTAAAATGCTAACTACCTGAAACCTCTCCAGTGTATAGGTAAGTTTATTTTCAGTTAATACCAATGAACAGAGCAGTTACTCTCCTGGTTACACCTACATTTATCAACCTACGTACTTCCAAATTCCATCAGGCACAGAATTTATATTACTACACAGTAAACACAAAGAGGTTGCCTTCTCCAACCTGAGCATCTTGCTTCAGGCATCAGAGAGAGATGAACACACTTGGAGGCAGTACTGAAAGCAAGTGTGAAGAATTATCCTTGGTACTGACCAGTTCTCTCTGAAGATTACAGTGACCACTTTTTTGACTACAATAGGTTACACACAATTCTTCAATAGCTAAATTTGGGCTAGAGGAGATACACTTCTTAACAAGGCCTAGAAAACTGAGCTCAACCATGTCTAGAACTTCTAGTTCAACCTCTCAGAAATTCATATACTGCTACTTTCCAGATTTTTTTTTATTTTGACACCTGTCATTAGTCACAAAGCCACTAACTTGGCACCTGCAATGTTGATATGAACAACTTTTTGAAATAGTTTCAGGGAAAAAAAGGGTTGAATCCTCACAGTAAACATCTGTGCCACTGACCTTAATGACTTAAAGTAGTTTTGACCTTTCCTTTCTGCAGCAGTAACTGCAGCATGTTAAGTGTCCGAATCCGCAAACATGCTTTGACAGATGCAGGATGGAGAACACACCATGCTAGAAGAGCCAGGCAGCCACAGAGCTTCAGCAGGAATTGCTGAATTACTTGCTGTACACTGTGCTTATGCGTTCACTCAACGAGTAATTAATGTATTCCAATGGACTGCCACAGCTGTAGCTGCAAGACAGACCTGGAAGGTCATGTTGGTTATTTTGGTCACTACAGATAGTGACCGTGAAGTTCAGTGTCTCTGCAGATTAACAGGTACCAATGCTGATCTCAACTAGAATGACCTGTAACCATCACTCAAGGCTTCTTATGAGTAGACTTGCAGGTAAAGCATGACTAATTTACAGAATAAAACATGAATAACTCTGAAACATGTAAGTAAATGTTGACAAGCCCTCACCCTATAAAGCATATATCTTCTCACTGAGACCCCATCCTCAGTGGCAGCCTGACATGTTAAAGTTAATGGGAAAGCTTCAACCAACTTCAACGAGTCAAGGATTTGGTGCTCCTTCCAGACTTTATCTCCTGGCTTCACTGCAGTGCCAAAAGACAAAGTTCAGCTGCAGTAACTCCCCTCCCCATCTCCTAAGCATTTATGGATTAGCTAGCAGGTTAAAGGTATAAAGAAAAATACTATTTTTCACTTGGGAATGCACATTGTAGCTAAGGGAAGGGAAGCATTTTACAGACACTGAGTTCAGGTATGCAGATGTGTACGAGGTACAGAGAGCCCTGCTAGCTTTGCCTCTGCTTTTTAAATGGCCAACTGAGATTCAAAGAACTGTTCAAGATCCTCTCCACATCTACAACACACTCAGGAATATGTCTTATTTCTCAGCCCTCCTTACTCAGGAGATTTATTTTGCTTTTCATCGTCACAAGGAAAGGGCTGGATACTAACTGCTGCTCTCCAGTTGCCCCACTCTACCAGTACTGAGCGCTTCGGGTGCCGTGGGAGTGTCACAGTTCTCAAAATGAACCATTTAACCTTTTAAACCCAGCAGGTTTATCCTGTGCCTTAGAACTAGGGTTGCAAGTCTGCTATGGTCAGCCTGCATTTATAGTTTCATAGCTGCCTTTCAATTCAGCATGCTTCTTGCAGCTATGTGGTCATTTAAAGCACAAATTCAATGTCAGATGTGAATCTCTCATGTGGTTTTTATTTCAGACTCCCTGAAAATTAAAACTAACACTTTGTAAACAAACTCCAAAGGGAAGGAAATTAGTCTCATCACACTACAATATGCTCTGAGGCGCCCTCTTCAATTTCCTTTTAAAATAGCTGTCATTTATTTCTTCCCCTCAGCTCACAGAGTAGAGATCTAAATTTACCTCATCTCTGTGTGAAATCCCTGCTGACAGTTGTCAAATGAAGTGTGCGTACAACCTCACTGTAGGAAAGTGCTTGATTTTTCCCTTTATTTCCCACATTATCTCATTTGTAAACAGTTCTTAAAAAAGAAAGTGTCAAAGCCAATAGAAAAGTCTATCTTAAAGAATGTGTTGAGGAAACCAAATGACATTCACACCACTGTGTAGGCACGTGTGTTTATTTCTCAGTTAGATTGTATTAGCTGTAGCATCTTTCTAAGAATATAATGATACTTTGTGGAACATCTCTTTATGCCAGTGATGGACACTGGCAGAAATTCATAATTCTCAATCCTGAATTTATTATCTGTAAATAAATATATTTCTGTAACTGCAGCTTTCATGAAATTGAATCTAAGTTAACACAGAGAAATCAACAGGCTATGGCTTCCAGGCAGGTCACACCTGAGTAGGATCCATATATCCCAATAGAACACATTTGTGACCTAGGGTATCACCAACTATAATGCTTATAAAGAAATATTAATACAGCTAAATTATATCTTGTTAAAGTCCCTCCCACACATAAGTAAAACTGGACAAGCAGCAATACCCATTTACCCTCTGAATCACTGCTGTCTTAGCTTTTGCAGAAGGAGCTTCATTACATTGTCATCTCTTTACCACACAAATCAAATTCACTTGACTGCACGGTTTTCAAGAAATAATTATTAACTGTCATTGCTATAATTATGTCTTCCTTAACAAAGCTTGGAATGATTAAAAAAGCCTGACATGGAGACTGGCTTGCTTGCTGGCTACATCGAGTGAAGGAGGGAGGTTTTTTATTTATTCAGGACTACAACTTCCTGAACATGATAAAACTCCCCTATCTCTGTGCTAAGGATGCAACACTAATCTGCAAGTGTCTGTCACAAAGAAGCAATTGAACAATTTAAATTTACTTTACTGTAAGATCTACTACAGATTTATTAAGATCTACTTAAAACTCATCTTCTTATGGAGACTCCTTCGTTTGTTAGTTTAACCAAATTTCTTTACATACCGCTCCAAAAAGCTCGAGAGAGAAGGAGACATGATTGCCTGTTTTGGCTTCACATTCAAACACAGTAAAAGATTAATGACACACAACATAGTCCTGAAAGTCACCCTGATGGTTTTATATGACAGATTATGTTTGCTTTCAAGTGTTTAAGAGCTGAATGCCTGTTGGGTTTACAGTTTAAAGGCCAGTGTCCTCAGCAAACCCATCCATCTGAGCTTTCAGTTTTTTAAGTGCTGTTCTTCTTAAGTCTGTACTGCCAAGGCTGTCATGTATAAGCCATTAAATGAATGTTGCACGCATTAATTTTTTTTTTGTTTGTGCATGAACATGAACTCATCTCGACTCTGCCTTTAGAATGAAACCAAAATGGAGCTGAGCCACAGTGTAGGGAAGAGCAGATCTGGCATTTATCTTACTGGGAAGGAACAGATAATCAGTGCCTACAGAGCCACTGGTCAAAGCTCCTTTCGCTGCCTAGACCACTTTTCAGGTAAGCCCACTCATGGTAACCACATTTCATTTCAGTCTCACATTTCTGTCCCATTCTGTTTAGACACTCACCATGTCCACATCAATTCTTCAGTTTGGTCCCACTTAATAAATTCCTATTCCTCGTAACTTTAGCACAGCTTAACAGACCGTCAGTAAATTTGCACATGACCAAAATTAAGACTTGGAAGCAATTTTTCACTTACATCTATTATTAATTCTCTGCTTAGGATCTGAAATATACTTTATTTAAGATGCAGGTTGTTCCTGATTCAAATAGTTCACAAGCTTAAGAAAAGATTTGTGCCTCACCAAGCTCTCATTTGCTATATTTCCATTCACTAAAATTCTCTCAATATTCTAGACCCCAGTCATTTGCAACATCACTACAATTGTGGATATGTTCAGAATCAACATTTCTGTCACACTGGAGACATCTAGGCTGTGGCAGAAATCACACAGGACACATTGTGAACTGCAGACAGAAATTAAGATTTTTTTTTTTAAATTATAAAAGCCTTAAGATGACTTTGAAATAGTAGTAAAATAGGTTTGTCTTAGTGAGGAAAGACAGAAGTTACTATATATGCACATATCAAATCTTATACACAGAACCCTACTCATTCTACAAAGTGGCTCTTCACTGGAAAAGTAGCAAACAGGAAGGAATTTGTATAAAAATTTATTAATAAAAAAATCAGATTATTTTTGAGTAGCTAGTCAGATAAATCATAATTGTATCTTGTACTGTATGGAGAACAAACTACATAAATGTACACTAAGCATCTGTCAAAAAACAGCTCAGAGGAGGTTTTTCTGTATTATCTGAAACTAATTCTAAGCTTTCACAGAACTTTCTGCAAAATGATGGGATTAAAAAATACACCTTTATTTTAATTATATCAAAACCAAAGATTTATGTTTTCAACTTGCTTTTATACTTTAAGAATTCCATGCCCTTCAATTTTCCCGAGGCTTTTTTTTTTCAAGTATTGTTTACTCCTCTTATTTCAGGAACAAAAGAAAATCCTGTCTCAAATTCTGACCAATTCTGTTCAAAACATGCTGCAGTACTGCCAGATTTGCTCTTTCCCTTCTTTCTGCTTACAAAGTCCCTCTTGTAATCCCTGGCTGTCTAGTAAACATTTATTACACTGACATGAAGCAGGAAAATACTTTCCCTTCATTTCCTACAAACACAGAATTAAAACAAGGACAGATGAAGCAACTTCACTAGGGCCACACAGGATGTTGGAGAACAAGAGAAAGAGATATTCTGAATCACTTGCATCTCAGCAAGTCTTTTAATTGCAAATCCTAAACAAAGTTTAAACACAGGAAAAAAGCAAGAAGGTCTGTAAAAGATCATTCAACAGACTAATTACTGAATTAATTTGGAAAAAGCAGAACCTAATGTCTTTAACTTGACATGAACTCTTACCTAGAACATCTTTTTCATGTTCAGGGATGAGAACTTTCCATTTGGATTCCTCTGGATCACTGAAGTCAATGTTGATTAACCGATAATTTGGAGAATGGCGGTTTGTCTTGAAAGTGAACACTGTTCCTTCATTGGTGACATACTCGTACTCGGCCTCAAAGTTATCTATCAGCTTCACCCACTGAAGAATTCCTGCAAGATAAAACATAGAATGTCAATTCCTCAAACAAAACCTTTCAACACCCGAGGGCAAGGCCTCCCTGACAATTGCTGTAGGCTCTTTCTTGAACAATGGTGGTGACCAGAAGTGGTACAGCTATGGAAAGGCCAAAATGTGTACCAGGTATTAAGAACTTCCAAAGAATGCTCCAAATTGATAGGCTGCAGTGGAAAAATGCCAGTTCACAGACATGGTAACATGACTAGTTCTGAGGAATTTCTAGCAAAATACATGCAGCATACTGACAGAATTATGGCTCGTGTTTCACCAGCTTTCCTAAGGGGCTGCTGGAGAGCTCAGATGTTTGCCACAGAAATGCTTCTACCACAGTGGCTGCTGTGAAGCCAATGCTATCGAGCACCTCAGGTTCTTGTCAAGGGAGTTCACAAGTGCCCCCTTCTACAGACTTAGAATGAAGGGCTGCAGCTGAGTTGAAAGACTGCACTAAGCTTTCAAGCTCAATTTTATTTTTAACAGCTTTTCTAAAATTACTATTTAATTATAAAGAAATGTTTGTGGATTTTAGTTCCTGCAAAAAATTCTACTTTGAATGGAAAGTTTTCCATTCTCCTTAAAAGCCCAGAACTTCCCGCAGAATAGAAATGATGCTATTGAACTCAATACAAGAAACTTCAACATGAAGAATTTCCCTTTCAACTCAGAAACAACATTCTTGAAATGCTGTTCTGCAGAAGCTGTCACCACCAAAGGACATTACAGTTAGCTAAAACATCTGGATTTGTGAAGAATGAAATTGCATTTTCCCTATCAAACTCCTAGAATATTACACAGTAAAAGAAGTGGACTTCTCTCAAACATGAATTACATCAGTTTCAGACTGTGGTACAGAGTGGGTAGTACTGACTCAACCTGGAGATGGGATTTTAAGACTCCACTGCTTTTTATTCACATTTTACTATTTTGTAATAGGTTGAGAGGCTAGCAGAAAGAAAAAGCAGCATGGCTAGATAAGATATGCGATACACTTTTTATATCTACAACCCAACCTATCATCCAAACTCACTATTGTAGGTATCATACATTAGCTATGCTAAAAAATCAGAATCCTTATTGATAGGTGAAAGCTCTTATATCTTAAAATAACATTTAGTGCACTGTCTGCCCCTTTCCTAAAACTACAGGTTGGGTCTTTGCTTTTAAGTATAAACAAATAAACCATTCATAGATCTGTTTGTGAAACTTTATAATGCAATGTTTGCATCAATAAAAAAACCATTTCAGCTTATTTTATAATATTAAAAGCTGAGCAGAATAATGCAAGTATATCATAGCTGAGCTGTAATTACCATAAATTTTAAAAAAGAAAAGAATAATTGAGGAAGCAGTGAGATGACTAAGGTCATTTTAAACCCATTAGATGTAATAACAGAGTATGGTCAGGCCTGGTACATTCATGAAGTTTGTATCTCTTAATTGCCATTTTGGTTTAAGGAAAACTTCCCTGTCTCTTCATGAAAAGTGACAGATAAGCCAATTAAATTCTACTTTGCATACTGCTGTAATACAAACTTTCCAGACAATCCAGCCAACTTACTATCCTGAGTGAATACACTGCCCCTTAAATTTTGATTTTTGCTGAGATCCAAAGTTTTGCCCTTCTTAAGAGATTTCATGTTGAAGAAAATGCTTCATCTTGCTAAGTCACTCCAGTTGCTGAGAGTTCTACAGAGAAAACTTGCTTTGATGCCCAGTAAAACAAAGCAAATCCAGCCTACAGTGAACTCTGATAAACACCAGTGAAACCATTTCAAAATCCCAAGTGATGAAACCATCATACTGAAGAACAAGACTTCATAAAAAAGAATCACCAGACTGTTGAAAAAACCCAGTTTTTAATGATAAATGTGCACAATAGTTGTAGTCTCCATGAGTGCAACGGAACTTCGATTCCATGAAGAAAAAGGACAATAATGTGACACTAGGGATTTACATTGCTTCCTTGCAACTCATTCATCCACTCCCAAATGAACAGCTAGTAAAAAAGTGAGAGGGTTGATGTTCTGCAGGGGTACACTTAGTTGTTACTACATAAAAACAAGAGCATCCATCTTATTAAAGTGGCTTTTATGTAGTCCTTAGAAGACAAATATTGCAGATGAATTACCTCTAAACCACTGTTTTACTGAAGTGGTTAAATATGCCAACATCTAATCCAGGATCAGAGGCAGTAACGAGGTAACTCCAGGCAGCCCTTACATCAGACACATCATTACTGCACAGGGTATGCGCTGCAGTTCTCCAGCGAGAGGAGGAAACCCTTTGCAATGGCACAGGTATCAGACATAAGAGGATGCTTCCTTACGGCTGGTTGCAGGCGACCTAGTTGTGGCTGTGACTGAAAGGGATGTTCTAGCATTGCCTCAGATCCTCCTGCTTAGCTCTCTCCTTTGGGCTAGGGATAACAGCCTGGTGACAAACACAGGCAGTTCACTGGGCACGAATACGGCTCAAAAGGGATGGAGACGGACACCATTTCCCCCCAGGTCATGCCAGTGGCAACACAAGGAAGGGATAGACCCAAACAGCTCACTAGCATGGCACTGCCCCCCTGCCAAACATTCTGGCCTTGCCTCTCAGTAACAAAAAGAACAGTATGTCTGTAAGTTATGACTTCAAAAACTACTTGAAAAACAAGGTGAAGGATGGACACTCAGTCCATTCTTCATAAAAAGAAAGGAGAGAAAAGATTTGAAGAACTGGATCTTGATAAGACATTTACAGGTTTAACCAGCAGCCCTCTGAGAACATGTGTCTTTGAGAAGAGTCACTGAGAAGTGGCATTTGTATAGTCTAAGGCTACTCTTATCACCTGAAACTCTTAAGACTTCAGTTTAATCCACATATGCATACAATGAGACATATTTATTATATACAGGAAAAGCATGACAGTTTCCTGTATACTGCTGCTATACCCTAATCCTTTCCCCTGCCTGTCCTTCTATTAAAATACATTGCTGAAAAGATACAGATGGTTTTGCCTATATATTTTATACCAATCAGTTATTCATCATCACATAACTGCATTACAATAGGAACTGCAGGTAGAATTTGGTGGACAATAAAGCCATGCCACACAACAGGAAAATCATAATCCTACAGAGCTAGGCTTCTGCAAAAGACAAAAGCAACATTCAGTGTACAGATGGAATTTTTAAAGTTTTTGGGTCCACAGAAGATCAAAAGAGAAATTGTATCAGTAAGCATCACAGAATAAAACCCTCAATCTTGTACTGGCCTCTGAACATAGTAAAATATTCCTTGGTCTGCTGAGAGCTCTGTGTGATGAAGCAGGTCCATAACCAAATGATGACAACTACAGAAGGAAAAGCTGATTTGAGCAAATTGATAAGAGCACAAATTATCACAAGGTCTTGTTACCCACCCTCTTTAGACAGAAAGGATAGAGTGGCTGAGAGTCACTGTTAATCACTTCACAAAATGTTCTTGATACTTCCACACTTCATGTTTCATGGAAAAGCCAAACAACCAGTTCATGGCAAATAACCTCCTGTCTGTGCCTACTGGCGAGACACGGTTTAACGGTAGGGTTATCTGACACTGGAAAAGAAGTTTTCAAAAGGCAAACACTTGCATTTGGCTTTTTTCATGTGCCCTAGCAGTCAAAATTATCAGGTGAAGATATAAATGTTCATCTCCATAAATTCCGTCTTGCCATTTTTTGCAAGACAGCTATTCTAGAAATGGGGCAGTGCTGAGAAAGCTCAGGAAATGAACCAGGAGGTTTGGCCCGCAACAGTAGGACAGGTTTTCTAACCCAAAGAATGATGCCACATTTTATTACGGTACACACATTAAGTAAATAAACTTCTACTCAAGGAAAGATCACGATTTTTTAACTCCTATATTTTCACAGAATTACAGAATGATTTGGGTTGGAAGGGTTCTTAAAAGTCATCTAGTTCCAACCACCCTGCCATGGATACAGTCACACTCCACTAGACCAGGTGCTCAAAGCCCTGTCCAACCCAGATTTGAACATCTTCAGGGGCAGGGCATCCACAACCTCTCTAGGCAACCTATTACTGTGTTTCACAGTACTAATCCACACTAGGTTTTACATTCAATAGAAGACAGGTAATCTCATCGTACACAGCAGACATCAGATTGGAAGAGACTGTTTCAGGACCCCTGTGGCATGTTCATAACATGTTCTGGGAACTGAATGGCAGAGTCCTCCACTCAGACATCTACTTCCACATCAGAATCTAATTTCTTTTTGAATCATGCAATACTCAGCTTGCTCTCAAGCCCTTGTTCTGAGCCAGGAAGCTAGAGAAAAGAACTCAGGGTTTTTTTCCTCTTTTTTTTCAAAGCCACAGATATTTAATTGTCTCACTCTGGTCTCCAAAGGCAAGAGAGATTTTCAAACAATTTGGACTCTCTTTAAAAGCAAGATCTCTCCATGTCTTGGGACCTGACTTCACTTATAAACATCTGAGGTAGGGAATACTGTAAAGGAGATATTATGATGTTCCTGAAAGGAATGCAACTTTTGTGTTTGTGTTGAGCAGGTACCACTCATTTTGCAGATGATGGATGACACCTATTCAATGATCATGGAAAGTGAATGTATTTGCCATCTAAAATATAAATAAATGGAAGGAAGCAATATTCACTCCTTTGAGTTAAAAAGTTCGGACGTGTCAAGATATAATCAAAGATTAATCCTGAAGAAAGCAAGCACTTTTATGAGCAGGCATTTCTCAATCAGTTTCAAGGCTCCAATTTTACTTCCACTGGGATAATCACTCAAAAGACAGGAGAAGAGAATATATATGATTCATTTTGAGAGAGTTATAGCTTATGCCCTCAGACAGCAGAACACAGCAACTGAAAAGCAGGCATCAAAGGTAATCTCTCTTCCTCACACTACACTTTCTCTAATATAAACAAATAAAAGCACAAATACCTCATCTAAAAAATAACTTCATTATGAACACTATTTACCCTGGTGGTGGTCAAAGCCAGGTTGAATAAGGCTCGGAGTAACCTGGTCTAATGGGAGGCGTCCCTGCCCATGGCAAGTAGGGTTGGGACTGGATGATCTTTAAGGTCCATTCCAACCCCTCAACATTCAGTGATTCTGTGATTTATAAATGTAATGTCCAGTCAGACAGTAGGAGCATGAAGATGTCCTTGCTCAAATTAACAGCAAGCTATTTAATTTCATAGAATAGTTTGTGTTTGAAAGGACCTTTAAAGGTCATCTATGCCAACCCCCTTGCCATGAGCAGAGACACCTTCAACTAGATTCGGTTGCTCAAAGCCCCATCCCATCTGAATTTAAATGTTTTCAGGAATGGGGCACCCATCACCTCTCTGGGCAACCTGTTAAATGTTTTAACACACTCATTGGAAAAATCTTCTTCCTTCTATCTAATCTAAACCTACCCTTTTTTTTAGTTTAAAACCATTACTGTTTTTCGTATGGCAACAGGCCCTGCTAAAATGTTTGTCCCCATCTTTCTTATAGACTCCCTTTAAGCTGCAAGGAAGCAGAAAGGTCTCCCTGAAGCCTTCTCTTCTCCAGGCTGAACAACCACAGCTCTTTCAGCCTTTACTCATAGGAGAGGTGCTCCAATCTCTGTGCTGGGGACCCCAAAGCTGGATGCAGTTTTCCAGGTGGGGTCTCGAGAGCACAGCCGAGGCACAGAATCTGCTCCCCTGATCCTGCTGGCCATGCTCCTTCAGATGCAGCCAATTGTATCCTAGGCTATCTGGGCTGTGAGTACATGTTGCTGGGCCATGTCCAGCCATGGCCACATCCACCAACACCAAGTCCTTGTCAGACCCAGCAGGGCTGCTCTCAATCCCTTCATCCTGCAGCTTGCATTGATAAAGGGGGTTACCCCAACACAGGTGCAGCACCTTGCGCTCACCCTAAGAAGTTCATGAAGTTCCCATAGGTCCATTCCTTGAGCTTGTCCAGGTGCACCTATATGGTATCCTGTCCTTCAGGTGTGAAGCACCGCTCAGCTTGGTGATGTCTGCAGACTTGCTGAAGGTGCACTCGATCCCATCATCCACACAGCACCGCTCCCAGGACAGGAGCCCTGAGTCCCATTAGACCGCAGATACTCATCGCCCATGTCCATTGGGACACTGAGCTGCTGACCATTACCCTCTGGATGCGATCATCCACCAATTCCTCATCCACCTAAGAGTCCACCCATCAAATCCGTATCTCTCCAATTTAGAGAGAAGGATATTGTAGGGGATCACGTCAAAGACCTTACAGAAATCCAAACAGATGACACACCGTAGTGCTTTTTTCTGTCGCTAATTTTATTTATTTTTATTGCTAGAATTTTGCCTCCAAAAGTAAACACATAAAATATGTATCTATACTTATATTTATGTATACATACAATAAAAAAATACAGTGAAAGCAAAACTCTGAAACTGACGTTTAAGGGATATGAAACATTTTCCTTAAACACTCTGTTGTTGATCCTTCCACATATTTTTTAAGACAACCAATTTTTTTCTCTCTATTTGTTAGGATACAATAGACTTGTTTTGATGTTTATTTTTGAAACTTTAAAAAAAATGTTACTTCAGTCACAGAAAAGTTTCTAAACATGGAAGAGTATTTTCTCATTCATTTTCATTACAAAAGTTTTGATCCACTTTTTCAGGCTACACAGCACATACTGACTCATCCCTTTGATGTTACTGTATATAGCACTGTTCATTGCTTATTTATTTATTAAGAGAGCCTTATAAATTGCAAGACTAAACTAAAACGCAAAAGGCCAAACAATCCTATTTTCAACACTGAAGTGGACAAACATTACCTTTTTCCACCTGCCCTAAAGTCACATACATGCTTTCTTCAGTGTGGGGAAAAAAAGAACAACCTTCCAAACAAAGCAACAAAATAAAAGACCCCTGACTTATAGCCTTGCTCTTAAATTCTTTCTTGCAACCCTTCCCTGCCAGTCTAGTACAAAGCAGTTCCAGCTGACAATGACTAAGCAACCAGCAAGCTATGAACTTCTGTGTTTGCTCAATTTTTATCACATCTTTTCAAGCCAGTGGTTCTCAAGTATTTTTCACTAGCTCCTATTCCCCTACCTATGTGTCCTCCCACCACCTCACACTGCTCCCACCAGACACAAACCACCAACCTCCAAGCAGCCCAGGACCCAACCATAAGAGCCCCTACCACTGTTCTCTCTCCTGAAAGCCCCTGTACCTCCTATTTGAAACAAACCTGTGTTTAGCTTCCCTTCCAATCCAACAACTCAGGTGTGTTTTCCAATTAGCCAGCCCTCTCAGCTTTTTGCAGTCCAGAAACCACTGCAGCTTTTCATTAAGGCTGTGTTTCTATGTGCCCAGAGGTGAGCCATCTCTTCTGCTCCCCATGCTGGTTTATATCCTTTCTTTTTTCCTTCTGTTCTCATGCCTCAGGTCCCACAGGAAGAGCAAAGTGGGGCTCTGACCAGAGCTCTGAGTCAGTAACTCATAAAACAGTTCTACACTGCTCACAAGAAGATCCGGATTTTTTTATTAGGCTTCCTAGCCGCACCCACAATACAAAATAAAGAAAAAGGTCAATATTAAGGACAACTTCAACAAGACCAACAGGCCATGTCATGCTGGTTTAAGTTCATAGCCAAGGGTGATTAAATTTTCATTTATTTCTTATTGCACACCAACAGATTGGTGCTAAATTCCTTCTTCACAGCACCAAATCACATATTCAGAAGAGTAAACAGTCAAGGCTGACAATCTAATCAAAAAGAAACAATCTTGTTTCTCAAGAAAAGGGAAAAAGAACATTATTACTAGGCACAGAAGCATGAAGAGACATGCTACAGAAAAAACCTATTGTTTTTGTGGTTTGGTTGGGGTTTGTTTTTTTGGTTTTTTTTGGTTCGGTGTTTGGGTTTTTTTGTTTGGTTGGTTTTTTGAGGGTTTTTTGGTTTTGGGGTTTTTTTTGATAAGATGTACAACAAGGTTTGCTAATATATAATTGCTTGATTACTGTGTATCCAGCTGTTTGGCTACTATGAGGCATTTTCAGGTATACTAAGAACAGTCAAACAAAGTGATTGAGAGAAGTTTTCTTGTTTGACTGGTTCAACAAACAAGCAAACCTGAGGGCTGTCTGTATTCTGGAAGCCAAGTTTGATAAAATAGCTACTAAAAATTGTGCCTTACAGTGCTCAGCTACTGGGTAAATACGTGTTTTTTTAAGAAATACTTAGTATTAGATCACTTTTAGATGTTTGTTAGAGGAGTTAAGAGTTGAAAAGCCTACTAGCAGCTTAGCAACATAAGTAGGGAAATCTGGAGTATTGAATGAGGGATAACCCTCTGGACATGAACCCACAGGGCTGTCCTTCCTGACCCAACAGGCACTGCACTCCTGCTCCTGATCCATAAAGCAAAATTAAACCGTATCAGTTGGCTGACAGAGTGGTCAAATCCGGACAAGAATCCCATAATTTTGTCCTTGATCTTTCTAAACCTCAACCCACAAGGAACTAAAGAGGCGAGCTCAAAGGGAAGAGCTCCCATATCCACAGTTACTTGAAACAGTACAGCAAGGGAGTTACCCCAAAAGCTTAAAGCTTCTCACAGCATTGTCTTACCCCAATACTGTGAATTATGACCACAGGTCTTGAGAAATGGAGTATTTGTAAAACACTGATATGAGATAATAAAAACTTTTTTTATAAGTGTGTTTGGTTAAGTTAGTTGTAAATATAAAATTCCAATTGGCAGACCTGGCCATTTCTAACACAAACAAAAACTATGCCACAAACTGGGTTAACCTGGTGGGATTCACAAGAGGCCTATGATAGTAGAGGAGGAGGAGAAACAATATCTCCCCAAATCTCTTATCTTTTCAGACTAATTTAAAATCCCCATTAAAATGAAGCTATTATGTATTTGTCATAGGTTACTTACCACAGTGATTTTCTCTTCTAAAAAGGAGCATTCTTGGCACAAGTAGCTCACATTGGCCCACTTAAAAACCTAGCAAACAACCTGAACATTTGAAGAGGAAAATGACTCAGTCTGTGTACAGCAGAAATCCTGTGAAGGGGGGAAGGGAAGCATGAAGAACATTTTAGCTAATCTGGGAGGCAGAAAAGATGCTCAGATGCTTCCTGTACTGTTCATGGAAAACAGAAACACTGCTGTGTAGATTATCTTCTGGGGGAAACAATCTGACAAGGATTATCACTGGAGACTGCACTGTAAATTCGATTAATCTACAGCTGCCGACAAAAATATCATGACATACAGTTAAGGGGGAAGACCTATCAACACACCTCAATTTTCAGATGTAGAAATAGACAAGTTAAATCCTTTTAAGTTTTCTAAACATTTAGAAATACTCTACTCTCATTTATTAGATGTGATCTCCATTCAGAGACAAGATGATTTCCCACTCAACACAAGGCATGTTAACATCCACTGAATCACAGCCTGAGAAATACATGAAGAATCAATGAATGCACAGGACACAATTTCCTTCAGTACAACAGAACTAGTAAAATGCCATGCCTCCGAAAAGTCTTTGATGACATCATTATCACCTCACTTATTATTTAAAGGGAGTATATGCAAAAAGAAGCAACAACTCATGCTGTGCAGGAAGGTAATGAAATGCATTAGCTCAAGATTACTAAAGCAATAATTAAGTGGCAGGTATCGGACAAACCATGTTTCATAAAAAGATAACTTGTGAGAAAGAAAGCAATTTACTTTGGATTGTTAGCAAAATCATTCTGTTCCATTTCTTGATGATTCTTGTAGAACAATCTGGATCTTCCCTTTCAGTGTTTCAGATTAAAAAGGTGCAAATTTACTTTTTTATTTGTATCGTCTAGACAGACAGCAAAAATGGGATAGACATATAAGTGAGCATAAATAGGAAGAAGTTCACAATTTAAGAAGGCAAAAGAGGGTTTTACAGCTTTGTTTTTTCGATTGAATGTGCTTATCTGGTTGGATTAATCTTTTCAAAACAGCCATAAACTGTTGAATTTAATTTGAAATTTAAAAAGGAAATATTTTCTGGGTATAAAAACACACTGTATATAAATAAGAGTGAAAACAGAAGACTACACATTCCTTTCACTTACTGGGGAGAGAAATATCTGAGCTCCTGTAAGCTTGCTATTGGCTATATTGTGTTGCTTGATGATTCCCACAGTAGGTGAGTCATCCCTGAAATCACAGCCATCTTCCAAGTTCTATCAGGCAGATATTTATTAAGCATTTTCTATTTCCACACATGAAACGTACTGTTTAATTTTGCACTCCTGTTTCTTCTTTCTTTTCCCAAGATGGATACCCCCCTTTTCACTCTGCTTCCCCACTGTACCCTGCAAATTTAAGCAAAATAATTCAACCAGCTACCGAGCTCTTTGAGTGAAAAGGACTTTTTTTATCTTTCTGACAGACAAAATGAACTTTTTTCTGAGCAAGCAGGTCTCTTAACATATAGGTAAAAATATTTTTAAAAAGTCGTGCCACGTTTCTAACCTACAGTAAGTTAGAAACCAAGCCCACAAATGAGCTACCCAACCTTAATTCTAACAACCCTTTAGTACAATCCATTTACTCTTTGTAAACTATGACTTTACAATGCAAATAAATTCAGAACTATAAGAAATTTGTTGACACCAGATGTGAAATATTTCATGAGTATTTAATTTCATATATCCAGCTGTGTGCTGAAGTAGACTAGTTCAGCTAAGTCAAACAAGTCCTCGAAAACGAAAATAAAATCTATATCAATAAAGTCTATACATGAAAGAGAAGACTAAAACTTTTATTCGATCACATGAAATCTGCCACCTCCAGACTCTAAATATCCAGTGCAATACTGCCAGATTGTATGAAGTTTTCAAAACTTTTTTCATAAGTCCTAAGTGAAATGAGAAAAATTATAAAAACAATCACTATTTCTAAATAAGCTGTACAACATACCATCAAAGGGACCCAAACTATGAATCATTTCATGGAAACACAAATGCCTTTCACTGAATACAAGGGTCTCAACCTAGAAACCACAATACTGCTATTCAGTACAAGAAGAGCTAGTAACAGGTAACTAGCCTATAAGATGTCTAAGACAGGAATAGTTTATTATTGTGACCCCTTCATAGTTGAGGGAAGTCCTAATCTTTGTTTTGCTTTATCCAGAAAAGGAAGTCAGGTCTGCCTATTCATCCTTGCTGCTACAGCCAGGATGCTGCTGCAGAATGACACAGTCAGTACATTGAGCCCAGGAGCTTCTACAACCACAGAGTGGCTTTAGTCCATAAATACACATACATGCGATTATCTCGACCTGCTGCTCAAACAGGACTTAAATTCTGAAGTATCTCAAGGAAATTAAACAGTATAAAGGACACTTCTATAACCAACCTCTGTGGGATTTTAAGGGACAGGTCCAAACACTGGAAGTGACATAAGGAACACGGATGTAAGAAGTCTATTACAGAAGGAGGGGAAAAAAAAAAAACCCAAGAGAGGAACAGAACAACATAAGTACAAAATTACTACAAGATTGTTTGTAATACCAGTTGTGTCCCTTCAGTTTTGAGGTACATTTCATATATTAGGTCTTTTCCCTTAATTAATAGCTGTTACTTTTTTTCCCTTCATTACAAAACCATAGTCCTGTCTCTCACAGAAGCTCACCTTGGTCAATCAATTTCAACAATCCAGGAAGCAGTTTAGTCAATATCACCGTAATAAGGTGTTAAAAACATAAGTAACTAAGAATTCAACAGTCATTTTCAGCTTTCAGTTGCAAATTCAGACTTATTTGCACCTCTGTCTTCAGCAAGCATCTCCAGGATGTAAAAGCATTTTGACTGAAATAATCAGAGCTTCTCCAGTGTTATTTCACCTCTTCTTTATGGTCACTAAATTGGAGTTTCACTGTCAAATCACTCTGTCCTTAAAACAGCATCTCTATCAGATGTGTTATCTGCTAGATCCTAGGCTACCTATAATATAATCCATTTTCTTTCATTTTTTTCAATTTTCCTCATTCCCTCTTTGCCAGTCAGTACAATTTCTGAAATAGCTAGTATTCACTCAAATAGTCCTGCAACTAGTTCTCTTTTTTCCTGACGTCTTCTTCACAAACACCTGTGTCTTAATCAGATCATCTTCTCTGTCCCCTCAACTTTGTACGTTTTTTCAGATGCCACAGGAGAAATGTTCCTGCTTTAATTTTTTCAAGTTGCTTTCAGTTTTGTGGTATTTCTCTTTTCTTTTTCTCCCTTTAATCTTAGAAGCATGTGAGCTACAAGCCATGGGCACCTTTTGCAATCAGCACAGGGGTCCAAATCTGTCCAGAGAGACACTTGTATTTCACATGGACTGAATCATCCTGAGGGAGCAGAGGAGAACAGGAGCCTCAGTTACTGGTCTAAATAGGTACATTCAGTCCATTGTTTTATCACATCTACAGTCCGGAGGTGATTCTCACTTTATCTCCAACACAGAATTTAGCAGTAACCAAAGTCCTTCATTACAGCATAAGGCACGAAAATTCATTAATCATCTCATCCACTTTGAGTCTCAAACCAGTCAATGATGTCATAGCTGTTGGATGAACATGTGACTTAGAGCAACTTAGCCTTGTTATCACATACCCAACTCAGCTAATAGCCCATTCAAGGAAATGGGTTCACAAATTTAAAACCAAACAGAATTACTTCACTTGTCCACCCTATAGGTCCTTTAAATCATACACCTCCCTATCAGCCAATATGACTTGACTATGATATTCCAGTGCATTTTCCCAGTTATAGCTGTTAGGCTTTATTTCATCTCTGAGAACACACTTGTCTAACATACTATGAATTGATCTATGACTTACAGCTGGCACTTCTGGGAAAACTCAGAATAGGAAACAGGTTGTTTAAGGAGCTCTCTAGAAATGTAACTGTGCCTATAACTGCTCCTTCTAATCCACAGATGGGTTCTGATCATCATCTCAGGTCACCACAACCTCCCATTGATGACAAAGCCCTACTGAATACTGTAAAGATCCAAGCAAACAGATGCACAGGAAGGGTGCATCTTAAAAGTCCTCTTAAGTGAGTGCAACACACAGACCGAGTCCTGTATGCAACAAAGAGACACAAGTCTCTGAACACTGGAAATTGTGGAACCTAGTGGTGTATGGGTTTGCATAAAGTCTTTTGACATTCTAACTCAATTTATATTAAGATTCAGCATAAACAGAGTGTCATCCAAGAATTCACACAGGAGAGAGCTGTTACGAATATCAAAGTTGGAAGACAAATCTTCATTGACTTTCGTTTCTCTGATAATCCACAGGGGAGAGAACTTTGACTGAAAGTGGCTTAAGTCCAAGATGATAAAAATTTCTTCCAAAGCCTTCTCCACATACTGGGTATCCATAAGGGTGCTCATTTGAGTGAGTCTTCAAGGTATAACAAGATTCAATTTATGCCACAAGCTTATGTTCTCACCTCTGCCCAGCCAATTGACCTCCCACACATTCTTGAGAGGGTTGGACCACTGGGACTCCTACTTTTCCATTACCACTGATTGCATTTGGAAGCCAATGCTCCGAAAAGCAAAGTGGGATTAAGCATCTCTTATTTCCATGGAAGGCAGGCAGGCAGAAATAAGGAACAGGAGACATTCATCCCTACACATCCAAGAGAAAACCCAATGATTCAGCAGCAATTCTAGGTTACCCCATTTTGTACTATTGCTGCACTGTTGTCTGCTGGATTAAGCAAGGCAAAAGCATCCTTGCAGGTTAGACAACCGAGTAAGCAGAGCTTTTTACCAGAAAAATCAGGAGAAAGAGATTCCTCAACAAGTAAGGAAGATGTGGATGGGGCACACAAGCCAAGGGCCTGGGTGATAAGAATGAAAGAGACACAGGAATCAACAAAACAGAGCTGAACTGGAATCTCTCCAAGCATAGGCATGTAAAGAAGAAGTGCCTGCACAACAGCCTCATGGAGAAAGCCCTCAAACCTGTTCTGAGGAATCAGCCCACTTGGGCGCCTGCCTGAACTGTCTCTACACTGAGGCACACAACATGGGAACGAACAGGAGGAGTTAGAAGTCTGTGTGCAGTTTCTAGACTATGACCTCATTGGGGTCATGGACACATGGTGAGATAGCTCACAGGACTGCTGTGCTGCAATGGATGGATAAAGGTTGTTTAGTAAAGACAGGCTGGCAAGGTGAGGAGGAGAGCTGTCTTTCATGTGAAAGAACAGCTGGAATTCATGGAGTTCTGCCTTGGGACAGTTCAGGAGGTGGTCAGTAGCTCATAGGTTGACTAACAGGCAGACCAGCATGACTACTACTGTAGTGGTATATGCTATAGAGCACATAATAGTAGCCTACTGTTTGTAGTAGTATATGCTATAGACTTCCTAATCAGGAAGAAATAGATGATGCCTTCTTCAGACAGCTGGAAGAAAACTCATGTTCACAGGCCATACTCCTCACAGTGGAAATTCTAGGCACTGAGATGTCTTCTACGTGGAAGGACAAAGCAGCAGGGCTCAGGCAATCTAGAATTCTACAGTGCCTTGATGGTAACTTCCCAAGGTGATCATGAAGCCAAAGAAAGAAAGGTGCCCTGCCTGACCCAATGTACAAACAAAGAAGAATTGCATGTGCATGTGGAAGTTGCTGGCAGCCTTGGCTAAGTTTGGTTGTAGACAAGTCAGTAGCAGTGTGCCCTCCTTAGCCTCAAATACTCTGTTAATAAACAAGAGAACAAGTTTCTTGAGATCCAATATTCAACGAAGAGCTACTGCAGTATTTATTCTGTTTCTGAAGTTTCTGAACAGAGAAGCCGCAAGAATCAAAAAAACTAAGTTGTGTTCTATGCAAAACACATATTGAGGAATACCTTTTAACAATCCAATACTCTGGAAATACAAAAGCACCCACCAGTAAACCAGCCAACAATGTCAACCATCGACAACAGCTGCATGGAGTAAAGTGCCATACTTTCAGCTCATATCACTGTGGCTACAAAGCCTAATACATAAAAGCCAAAGGCTACTCCAACTAGAAGGCAAGGAAGGAGCACTTCACAAATTGTATTTGAAATATGAGTTGATACTTCTACTGTAACAATAATGGTGCTACCAAATAACAATGGAGGATTTTTGTTTATTTCCTAGTACTATACACAGAAAAAAAAATGTTATCCATAAGCCAGTTACTTGTTGGGAGAAAGTGCTATCAGCGCTTGAAGGGAGATATATGAAATTTTTAAAATACGAAAAAAAAATTTAAACATGGAAAAGTATTACTGGTGTAGAATGAAATGGAACATGCACTGGTGAGGCTGCTCATTACAATTACTAAACCAATTTTTCCTTGTGACCTTTTAAACAAACTACAGAACAAAGAATGGAGCTTTTAATCTACCGATGCATAACAGAAAATGGAATGCTAGCAGTGCTTATTTTACCATAATTTCTGCATTAAGGTGGTTAAGCAATACATATTGAATTTGAATATATATATATATATACACATTTATTTTTTTTATTTAAACATAAGGTATTTCCAATCTTATATTGTCTTAACAGGAAGCAAAACTTACAAAGCAACACATACCTGATATACCCTGAGACTCTTTCTGTAGATCACAGTACCACAGTCTGTTCACTGGATCACAGCCTTCTCTAATAGACAGCAAAACGTATCGACCATCATCCGACACCTGTAAGAAGTTACAGAAAAATCGAAGACAATTACCCTCTGGAAAAAACAAGTCCAACTTGAAAAGTGAGTTCACACACGCAGAAAAATCTAGTGCTGCTGTTAAATGGACGTTACAAACTACGACCACATTATAAATTATCTGATGAAGCTTCTTGGTTTGCTTTTGCACATGCACATACACATACAACAGAATTTCTGAAATGGTGTCTGCTAGTACAGAAAGTCAACAATTAATCCTTCTTGCTACTCAGGCTTTGCAAACATACTCCATTTCTGGAAAAAGCTCCTGAAAGTACAAGTCCAACAAAGAAAGACAGGAAGTAGCAGGAAGTAATCTCTCTCTTGACTGAGCTGTTTTGAGCATATTCCAAAATTGCCATATCTTGATGTTTTATTAACAGAGCTGATAGAGAAAGCTGTTTCCTGTCTACATTCTTATATGACCATATCTAATGAAAATTTAAACCCCCAGTCACAAAATACGAATCTGGGTTCTGAAAATTTTCCACTTGGTACTAAACACATGTTCAAAACAATTCTTATACATATATTGTAATTACTTCTTAGATATATTTCAGTTTATATTTGTAACATTAGTTATGGAAAGTATCTGTAGAATGAGTTACGCAAAATAAATTTCAGAAGAATTAGGTTCTAATTATACTGCTTTTCCAACAGATCTACAAATTTGAAGACACAAGAAAGGGACCTAGTAGAACAGAAACAAATCTCAGTGTATGAAAGTTAACAAAAAAAGCCCAACAACCAAACACTCCCCGAAACAATCTCCAAATGAGTGTTTCCAAATCATATTTTTACAGACATTTTGTTAAGAGCTAATTATACCATACAGCCAAAAGCTCACAAGACAAATAGAAAAGAACACCTAAGATTCCTACTGAAGCCAAAAAACACCCCATTATATGAAACGGCAAAGACATCTTTAACAGCACAGCCTGCAAAATTGACATATTTTGCCTCCTCCTTCCTAGAAACAAGAATATCCAGAAATGGAAACCGAGATTAGGTGATCTTTGATGAAGTATGCATCTTCAGTGGTTTTAGATAAGTGGTAATTGCAGGTGTCAATTTTAATTAAGAAAATGACTGCAATATGCTGCTTAAACATCTGCCTGTACTTGTGAAAGCACCAAGTTCCCTTCACTTCCTCACCAATTGAAAAAACATAAAAAATAATTTAAAGTCATATACAAAAATACACATTTCAGTTAAACGCGAGAGTATGACACACAGAATTCTTTTAGTCATAGTCAGAACGCACATAAATTTATTCTTTGATTCTGTGAGTAAAACAGCTAAGAGAAGACTGATAACTCTATCCAGGAAAAAACAGAGATTTGCAAATTTCTGATGTTGTTACAAGAGCAATTCAGAACCTCTGATGACAGCGAATCTGAGTATATCTGATTTTCCTTCCACATTCCCAGCTGGACTAGTTAAGATTTGATAGCAGTTTATGTTTAATTTGAAGTAAGAATTCCCAAAGCATCTTGCTGGTGGGATACCAATTATGTCTGTCTCTATCACTAAAGCTATTCTTATACCAGTGAGCTCTACAACCCAAAGGAATTTGACAGAAACAGGACACGACAGTTGACTGCAGCATGCTAAAATGTTCAGTATTACACTGCAGATTTAGACATCCACATTGCAAAGTTACAGTTTGATGAGCAATCTTGGCAGCAGCATCAGCTTATGCAGTCTCTACCTCTAGCTCTCCCTACTCCTATAGCTTCTTGTCTCCATGCAAGTTCATTCCCTACGTCATGCCAGTACAAGCATCCACCATTTGTGAAGTAAACCAGTTTGGGGGACTGATCCAGCTGAAAAAATGGCATGTTAAACAAAACAAAACAAAAAATTAAGCCCCCCCAAAAAACAGAAAAGAAAAAAGGAATCCAGAGGAAAAAACCACCCAAACAAACAAAACAAAGATTCCAGGAGGGGAAGGAGAAAGAAAAAGGAAAAACCCCAAAAAGCCACAACAAAAAAAGAAGAATAAAAGAAGCCCCTCTGCCAGATCAGATCTCAATTAGTTCACTGTTGCACAAATGGCCAAGCTAACACACAGCACCAAACAGCTGGAAACATGAATAAGAGGGGCAGAGATTGCTCAAGGCAGCTCAGATTGCAGTACTGGCAGATGTGTAATTGCAGCCCAAATGCCACTGACCCTACATTGTAAACAGACAGGAGTCCGGGGTTTCAGGATGGCAAAAGGAAATAGGATTTACCAACTATCTTTCGGATTATTCTTATACTGCTACATCATCTTCATGAGCTGAGCTGCAATCCTTGCTCTTGGCTCTCCAATTTATGAACTGAAATTTCATACCAGTACCTCACTCAAATCTCAGAATGCATTCATGGTTCAGCATAAGGCAGACAGCTGCAATGCCAGACCTGGTTTCCCACATTCAAGATGAAAAGGAAACATATCTCAAGAATTTTTGAGAGAGATCTGGAATGCCAGTCAGTGCACATTTCTCTCGTTAAAGTAATTACTATCATTTCAAACAACACCCACTGCTAAAAGGTAAGCAGGCTATAAAGCAATTGCACCTCTTAAAACAACATTTAGTATCTGTCAAAACAGGACAGAAGAAATCCTGTAGTCTTTCAACTGGAGCTTTTAGAAACCTTCAGCATAACAATGATTTTATTGGCATAACACAGCACTAATCCCTAACTCAGCACTAGAGTAAAGGAAGGATTATTTCAAAGAGCTGATGTTGGTATGTAGCTTTTAGTTTCACTACTACTGTCATTCATTCAGTTGGCAATTTTGAGTTTGTTAGATCTACTATTTCTTAAATATTTGTTGTGACCACCGTTACACCATACCAACACACACAACAGCATCGCTAATTGAGCTGTACTCCCAAATACTATTTTATTTAGTCTTTCAATCATCAAAATCTTTAAATTCTCCTTTATAGAAGAGTTTTGGCTCATAGTGGAGTGTTTTTTGTGGGTTGTCTTTTTTCCTAGCAATTTTGTTTCAATGTTACCTGTTCTCTCCATTATGGTGAACAGTAACCACTGCTTAGACAAATATTAAGAGAAGAAGCGGTTTACCTGTAACTTCCTGTCACTTCCATATATCAATGAGCACCAAAACAAGAAAGATTATTTAAGGACTTTTTAGCAAAAAAGAATATTCTAACCACTCAAATCTTGTCTTTTGTTACAAAATACAACTAATTCATTATACAAGCCATATAAGGAACTCCAAAGGGTTATGAGGATCCACAGCAAAAACAAAGTTAAATATTTTGTCTAGCAGCAGCAGCACATTTCAGACCAAAATTTCATACATAATTAAACAAACAACAACAAAAAACAATTAACAGGAGAAAGCTGTCAGGTTTTTAGACTTCCTGGCTTTATGTATCATTAAACTAAAACGTCAATATGAGAGGCATTAGAGTGCTCTACTTTCAAGTCATGTGCATACCAACAGTGAATATTAATGCAAGTTCTGTGAATACTATCTGGACAGTCACCACTGTCAGATTCAGGACATGGAAGAGCTCTCTATATTTAGTTCACAAATAGAGGCCCTTAGAGTACATTGAATTATATGAAGGCAACTATATGCACACATCATTCCTTTATAGATAATAAATTAAAAGTTTTACTACCTTTGCCCCTTCTTATTATCAAGGTGGAAAAAACCTAATCACTGCATAATTTGTTTCTGCGTAACAAGGTACTAAAAATAAAATAAATAAAATAAATAAAATTCAGTTATTAGATCCTATGCCTGTGTTGAGAAAAAGATAAACTCTCTTCTCAACTGCATGCATTAACACTATGGTAATCTACAACCTGATCTGCATCTGCAGTTATTTCACAAACCACCGCTCTTCATGCACTGGTGCCCTTTGCATATGAAACTGAGCAATTGTTATAGCTATCCAGTGCATTTCCAATGAAGCACAGCAAATGAATCACGTAAGAAAGAAAAAAAAATCAAAGTTCACGAAAATCACAGACAGAATCAAAGCCTTCCAACAGAGCTAAAAGGTCAAATTACTAACTGGACTCCATGTATCCAGCCATGAAAGACCAAATAATCCAGAAAAAGAAAGACGTGTGGCAATAAAGATGCAACCATGCAGCACACAGCATTAATAACCAGGAACCAAAAACTCATTGCATCAATAAGCTGCATTTTAACGCTACTACAATTTTCACTATATGCTATGGATGCAACAGCTTAAAACCACACAGAGCGACTGACTAGATTTTTTTTAAATGTTTATTTAAGAATGTCCCCAGTAACCACAACAAAACAGACTCATGACAGCAGTTACTTCCCTAACTTCAGATAAATGCTGCACAAAGACTTTTGCATAACACCACTGACCCTGGATATGACTCGACTAAGAAGAACTGACATGCAAGAAACCTTTCACTTGCAGCAGAAATTACCTCTTTTGTTATTTATGAGTATTTTTAAGCTTTCTATTAGATGAAGAAAGGAAATTATCAAGCACGAAAATCCACAAAGCATGTGGCTTCTAAACAGAAAAAAGTTACTGTAAAATTTGCTGAAACATTTGGCAAGTAAAGAGCAATTACACTGTCTGAACAGCCTCAAGTGTTCTACTACCACAGATGTGCACATGCGCCTGTGCCACAAAGATCTGCCTGTATGATGACAAAGAACCCCCACAGTAGTCTCCCAGCCCTTCAAATTCCACTTTTATTATATCGCTTTTTATTAGAAAAATCAAAGCCATTTTATTTCCTAGAATAGGAAGCCCTTTTGTAAAAGGTTGTGGGTTTTTTATAGGGGTTGTGGGGTGTGGTACTGGTTTGTTGGTTTTTTAATGAAGGGAACATAAAGCTGTGTTCTGATATTATCTTTGCAGTGGTGCCAGAAAGTCACCGAAGCTTGCAAATAGCTCCTATCACATTTTATGTTCTTGCAGTCTTTCGAGACGTTGAGGATTGGGGCACGAACTCCCTCTCACAAAGCAACCTCTTGGGACTGTCTGCACAATCCAAGCCCCTGAAGCTGCTACTCTCAGGCTGCAAAGGCTTTGTTTTGTTTTCTGTTTGCAGGGTACTGGTTTCAGAATCAACTGGATTTCAGAAGCCCTAATGATGGGTGACCACAGGAATGCATAATTTCAGGATGAGGTCCAACAGAATCCACTTCCTACATTCTGAGGCACAGGCCTGACACACTTTATGCAGGACATGGACATGGTTATATGCAAACAACATTCTGATGTGTTCTATCCACCCACTCGCCAGGTTAGAAAATTTGCTCTGGGCATTAATTCAAATTTCTTATTCCAGCTGGGTTTTTATTCTTGGATTTTAGATACAATGTGCTGGTATAAAGAACACTTCTATTCTGACCATATCCTTTTGAGCCTCTGCTAACTTTGGGGTTGAAGGAACCCTACCAAAGCCAAAGAAATGGGATTTTGACCCTAGATCATTGTGACTATGACTATTTCAATTCCAACAGGACACCAGGCAGCCTTGTTCAGAAGAGGAACACAGCAATACGTACACACATGTTTACATGCATTCTCTTTCCTAAGTCTAACACAGAATAAAATCAGTAGCCTTCTGGGGTGACAAACATCACATACAATTTTCACTGTGGCTTTCAGCTTGTTTTTGAGTAATGAAAGCACCAAAGCATCTGGAACCTAGCTATGTAAGAGACTATCAGCTCCCATAGTCCCATGTGAAGCCATGACTATCTGCCTCTTTCTTTATGGCAAAATTCTCTGGGCCTACTGCCAGGGCTGTAGGAAGATATTCATACTAGGCTTCTATTCAAGATTCATCCTTGACTAAGACAGCGTAAGGCTTTAGAAGAACTCCCACAGCCCTGATTTACCCAGCAGTGTGTCTCCCTCGAGCAAACTGACAACGTTTACAGCCCTTCCCCTCCATGCCCCTCACTCTTCCCCTGTGGATGCTTCAATGTTGCTGCAGTGAAAACATTATAGCCAGCACACATCTGGCACAGCTTACTCCTCTGTGCTCTGAATTTCATTCGCCAGATCACCTCCCTGATTCAGAACCACTGATGTTAACTAACAGTGCTAAATATAAAATCAAAATTTATAAATAATAATTCTCAATTCAGAGGCCGTACACAGTGTTTGCTAGAAAACATGAAAAACTGTACTTATTTTACTGCTGGCAGAATTGGGATAGGAGGGTTCCCCTCACCCACTCCTTTCTGTTCTGTTTACTTTCCTGCTGGTACCATAGGGACTTCTCACACTACCAACTGTGAAAGACTGTTATATAACTTATTGTTTAACTTTGAGAATAACAGTCTGTCTGTGAAGGAGAGATATGCTCAGTCAGTCTGGAGAAGAAGCAAGAAAATGCCACATAAACAGAGAAGCATGGGAAGCTCCTGTTTTCCCAGAGTACCTATGACATTGCCAAGGTTTTAAAAATCTTCATACCAGACTGCCCTCTGCTGGGGTGTTACCCAATCAAATTCTATCCCTGCTCTTCACAACTCTCCCACCATTCTAGAATCTGTACCAGAAATGCATATGCTTTTTCTAGACTAATGAAAAGATTTGATAGCTTCTTTTTCAAAACTTACATATCTGACTAACAATAAACAGATTTTTTTCCTCACAAACAATCCATTCAAGCGAAGAGCTGGAAATGCATCTATATTTCTCTGCCAACACCATTTTCAGCACCACAGATTTTAAATCAAACATACTTGGGGCTGGTGTTGAATGTATAATGAGGAAAAAATCCTGAAGCTATTTTCTTACATATTGTCTTGTAAATATATTAAGCTGACAAAATTTTATACAACCGTCTTTTGTCCTTACGAATGACCTAGTTTCCTATCTCCATTGAGAATATACACCACTCTTGACTCCCTATAGCACACCTGAAATTATTTTTTCTGAAGCATCATGACAACATTAATAATTTTGCATTCTCTGAAGGATCTCCTTGTCAGGTGCTTTTCACTTGTAAGCAAGGTATTTCTCTTCCTTGACCTTGGTTGCAAGACCTGCAAATTCTGTCCAAACCTGAGTATGAAAGTTCAATTCTGCCCCCACCATAGAGAAAGGTTTGGTACTTGAGACTAGAACACCCACACCACAATCCCACTGTTTTCACTGAAGCTTGTGTAAAACATAACGTCTCTACCTGGTGGGACTAGCAAAGCTGGTAAAATAATAACATTTATTTATTTATCTGACAGGAATGCATGAAAGCATGCATTTTGTAACATGTTGAGCCGTGCAAACTTGTATTTTAAAATCTACAGCAGCATCTTAGCACCAAGGAAGCATATTCAGGACAGCACCAAATAGCCATATAATTTGATTTTGACTAATAATATTTTAATTTTTCCTCCATTACTTTGTGGTCTTCCACTTTCTCAAACACTTAGAAAAACTGACCAGAAAACTTGTTGGAATGGCCTGAAAAGAAGATTTTTAACCCACTGCACAAGGATGAAACCGCATTTTGCAATTGCACTGTTTTGGTTTGGGTTTTGTTGTTTTTTTTTTTTTAATTGCAGAGTATTTTCCTCCTGACCATTAAAAACCATTTTTTCCTTGGTATCAGTACAACAGAGCCATGTTTTACAGCTGGAGCTCACAGCACAACCCTAGAATACAAGCTGTTTTAAAGTATTCTCACTCAGAAAAGTTAATGATTATTTAGAGGTGGATCTCTGCTTTTCCACTCCTCCTTAAAATAGCATTTCCTCTTAAATATCAACATCTCTGGAAGTTTATGCGTCCTAGAGGTCACGAAAACCACCATAAGCAGCCATAATATCCCTGTGACACAAATTTATTAAACAAGAGCCCACAGTAGGGAGGTGTTTCTCTATGCACCGTCCTCCCCACTTCCACAACAGTACTGGGGCTGTTCCAATTCCAGTGGTCTCAGAACTTGTAGCTGTGCTACATTCCTTTACCTCCCTGTTCTGCAGCAGAAGTCTAATTAATCAGACTGCAACAGTCCTTCCCCATGGAAAATGAATTTGCCTTCGCAACAACATGTAGTTTAGCTCACGATACTGGAAAGGAATAATAAAAATAATATGCATCACTCATGAATCAGGGGATACATCATTACAGGACATCTGTCACCAACAAAAAGCCCATTTATTTATGGAACTAGGGAAAAATAAGGATAATTATGTCCAAATTCCATTTTATTGCCAGTAAAACCCAGAATTGGCTAGTTTTTGAACAGCTAAAAAAAATCCCAAGTCCTATTCGCAAGCTTCCATTGATATTCAGGTCAGTTGTTAAAAATATGTTTCAAGAATACATGAGATTGTGTAAAAAAGGTTGTGGTTATCTGCAGAACTTACAGATAAGTCTGATTTGTTAGAGAAAGCTCAGTGTCATCACTTTGCCAGGAAGCCCTTCACAGTCTCACTCACTGTCTCATTTTAAATCCCACTGTCCAAATTATTTGAAAGAACCTTTGTTTTCTGGCAGCCTACAAAAAAGACACCCCTAACACTTTCATGGGTTAATGCGTTGAAAAGTGACACAAACTGATCATCACATTTTTCAAAAGAGGTACTCGCAGAGAAAAGTATTTCTAGGAACTGAATACTCCAAACCAGGCTAAAACCACTTAATATTCATCAAAAGTGTCAGGCAAAAAAGAGACCAATATAGAAACAAAATGTACTGATCAAACATAGTAGGCAGGAGAGTACAGAGTATTACAAGTATTCATCCACAGGAAAAACGTCAGTTTCGCTGATAAATGGAATGACCATCACTACATTCCAGCAGCACTTCGAAACAGTGCACTCAACTGCACACTGCTAAATCTAACACAGAGAATAAAACACATTAATTACAAAAGGTTTACTGGGACTTTGCACCATATAGTAGTAGTTCAACAAAATAAGCTTAAGAAATCAATTCCACCAGCAGTCACTGGTTCCATTTCCAACAACACAGTCTGTACCATACATGTGCTGATAAAACTTGTTGTAGGGAAACTTAAGAGTTCTCCAGTTGTACACACAGTATTAACAGATTTTGACCCGTATATCTCCATTCCTCAATTAAGCAGAACAAATATATTTATTTTTCAGGAAAAACATTGCAAAAATAAATATAACCAAATAAATACATGGCAGGGAATACCCAGACATGCTGACTACTAGAATAAGCTTTTTGCACAGGAAGTAGAAGTTGGGGCTAAACACTGACCAACAAGAAACAAGAACAGTGACACATTGTCCATCAAGTGATCTTCTCTCTCTTGGAATGTGTATCAGGCAGAATGACCTCAGATAAGAAAAGGGGTACATGATTGTGTCATTGCAGGCTGGAGGAGCGATTTAAAGCAAATGAGGCATCTTATTTTCAGGAATTCTTAATCAATGATTCTCAGCTCAATTGTCAACTCTACAACACTAATAAGAAGCGTTCTTTTAACAAAATGTTTTCGAATTAATATCCACTATCAGTTGTTAGAATCTGAAAAACAGAACATGATAATGATAAGGTGCAGGACGTTTAGCATACCTCAGCTCCACCCATCCATTTTGGTTCATCAGGAAATTCAGCACATAGGATATCTTCTGACTGGTTAGTTCCTAATACGTGATAATGCAGCTTTTGATGCAGATTAGTGGAGGTCTCAGTGCCTAGTGAAATGCAGATATTTAAACCAATAAGTTCTCAAAGAAATCCAACAATCATATGAAACCCTTAGAAACTTCTGTTGCCCTTTGTTTATAAAAGAGAAACTCAGGAGAGAGAACTAGGAATGGTTCCAAGCCACAACCATTCCCCTCCAAAAAACACCTTCTTACAAAACAAGATAAAATTTCATGCTGGAAACCTGTTCAAACAGTAACCCTTTCCTTTTATTGTTGATAATACCTTCTTCAAATCTGAAGATTTATCATTTCAAGCTTTGCTTTCTAGAAATAGAAGCAAGCAAAGTGAAGAAAAACAAGAATCCCTGCCACCCTCCAACGACGTTTGCATTTCCACTTCACCCAGAGCAACTAAGGGGAGACACACTGCTAATTAACGTGCCTAGAAACCTTTGTACTTCCATTTGCCGAAAATATAAAAGTGATGTATTTTAAAGCACTGCATGAGGCGCCACTTGATTTTTTTTTTAATTTCATTCTTGCAACATTTTACAACACTTTAGCTTTCGAACTACAAACAGGAGGTTAAAAAAAAACTCAACAAAACAAGATTGGCATCTATCTTGCAAGTCTGGCAAAATTTTAGGCTTCAAAAGCATATACAGAGGCAAAATTCAGGCTCTCTCCAGTTTAACGAAGAGCACATCTCCAGAAGAAACGTTTCAGTAGCTCTGCCTTATAACAAAAGCTGCTAAATTCCTTCCCCACTGACGCTCCTCCGCAATTTATTCCACTTTGTGTAGTGCTCCTTGAATCTTGCTAGCATAAACATTTCGTCTTCCTTTGCTGTGAACCACAGCTGAATTAATCTGGTTGAACAACAAAATCCTTATGCCCCACATTGCTGTTCATCAGGTCAATCTACCAAAGCAGTTCATCTATGCCCACACAAATGCATAAGGGGAAAGATCTAAGTAAGCTGTCACCAGACATCAAATTCTAGCCAACACCACCAACAATATGGAACCTAAGTAAATCATCCCAGAGAAAAAGAAAAGGAGCACCAAACTTTTGTGAGAAAAAGACAGGCAGGCAGACAAGAAGTGACTCACACTAACTGAACACAGGCTTTGGCCACATAAGACATAATTCGATCTTTAATTGCACAACCAATACAGCTACTTATTTCTGCATAGATTTGTAGAGCTAATTATTTGCTGCAACAATTCACTGCAAAAGTGATTTTGCTTCCACATAGCATGCAATTAGAGCGGTCACACCTACCATCACTTTTTCCATCTTGTTTTGGGTAGCAGTTATAGAACATGCCTTTTCCATCATGGGTCCATGCCATGCAACTGAATTTAACTCTCTCCAGTGTATCTGGGAGATCCTCAGGACCTTCCACCTTCATAAACTTGATAGTAACCCAATCAGAGCCACTAGAACTCAGGCCATATGCAAAGTATTCACCATCTTCACTGAATGCATAACCTAGGAAATCAGAAACAAACAAAATGAAAAGAGATTAAATTGGGATACTAGTTAAAGGAACTGTTCACCAAACATTGAGGTTTATTTTCTAAAAAACAGTGCAAGCAACTACATCTGCTGCTATCACTTGGGATTCACAGAACTTTTCCAGTCTCTGCGGACTTCTCAGTCAGTTCACAGATCCAAGTTTAGGTGAGGATACTCAGTAAGTATCCATGTTCAGTAACATAACTTATGCCCAACATCTGAATTATGGTCTTAATAATATTTCTTCTACTTCCCTGAGTTTGGAAGGAAGAGCTGGAAAATGAAAATGCACACAGGTAGAGAACTTGAGTAAAATTTTGAGAGAAACAGTACCAAAGAAGCTAACAGAGATGCAAGCTATGTATCCTGAAATATTGTAAATACCACTTAAAAAATGGAGTCACTGAAAACTAAACCCTTTAGAACCCTGAAAACTGAAGTAACTGGGAAATTTTACCACTAGCATGCAAATGGTTAATTACCAGTATTCTCAGCTAAGACCAGTGATATATATTTCACTTTATCCAAACCATGAGAAATAAAGAGCTTCCATTGTAATTGATAAGAATCAAATTCACACCTGCAAATCAAGTCAGGTGAAGAGACTGAATTATCATAGGCCTGTACTGACCTGAAAGTATCTACCAAAAAACAACCTAAGAAAAAGTTGCATTCCATAGACACGATTGTTTTGAGAAGCACCACTGTGCCACACCAATAAATTCTCCCCCACAAGAACGTAAGAGTGGCCATTCTGATTCAGAACACAATTCCACTTAGCTGTCCTCAGGAGTAACCACAATGCGATGCCTACACCGGTAAAAATCACCATATAATCATGGAATGGTTCGGGTTGGAAGGGACCTTAAAGATCATGTAGTTCCTACCCTCCTGCTGTAGACAGGGACACCTTCCACAGGATAAAGGTTGCTCAAAGCTCTGTCCAACCTGGCCTTGAACCCTTTCAGGGGTGAGGCATCCATAAGTTCTCTGGGTAACTTGTTCCAGTGCCTCCCCACCTTCACAGCAGAGAATTTTTTCATAATATCTAAACTAAACCTGTCCTCTTCCAGTTTAAAGCCATTCCCTCTTGTCCTATCACTACATGCCCTCATAAAAAGTCCCTCTCTAGCCTTCTTGTAGGCCTCCTTTAGGTACAGGAAAGCTACAATAGGGTCATCCCAGAGTTTTCTCTTTTCCAGGCTGAACCACGTATCTCAACTCCCTCAGCCTTCCATCATAAGTGAGGTACTCCAGTCCTTTAAGCTTTCCATGGCCCTCCTGTGGACTCACTCCAACAGGTCCATGTCCTTCCTTCGATGGGGGCCCAGATTTGGATGCAGTACTCCAGGGAGAGCCCAGTGGAGAGGCAGAATCCCCTTCCTCGCCCTGCTGGCCACACTGCTTTGGATGCAGCCCAGGATTAAATCGGCTTTCTGGGCTGCAAGCTCACATTGCTGGCTCATGTCCAGCCTCTCATCCACCAGCACCCCCAAGCCCTTGTTAGCGAGGATACTCTCAAGCTCTTCATTCCCCAGCCTGTGCTGATACCGTGCAATGCAAGCACAAGAACAAAATGCAGGAATAAATGCAAGAACAATGCAAGCACATGTAATATTTCCCTCAAATATTCTTATCGCCTCCAACCATTTTTTGTTTAGCAGACTCCTTTTCCACAGAGTAGCTGGCTAATACTCCTCAATGCTTCCCTTCTCCTTTATTACGTCCAGCTTGACTACTTCCACCACCACCATCCATTGGTAAGGGGTGCTACAGATCTACTTCTTGCAGCATTAACCATCACCTTCTTCTGTTTCCTTTGGACCTGACTCCCACTACTTTAATTTGATATTCTGCCATTCTTATAATAGAAAAATACTAATCAACTCTTATTCCTTCTCTCCATCCTATTGCATGCCACAAATGATTCTGCAGACCTCTAATATCCTTGCTAAATTGTCCCTTTTCTGAGCTGATTAATCCAGGCAAACTCAGTTTTTTTCGTTTGATTGTTCCTACTGCCCCTCTCTGAACTGTATTTCAGAGCCCCTTTTGAGCTGAGGAGACTGGGAGCGGATTTAGTACAGTATTAACTCCTGGGCTGCTAATGTAATGGTGCCTCCTGTTTTGTTCTCTATTTCATAGAATCATAGCACCATTAAGGTTGGAAAAAACCTTCAAGATCATAAAGTTCAACCTTTGCCCTATCACCACCTTGTCAACTAAATCATAGCATTGAGTGCCACATTGAGTTGTTTCCTGAACACTTTGGGGAGAAATTTCTTCCTGATGAATAAATTGACATTTGATGTGCTTGTTTGGCTTCTACCAAGAACCAAGTTGACAGTTTCATGGAATTATGTATTACACTCCAAGCATTGCTCCCAAGAAGTCACAGTGAGCTCAAGAGTTCATTCCATCCATTCCTCCATAAATGAGGTAAGGATTTTTTGTCCCTTGTGCATCACTTAATTTATCTGCACAGAGACTTCTACCTGTTAATTTATTGCCCACTCATTATTATTAAGGTCTTCCCACAGCTCTTCAGTCATTCTTCAGCCAGGAGTAACTTTGTATTGTCACCAAACTCTGCTACCTCACTGCTCACTCCTTCTTCTAGTACGTATCAGCATACTGAACACTGCAAGTCCTGGCACAGTCCCTGACAGGGCTTTACTGGTGATTTCCACTTGATAGCCCATCAGTTCTTCCTTTCTTTGACCTTAAATCAATTCTTAATCAACACCAGGAAATTTCCCTCTTGTTACATAGCTGTTGGTTTTCTACACGCATTTGGAAGGAGACTATGCCGTAAGACTTCTAGGAATACACAGAGATTATATGAATCCAACATCCACAGATTAAGGCAGGACTTCTCAATATAAAAATCCATACTGATTCTTTTCAACCAGGTCATTCTTAGAGACACATTCATTAATTCTGTCCTCTGTTTTTATTAACTGTCCTTGAACAGACGTACAGGACTTTTAGGTCCAAGAGTCTGATTCTACAAATGAGCAACTAGGGAGTGCAAAAATGGACAGCTAAGAGAAGTCACAGCCCCAGTGAACACAAGCAATTTTGTGACCATAAAAGTTAACGCTATGTTCCTTCACAGTCTCTTATCTTAACTTGCTAGCTTGTGTTAAAGATGCAAAATACAATTTCAAAACAATTAACCAATATAAATACATAAACTTTCTTTCCTTGCTATGGACAGCCTCAAGAGCTGCTTATTTTTCATCGAAAACCTGTTATAGAGTTGTGAAAAAAAGCACTCGGAAATTGAGCGAAGTTAAATGTGGATACAATGTAGATTTAGAAGTGTTCTTCTGAAACACCATACAAATCCACATATGGCTATTGCGATTACTTTGATTAAATTTTCAACTTGTGCTGAAGACTGAGACTTACTCAGCAGGAACTGCTGTCTCACTAACCTCGTAAGGCCACAGTGCCATCATCAGAAAGCTTATTTGGATCAAGAAAAACTTTGGCATCGGCATCCAAGGAGTCTTGTACATATAAAACTCGCTGATTCTGGAGCCCTGTATTGTAGAAGTGAAAATACCTAAACGAACACAAAAGGGAAAAATTAAGTAGGAAGAACTGAGATTTTCAGTTAGGCAAAAAACTTGCATGAGATTGTCATGAAGTGAATAAAAGACAGATAAATACGTTAGGGAAACAAGTTTTACAGTGGAGTAGGAATCATAGCTAGGATGCATCCAAAATATGCTTTAAAAATAAAAGCTGCATTTGCCACAGTGCATTTCAAAGAATTCTAAGTATACTATAAACTCCACATAACTGTCTATGTTAAATATCTCTGGCAGCTGCAGCATTTCTCTGTTACAAGTACTGGCACAGGTTCCCATCCCTTATGTTTTCAGCTTTGTCATTCACACAGCTGCTTTCAATCCATACTGGGTGACAGACTTATATTAAAATGAAACAGAACCAAAACTATTGCATCTGTATTTACCAATGTCCCTAAAAATGCGTGTTTGAAAAAGCTGTAGGAACAGACAATTACAGAGTTGTCTTTAGTGAGTGATAGTCCTCAAATCCTAAGACACAGAGCTCAGAGCTCAAAGAAATTGACACCCATATTCATAGAACTTTACTACACAAACATGTGACTTAAAAGACCAGACAGCAGCTTCACCTGGGGGAACAGGAGAATTTACGGAGCAACGTCCAAATCTAAAAAAAATTCATATATTCCCTAAGACTGACAAGTACTTGGGTACAAACATGGGAACTTGGTAAAACCAGAAGGGGAAAATACACTCACAAAGGCCTTGTTAACAATACCAGCTAGTAATACTTTCAAGTAATAACAGTAATGTTCAGCAAGTGCAAAACTGAAAGATTAAAAGAAATAGAAGAAAAAGAAAAGTAATTTTCCATTTGACCAGGCATTTTCTTGCCAATTTCACCTCTGCAATGCTGAGCAACAAGCTGGGAAGCAAAGGTAAGCAATGAGACAGACACACCACTTTCCTGGGCACCCTTACTTTCTGCAGACTACACAGAACAACTCTTCAGACACCGTCCTTTAGCAGCTATTCTTCATCAGAAAACCAGAGTAGTTAAATTTAAGAATTTCTAAGTGTCATGGGAAGTTCAGAAAACTCTTCAAATAGAACAGTTCTTTACCCCACACCTTACTTAGTGTTACTTAACTTGGTAAAGACCTCTTGACCTCAAACACCACAATAGAAGGCTTTTCTGTATTATATTTGCACTGCTCTGATTCTGCTCCAGCACATGCCAAGAAATAGAGTATCACTCAGAAAGACTAAAAAGACACCTATTAAAGTCAAAGTAAAGTGTCATAAATTACAAGCACATTAAGCTCTTGGCACAAATGTTCTTCCTGGAGGACGGTCAGCTGCATCAAATTAAGAATTTGTATCTCTTAGCAGAGATTGTATTTATCACTGCTATGAGCACTTCTGCAACATTAAGCCTTAATAGCGCTGAAGGTAACAACACCCAGACATGTTTGCACTGCGCATGGGGAATGGGTCAGAGAATTCAGAGCAGTCACCGACCAGACCTGGTCACCTGCTACGTCTGCATGAGCATCACATACAAACTAACAAGCTTTGCCTGACTCACTCAATAAGACATACTTCTCCAGATGCAGCATTGTCCTGAACAGCTCCACTGCTTCTGGGCTTAAACCTCACACCTCTATACACTGACATGCTGTGCCACATCCACAACAGTTTAAATCCACATTAAATGCACAAACAGCTTGGGTTCACTCCCCACCATACACTTTCACCAAACCCCACATAATGCAGAATTTCCCTCCCTTCGTAGCAAGTATCTGTGCCTTCCCCACAGCATAGATCACTAAAACAAATCCCCCTCAGCATCTGTGTAGAAATCTTAAGGCAACAAGCTATCTTCTGTTGTTTTTCATCATCTGTGGATGATGGTGATCACGTACCTGGCATTTCTGGGTGCCCACTCTACATGGATCAAACAAACTGAAAATATTGAAAAAGATTATCTGTGTTTCCCGTGATTATGAGTGGCTGGTTGTTTGCACTACCTCTTTTTCAACTGCTAAAACAATCTCTAGATGTTAAAAAGTTAATAAGCAATTTCATCCCTTTATTCCCTTTCTCTAGAAGCTTGCTAGCGTTTCTAAAAGGGGTCACATAAATTCAGCAGCAGCTGCAGTCTCCAGACCTTGGGTAAGACACAGAAACACCATCTCTTCACCTAGTCACAGAATTAAAACAGGGATACAAGTAGGCTAGGCACTGGAATATAGCAGGATTTCTTTGTTTCTAAGAAAACAGATCTTTTTCCATCAGTTGCTCTAAGTCCTACAAATGATTTTTCCCTTATCCCCTGCAGCTACAGGAACAGTTTTTCACAAGGGAATTCCTACTGCTTTTCACTGGCTATGACTAAACAAAAAAAGCCTACCAGCTGCTCAAAGAATGACCAACACAAGAGCAGTGTTCTAGGAAATATGCGGAACAAAATGCACGTGACGGCCTTAGGCTCTTTTCAGACGATGCGCCTTTAACTATCCTGACAGTGACCAAGCCTTTCTGAAAGGAACTCCTCAAAGCTTTACTTTTACAACAATTATTCTACAAAATTGTCTGAGTTCTGATAAACTCACAAATTCTTCTTCTTTTTATAAAAAGAAAAGACAACAAAAGAATAAGGTAATATGACTGAGAACTGGAGAGTCAAGCACCTTGTGCTTTGCATCACGCAACCACACATGTTAACACTGGCTTACTTTTCCTACTTCCCAAGTAGAGAGAAATAAATACAAATACCATTTATAATTTGTTTTCCTAACTAGTAGCTGCTTCTGACTTGCTTTACATTCATCACCACCTACAAAGACATTCCTCACATACCTTTTTCCTTTCTTGAAGTGGCAGCTATACTTGGGATAATCATAGAGTTCAGTCATTCGTTCCTTGAACAGTCCTCTGACAGGACACTGCTCGAGAAAGGGTACCGTGAGCTTGTTCTGAGCCTCCACAAATGCCTGAAAGAAAACAATCAAAAAAATATAAACTCAAGCAGAAATGCCTATTTTCTACAGAAAACATTTTCAGAAGCAATGCATCAGAGACATCTTTCCGCCATACAGATTATGCAGTGTCACACATGAAGAATCCTACATGCCGATTTGCATTATGCCACAATTCTTTAATAAGACTCAAATTATATCTTGAATAATGACTCTCCAGGGCATACACTGGGGTAACCAGTTAAAAGACAAGATATTCCTGCCTTTCCCCTTAAAAAAAAACCCAAAAAATGAAAGCCCAACAACCAAAGAAACCCTAAACAAACAAAAACCCAGCCAAATATACACCCCCCCCTCAAAAAACTAAAGTAACAACCCCCAAAAGCATACCATACTTTTAAAAACTCTCATATTTGCCTAAATGACAAATATTCTCACAGACTATGCTATTATTTTAGGAGCTGGGAAGGGCTTTAAGATGACCCAAAATGTCACGTGCATCATCTGTTCTTATTATTAACATAACACACAGAATTTGTCCCAGCCACTATTTCGTGAGAAGCCCAAAGTACTGTTCACAGATCAGTTCTTAGTTACAAAAGGAAAAAATACCTAACCTCTGAAAACTCTGGGAAGTCTGGTTTCTTTAAAACACTCTAGCTCCCTGTCACAAACACTTAAGGATGGTGATCAAAACCATTACCACCCCAGCTGTTTGTTGCATGCATGGAAAACCTGGAGCTCTGTTGGTGTTTCATCATCCCTATTTATAGCATAGTACATTAACATAAAATTAATACCTAAGCATCTTAAGGTGAATCACAGCTGCTAACAAGCAGACATGCAGGCTTTTCTGTCTCTAACATGAAGCAGGTAGGAAAGGACACCGTGTGTGGCTGTAACTGACAGCCAAGTGTCGCAGTGGCAGCTGCAGCGTCACCCTTGGACTCCAGCCTCTCACCTCCAGCATAAAATCCCATCCACTCATCTCTTGCTTACATGGGGCTCTTTCCTAGAAGAGGGTTTGAAAGAGCCTATTGTTTCTACCTGTCCTGAATCTATCACAGAGCAATCAGATCAACGCATTGTAACATCTGAGTTACACTTCATTGCAGGGCATGACCCACAGGAACAGCAGGGCTACAATCCACATTGCACAACTTGCGCTTCACAGACCTTCAGAAAAGCCAGCTGCTGTACAGGCAGAGTACCTGGCACACACTTAGCAGCTGCTATCAGTGTTTAGTCACGTATTAATTCTTCGGGTGAAGAATTAATATGTGCACAGCACATCCCAGTGGCAAGTCATGCAGCCTCCACATTGTACTGCTGTAACTGTCCCCCCCATCAGATGGTGAAAGAACTTAATCAAATCTACCCAAGAATTATGTGTATCTGAACTGGTTTTCTCTAAATGGAAACACATGAATTTCAAAGACCACATATACAAAAATCTGGACAGTGGATCCTACACAAATAAACTAACTTCTCCCAGTGCCGTGACATTTTCAGAGAAATGATGGCTTATAAAAACATGTGTAAGAGCATCCAGTGTACTGGATGGGCAAAAGCACTTTCCGGTTACATGTAGTGAACAGAAACTGGCATACATCTTTGTTTCATCCATCAGTAACACAACCAAAATGACAACATTGCCGCAAGGGTGTACTGGAACTGTGTGTTACCCGCTTTTAACTGCACAGACACATCTTACCACATCTGCTTTCATTAGTGACATTCAAAGAAGAAACACAGACTCTTCCTTACAAGCATGTGTTGCACAAGAGCATGCTTACAGACTAATTATTACACTCACAACTGTATCACTAGTAATTTTGCTTTTAAAGGAACTTAATGTATTTTCTCATTTCCAATTAATATGCACCAAAGATTCCAAGATTATTTGTAAAAGGAATGCCACTGCTGTATGAAAAAGCAGCAAGGAATTACAGATTTTTCATAGAGTTTTATGGAGAAGAATACAGTCCAGTTTGGAAACTTTCTGTTTCCACACTTTTGAGCATGAGGTTGCACTCATGTTTAAAAAGCAATATAAATTGAAATATTGCTCTAGGTGAAGTACAGGAACATATGTCAGCAGAAACTCTCACAGCAAACAACTCCATCCACCACACTGAGCTAAAGAGATGCCACCCAGGCTACAGAGCTAACAGTAATGGTACACCTTCACGAACCTAGAGAGAAAGATTTTTATTGTACCTGTAAATATCTGCATCTGACAATGTAACATAAACCTTGAACCAGGACAGACTTTGCTGGCAGAAGAAAGGTCAGAATAAGGGTCTGGTTTACTGTAACTACAAATCCACTTAATTGTAGATTTGAGAACTTCTGTTCTAGTCCTAATTCAAATATACACATGTTCAGAACAGTACAACCCAACCCCACATGATTCCTGCTTTTTCATCACCTGTCCATCCCTCATATCTGGAACAAGCTCAGCATTACCGCCTACACTGAGTTAAGGTACTGTATATGACTGACATAGCAGCAAAAGACTTTGCTGTAGTCTAAAAAAGAGCATATTTCCCACAAAGTGTTAAAACAAACCAAGAAACTGAAAGTCCAACGAAGCCAAAGCCAAGACAACAGTAAAAGTGTGGTTTTGCAGTTGTGGTCTATGTCATTACGCAAAGTGTTTCACCAGCGTAGCACATTTCAGGTATGGATGTTTCCTCAATCTGTCTTAGAAAGTCATGAACTCACATTCTGCATTTCTTTTCCCTAAAGTGAGGTAAGAACTTCCCCATCTGACCAGGGGTTCATTTTTATTTACGTCCTGGAGAAGGGAGTTTGTTTGCTTATAGCTGCCCTTGACTGCTCCAACCAAGCACACACAGGGGAAAAAAAAGCAATACAGCAAAGCACATAGATTGTGAATATGGAAGTGCATACTTCTTCAACAACAGCTTTTCCACAAGAGACTGAGGATGTGACTTAATGATTTCCTTTATCAGCCCAAAGACTGTGCATTGGACCTGTTTAGCCACCTGCAGATTTCAATAACCTTCTTTATAGTAGCAGACAAACACACTACATACATAAGAAGATCATCTTTGTGACCCGGTTGAAAAATTTCTAGATCTATTTGACTTTCACCTAATTAAAAGAAGACTGTGGGTGGCTAGAAAAGGAAAGATCCCATTCTTGGGCCATCTTAGATCCAACTATCACGTAGCACTGGGGCGATCCAGATTAGGCACGTAGGTCAATAAAAAACTAATCCACAAATGTGTTCCCTCCCAGAACATCACCTTGTGATGGTTATACCCATGCAATGGAGGGACTGAAGCATTCATGTCAGTGCAAGAAGGGGAGAGAAGACAGAGAGAAACCCCACAGCCACTTGACTTAATGGAAACCTGCCAACTATACTGGACCAGGTACAGCATCATCTGCACTCTACTCTCACTGCAAAAATACCTGATTTAGCCAATCACAAAAAAAGTTCCACCCTGCTACGTTCACTTGTTTGTAAAATGCTAGCTATCAAGAGTCCACATAACCAGTTGGACTAGTCACAGTAAATAAGTATAATTTTTTTTATACACATAGCTGTTGTGGGTAATTTCTTTCATCTCAGTCCCTTTAGCTCTACCGTGGATATCAGGTGAAACCACCATGGATATTTCAGACATTTCCATCTCACACACCTTTGCGTCTTTCTCCATGCTTCAGGGAATACCAAACTTTATGTTCCACTGACTCAGTACAGAAACTAAGTGAAGCCTACTCATTTATTTCCTTGAACGCACCAATGTTTGACATGTCTATTCCTGCTACACTTAGAAAAGCAGAATTCCAACATATTTGTGTATCTATTTGACAGCATTTTTTTCTGACCTCTTCTATGAAAGAGGTAAACCAGAAAAATACTTTAATTCCCTTTGTTCACTAACTCCTGAAACTTTGGAATAAGACGATATACTTGCACACTTACACAGAAACTCTATCTACTCCTTTTGTCGTATTACTACTACTGCAACTTTGCACTGCACAATTCTGCCAAGGTGTGTGGTTTTTCCAGTGCAGGCAAGTAAGATGTAATGACCTTCATTCCACCAATACGACAACTTGTGTCTGGGCTGCTGCACTTTTGTGAGGCTGTTATAATTCTCTATTCCTTATTCTGACTCCTGTGTAAACTACAAGCTCTGGAGAATGTGATTCACTGTCCTCCAACTGTTCTCACCCAAAGCATTCACAGTATGTGGATACACCATTGAATACAGGGACACAAGAAATCAGGTCTTTGCATTTTCTCAATCCCTAATCTTTCAAAGGATCCCAAAAAGCACTTTAATAGGTGTCTGTAAGGCATCTCTAAAAGAAAGACATAACCATACCTCCCACACATACACCCCTCTCAATTTAGCACAAAATTATCCTGTGTTTACTGCTCCTTAAAGATATCAGAACTAAAAAACCAAAATTCTCCCAACTTTCTAAATATCTCATTTTCAGTATTAATGTTCATGGCAGAGTTTTTCACTAAAACCTGATCCCAAATCAACCCTTTTAATCCACGTGAGTATTTATATATGCTGACAGATTTGTAAGTACGGAATCAGTTCCTAACTGCACACATTTTATCTTGTTCTTGACAGTTACTGGAAGTTCTATTTGACCAACCTCAGGCTCATGAAAATGTATAAGGTAAGCACACACACAGAAGAACCCAGAAGGAATCTCACTAATGGAAAGCCACGCTGTTGGATATTTTTGAACAGAGATCCTGCCCTTCATCAACTTCCTGACACAATCGTGCATACTGGGTAGAAGCCAGTGTTTTGGATCTGGAACTACAATTATCACTCAGTTAGTAGCCACTGCAGAAGAAACCCCCTCCACAATGCTACCCATCACTTTCTGGCCATCATCCCTGCAACCCCCTATGCCATGAATATCAGAGAAACTGGTTCACAGCCATTATTTTTCATGATTCTCTCTCAGTGAAAGACTGGTTCCAGCAGCACATTCTCATTATACCAGACTGCAGGCTGAAAACACTGCAACACCTGCAATTTGTAATAACAGACACTAACAAAATCTAACTTCAGGAGGAAAACGTTTTTGGTTTTGCCTTTAAAAAGGAGTAAAAAAAAAAAGTACTCACACATTTCATCAGCTTTTGAAGAAAGCAAGCCAAAGACATTTTCCTTCTACACTTTCCTAACTGTTTTATTATGGCAATTTTAGATTTTATATGTACTTAGAACAGTGGACAAAGCGCTCTAAAATTTAAGTGTTTCTCTTCAGTATGACACCACCACATTGAGCATTCAAACTGGCCAAGAAAAATGGGTGCAAGATAAGCATGGGTTTAGTTTTGCAAATTCTGTGATCTAAGTTATAGCAAGTGTTCCAGACTTTCACAGAACCATAGAATGGTTTGGGTAGGAAGGGACCTTGAAGATCATTTAGTTCAATGCCCCGGCCATGGGCTCGGACATTTGCCAGTAAACCAGGTTGCTCAAAGTCCCACCCAACCTTTCCCTGATTAAAACACGGGGACAAAACAATGGCATTGCTGTTGGTGCCACGAGACTACGTAAGTTTTCAAAAAGTATTGGCAGGTTCTTCAAAAACAGAGAACCAATGCAGCTGGTCTATAAAAGACAGCCATGTGAAAATAACCATTCCCATGCCAAGAAAAGTTACCTTCGTCTGTTCACTATCAGGATCTTCAAGCCAGCAGTACGGATCGCTGATTTTACACCCATGGTAATCCGACACCTGAATTTATAAAAGACAGTAATTTAAAAAAAGACATGCACACAAGCTAAGGAATGACAGTCAACATGATGGGATTTCACAAAAGCATACAGTGCTAAGGGGCAAAGAAAGAGAACCAACACATTGCCCCCAGGTGAGTTACTAGTATTACCATTCTTTGGTGATGGCACCACAGCAGCAGAGTAGTCCTCCGAAAAAAAACCACAGAGCACCAGAAAAATGGTGAAACGCACATAAATTCCTTCCACGAGATAGATTAGTAAGCAAAAAAGAAACCCCACCAACCAAACCAAGACCTTTAAGGTTTTCAAGCCAAATTATAAAACCTGATTACTGGATGTACCCAAAATACGGTTCCTGGGTACACAAACGGTCTCTGGGTTAGCCCTCCCTACTATCGTTGCTCACAAATACGTGCATAATGTGTATATATAAATAATAATTTAAAAAATCAAAAGCCCACCCCTAAAACAACAAACAAACAAACAACCCAACCACAAAAGATTAATTCACGTGGTTGAATTTACCTGCTTCCTTCCTCCAGTACACAAAAAAAGACTAGATACCTGCTGCTAGGGCTTGCACAGTTCAGCGTCCCAGTCAACTACGAAAGTAAATACTTCAGGATTTTTTCCAGCTTTGGCTCATACCGGCAAACATTTTGGTTTAAATGCAATGTAAATTCTTCCCGGCTAGTGCACAATGCATAGTGCTTTGAGGAAGGGAAAGAAAATCGAACCCATTTTAGCCAAACTTACACCGTAATCCCTTGTGTATCCAGGTACGGTGGGAACACAGGGAGACAGGACTATGTTACAGACGTGCCATCCTATATAAATAGACTATCTGTTCCTCTGCTGACGCTGCCGCAGCCCGGGCGGAGGCCTGGCTTTCCCTGACACAGGCAGCGGTACCGAAGCTCCGGGATGCGGCCGCTGCTCCCGCACCCCCGGTCCCGCCGCCCGCCCCAGACCGGCTCCCGGCCCCGCCAGCCCGCACACGCGGGACGTGCCCGGAGGCACGGACACGAGGGCCCGAACCCCGCCCTAAC
>VZTG01010359.1:2098026-2243382 GCA_013397845.1 Melanocharis versteri
CAGCACAGCTCAGCACAGCACAGCACAGCGCCCCCTGCAGGCTCCCGCCGCGCCGGCGGCAGCGGGGCGGGGCGCGATGGCGGCGGCTGAGGGAGGGCGCGGTGGCCCTGCCGCCCTTGGTCTCTGCTCCCCCCTCCTGGTCACCATGCCCCGGCGGAGCTGTGTGCCCGGCACCGCCCGGGTTTCATCCTCCTTCTGGTAAACGTTTGCAGAAAACCACAGTCACAGGTTTTCATTCTTTTTCCGCTCGGCTCCCCAGCCTTGGCACACGGTGAGGGAAGAGGCTCGGGTCTGGGTCGCAGAGGTCCCCTCCGCGCTGGCCCGAACACACAGCTGCTTCCTGGGTGGGGTTGATCCTTTGATTCTGATTCTGTGACTCAGGCAGCTCGAAGCCAGGTCACAGAATCACAGAATCGATTGGGTTGGAAAAGACTTCTCAGATCGTCAACCTGTGACAGAACACCAACTTGTCAAGCAAACCACGGCACTAAGTGCCACATCCAGTCTTTCCTTAAACTCTTCAGGGATGGTGACTCCGTCCTGGGCAGGCCATTCCGATGTCTAATCGCCCTTTCTGGGAAGAAACTCCTCCTCATGTCCAACCCAAACCTCCCCTAGCGCAGCTTAACACTATGTCCTCTCGCTCTGTCAGTGGTTGCCTGGGAGAAGAGACAGACCCTTACCCGGGTAGAACCTCCTTTCAGGGACCTGAGAAGAGTGATAAGGTGACCCCTGAGCCTTCTCTTCTCCAGGCTAAACCTGGCTTGGTCCACTCAAACCTTTAGTGCATTTCCATCGAACATGCCTCTACAAGTTTCCAGAGACTCCCCTTTGGCCTAAAAGCGAAGAACAAGTTGGCCACCCGGTCCCAGTGAAGACGGCCACTCCAGAACACCAGCCTGGCTGGCTGGTGCTTGTCCCCCTCACCCCCAGTGTCTGGGCATGTAGTCCCACGCCAGCCCTGGCTCTGGCCTGCACAGCCAGCCTGCGGGAAAGGGCACCCGGTAAAGGCATTCCAAGTGGGTGACTTCAGGCTCATCCATAGGGTGTTTATTTTACAACAGGATTTCCTGGGGCAGAAAACTTGCAAACATTTTTCCTCCAGGGAGAGACCAGGTGTACTCCTCCTGCACGATGGAAACATGCAGGGGACAGGAGGTGGTTTGGCTGAACTGCTTTTCTTCCGAATGAAGCTGCTGCCCACAGCCTTTGCCAAGCTGTCCTGTCAGCCTGGGGAGGACTTCACTGCAGCTCTTCATCCAGGGTAAACTCGTGTGTACATGTGGTTAATGGCACCAGCTGGAGACACAGAGGTTTGTGTGTGGTCTTTAAAGGTCGGGTCAGCCCAAAGAGCACTCGTGGTTATTAATAAAGTAACCACCTAGAATGACAACAACCTAAAACATTTTAGAAATGGCATCAAACCTTTACAGTTACCATCTCAGAACTATGTCTTGATTGCCTTCTCTTAATGGAAAGAATTACCATTTCTAATTGGACATCCTCTGTGGAGGGTTGTGTACATGTGAAATACGCCAGCCCCATAATGGTCACTGTTACTAGGTGACATAACTGCGTTCATCATCTTTGCTTACATCTGAAACAACTCCTATGTGGCTTCTTTTCTCTCAGCCCTTCTCTTTTGGTCATTTTTCCTTCTCATCTGGTTTCTTTGTTCATCTTCTCCCTTTGCAAGGCAGCGGGACAGCTGCTGACTACGACTGCACCTTTTGTTCTGGAGCTCAAGAACATGCCACCAGCAAGGAGGTTAATGGCAATGCCTTGACATGCCCAATGCTGATAAAAGCTTGCTAATTGTCTGAACAACTTGCTTAGGTAGATACTGGCAAGCCAAGGCTGTTTCTGTCTAAAGCTTCCCAGACAGAATTGTGTATGCACACAAATTTGCATCACGGGGAGAATTATTAGCTCAATACCTCTGTCAAGCATTCGGCTTGCCAGTGTGCAACACGAACAAGCTGCACCTGCACAGTTTGCCTGGGAGTTTTGGGCAGCCGACTGCAAATTCATTTTGCAGACAACAGAGGCCATGCATCTGATTCAGAGCTGCAGTTTGCCTCCTGAAAATATCTTTTTCAGTCTGAAAGTATTGTCTGAGATGAACATATTTACGTTAGTCCAGAATGCCTGAGTAGCAGCTCGGGCAAGGTTATCTGTAGTATATCTGACTGAGCAGCCCTACATCCCAATATCCTGGGCATTTCCACACCATCTCCGAAGAGCAGCTTCATGCTGAAAAAGCCGCCAGTCTGAGTTGGAGTGGAAGTTTTGGGCAGCTGTGCTTCCTCCACACAGCTGGAGCTCCCTGAGCTGGCAGGAGAGGGCAGCCTGGCCACACGGGTGCTCCGCGGATCCACACGGCAGCGCCCGCAGTTCCTCAGGCTCCGGCAGCCCTCTCAGAGCAGGGCAGGGTCATTCCTGAGTGGGCTGGCAAGCATCCAGCAAGCACAGCAATTATCCATCACAATACCTTTTAATTCATCCTGGATACAGAGCAGGTGGGAATATACAAAAAAAACCCCAAGTACAAAGTTGTCGAAGATAAGATCTTTGGACCTGTAATTTTATAAGCAGTAATTTTCTTTCAAAGGTGAGCACCAGGGACAGAAAGTGAATTTTCTCTGTACTGTGAATTTCTCCCTTGTTTTTTGGGGGGTAGTGGGGGGAGAAGGAAAGCAGAAGGAGCAAATCTACAGTCGGATCTCTTCTTATCAGAAAAGCAGTTAATACAGGTTCACATAGTGTCTAAAGCACTGCCCAAAACATGTCTTTCTTACCTAACACCGTGCACCCCCTATACAAATGAGAGTGCAGTGTGCAGTCTGATAACAGAAATCCTTATGATGAAAGGTGTAACACTCTTCTCCCTTTTTCAATATGTTTGCTTAACATGAAATTAAAAGTGATTCACATTAGGACTGTGCTGTGACTGAAAATTTGAAGCCTATCTTAATTGTTAGTGTTGTAGCAGAAGGTAAATTTCTACTAAAATTCCATCTTTTCTTGGGCCTAACCAGCACTAGCAGAGTTCAGCTTTGATATTTGCTGTGTTTTGAGGATAAATTGCTGAGTAAGCAAAAAATTTATCTTTCTATATATAAAACAAAAAGTTTGAAAATCTCTCAGTAGTCTTTGTTGTCTTACCACACTCCCATGTTAGCATGATTCTGATCATTTGCAAAACAGATACTGGTCTCTGCTGATATTAATTATAATTCTGCTGATCATCCAGTCATTAGCAAATCTCTTTCAGCTTAGTCAGCATCTCCACAATGACTCACTACAAGTAGTATATTGACTCAGTAGGAAGTGAACTCATCATCTTGGTCAGAGAAGATCTGACAAAAAATCTAGCAGCAAATTTTGTTTTTACCTTTCCTTGTCGCCCTTTCCCCAACCTCACTCGCATTATGACTTACCAATAACTGGAAACTTTTCTGTTATAGAATGAAGACATGTCTGTACCTTTACTCCTGTTTTCTTACACATGTTTTTTAAATCATTCACTTATTTGTGTGACATCAGTTCTGCTGTTCAGACATTTATCAACAGGTGTCAGCAGAACCTCAGTCTTGTGCTATGATGAGCGTGTGCTGAGGTGTACAAATAACTCCCGTTTCGGAGGAATGTGGCTCTTAAATTGTCTTCCCTGATGGGTTTCTATTTTGGAAGCACTGACTCAAGAGCCTAAGTCCTGTTGATTTTCAGTGATTCTTTGATTCCTAAATTATGTTCATCTACTCTACACATTAATTATGATAATTGTGTATTGTTTATGCATAATTAAAGGATTGCTTGTTTTTCAGCTGGATTATGAAATGGCTTACATAATAAAATATTATTTTATTATCTCAGTCACAGAAACTTCTACATGATATAGGTCTGGTCAGTATTTGAATGTACAATCAAGCAAAACAATATTTCATTGTGGTAATGTAAACTTCTCTGTACACCATGGGACAGGATGGGTGCACTGAAGTCAGTATCACGCTGCAGAATCATCCTCTAGCTTGCCCTGGTCTTGTCCATTGGTGTGCTTACATGTGCTTACACTGCTGGTGCTGTGAAGTCAGTTCAGTGATGTGGTGATGCCCACGAAGCATTAGTATGGCATTGCAATTACAAAGTAGTATTAAAAGGTATTTCATCAGGTGAGCAATCTAAACCAACATATCTAAACTGATGTAGGAGGATGAGCACACAGATCATAGTGTAACTACACCCAATTCAAAATCACTTTTCTTTGAAGGAACTTTTTCAGATAGATGGAAGTTAAGGTGCTTTAGGTTCACCTTTTCCTTGTGCAGTGACCTGAGGCGAAGAATGAACAAAATTCTAATCATAGATAAGACTGATGACCAAAATTTTTTAATTGATTCTTTTGTATTAGTATTAAATTTTTACATATAATTTGCCATTAAAAGAAGGATTTGCCAAAAATGAGAGATCAAACAGTAAAATCTGTGCCCCTGGGTGGATAGTCAATACTCAGGTCTCACTGCATGTGGTTTACTTGGGTCGTTTAAAAAGTTTTCACAGAGACCTTCACTGTCTGCAAGATACATAGGTCTGGTGCCTACTTATGCACCAAATCATTGTGTTTTCCTGACACCTAGATTATATTTACTTCAGCATTTCTGGAAATTAATCCTAATCTTATACAATTCAGCTGGGACTCATGGCTCAAGTATTTTGCCAAATTCTTCTTAAGAAGGCTCTTGCAGAAGAAAAGTTAGAAGGAGTTGAACTTTTCTTGCTACACAGTATTTAACAGGGGAGAAGGGTGTGACATAAAGTCCAACAAAGTCAATAGAAGTTTTCGTGCCTACTTTTTTCCCGCACCTATTTCACTGAATCTTGAATCAGCTCTTCCTCCAACCCCTCCCACCAAACATCACTCTGAAAAAAACCCTATCTTTATAAATATAATTTTCAGTCTAAAGAAATTATATTCATTCTTTTGTGTGGAAAACTAGCAAATCCATATTAGTAAAATGGAAATGTGTTAATTTTCAGTGTTTGCTTTTGCCTTTCCAAAGTACCTTTTGTTGTTGTTGTTATTGTATGCTGCAAAAACACTTTATATGCTAACTCCTGCTTTCAGCATCAAAAGCAACTAAGATAATCTTCATATAGAAAAGGATGACAGTATAAATAATTCTCACATGGCAGTATCTGAAAATGGAAATAAGGATGAATCGGAAGAAGGCCTTTCATTCTTTTCCATTATGAAAATGTAAGGATAAAAATTTTCTTGCTTTGGATGAAATCTTCTGCCTATTGATGTCAAAGGAAGTTTTGTCACTGATTTCAAGAGTGTAGAAATGTCACCCTTAATCTTGGCAGTAAGCAAACCAGTAGGCAGCTTCCTGTTAACAGATTATGACATGTTGACAGAATTTGAAATACACTAAACATAGGCAATCTGATATATTTTTTCTTGGAAAGGAAAACAGTTTTAGCTCCTTTTAAATGACTTCACATCTAGAAATATCTTCTTTTACAGTCATCATCTACCCATGTTTAATAAATTTTGAATGCTTGTGTTCAAATGGCTTAGAAACAAAGCTTTCTGTTATGCCTCAGAAAACATTTGGTTTGGGTTATAAAAATATAGAAATTACAGATCCCTGCAGAAAGAATAAACATTGGATTCAGAGCACCAGAAATGTGCTTCCAAGAGAGACTTGCACACACCTTTGAGAAACCTCTCAATACTTGAGAAAGAAAGAAAACCATATGCAATTAAATGATCACCAAATCTGAAATTCAAACTAAACTGAACACTGTGCAAGGTTATCACACAAAGTAGTGCTTTAGCTGCCCTGTATAGCAATTAATTTAAAATATTGCTACTACAATTCCACAACGAAGGCAAAAGTAAGAAGAATGAAAAACATTCAATTCCAGAAGTGCCTTTTAAGAAAGGCACCTGATTTCAGTAGATGCTAAATAATTATAATAATTAAAATTAATTTTTTTAATATTTAGGGATAACTTTAGTCTCTTCTCTAAAGGAGTGTGAGTCAAACTTAGTCCTGAAACTGAATAACACATTCCAAAGATCCTGAATATTAAAGCTCTGTATTTCTAGTACTGCAGACTCTGTGTAATTCAGATGTGGACCAGGCCTTCACTGTGCCATTTTCTACACATGGCCAGGTGGTAGAGATGCTCCATGCATTTATGATCTACTGCATTCAATCAAAGCGAAGAACACAAAACAACAGGTAGCTTACATGGAAAATCATGTGATGTTCCAGGTTGTTGTGCATGTAATTTGCAGCATGCTGACAATCTGCTGTTTTGCTGCCTGCGAGAAAGGAAAGCTCCTGGGGAGAGGTTGAAGGTGTATAATGGTGAAGTTATGTATGTTTTTCAGGGACCTTCACCTTGACTGGCAGAGAAATGTAGAAAGAGGGCATTACTGATTTGAAAGGTTCCCAAATGTGTGATGACAGCTGGTGCCATGGTTGTCCAAGATAGCAGCGTGGGAGGAGAGGGGAAACCCACTTACAGCTGTGGGCACTGAGGAACGAGCAGGAAATGGGCTCTGTCAAAATCAGAAAGAAGCATCTTGTGGTGAAAGGATGAAAGCTGGACTGGTAATTTTAGCTGTGTGGAAGTATGAGGAAGGTCAAAGCTTTGAAGTTTTGTGTATCAAAATTTACAGAGAGCCTCAAGAGTCCTAGACTGAAGGTACTGGATAAGCTCAAGGCCCAAGCAACAGAACAGCCGGTGATGTTAACCACAGTGACTGGAAAGAGCAGTAGCAAGGAGAGCTTAGAAGACAGATTTAGAGCTCTGGTGAGCCGTACTGAGCTTGAGCCGATGGCGAGACATTCAGAGAGAAGCAGGCTGAGCTTTGGGCTTCGACAGAAGGGAGCAGACGGGTGGATTTCAGTCATCAGTGTGAGCAGTTGGGCTTGTGTTTACAGACGACCTTCCCCAGAGAGGAGGTGCCCTTTCCAGTGGGAGGAGGGAAGCTCGTCAAGGACAGAGCCCTTTGGAGCTCCCAGAAAGCTGGAGAAAAATGAGGGCATGTTATTCTCCTGTTCCAATATGTGATTTGTTGATAAGAAAAGCTTTTAATAACTAATTTTAAACCCTACTACCAAAACTTTTAAAGAGATACATTCTAATGTAGCATAGGGCTGGTACAGAAGTGGTTTGTATTATATGTGGTTTATTCAGCAAATAGTCACTTTTGTGGAATAATTTGAAGTTTGTCAAGTTACAGAAATATTACTGAAAATTAATGTCTTTTATGAATTCTGTTATTTCCTTCTCTTGGAGAATTGTGCAGGAATTTCAAAGATCCAATACATATTAAAATGAATTAAACATTTTTCTTCACCTGGAAAATTTAATTACGTTTTTGCAAACTTTTTATTTTTTTAGGTTTTCTATCCCTATGGTTTCAAATTCTGACAGAAAATGTGAAGAAGGAGAAATTGAAATGTGAGAAAATGTGGAGAAGGAGAAATTGAGACAAATTTCATGGAAATAAATTCCTCTTCTGAATGTTTTTATTAGTTGTTCTCCCTTTGCATTCAGTCTAGACAGAGGAAATATTTTTCAGTGCCTGGAACAGGTTCCTGAGTACAGCCAGAAAAGATGAAACAAATCAGAGAAATTGCAGAAATAAGTATGATACATTTGAGTAGGAAAAAAGTCCACAAAAAATTCCTCACAAACTTCCATCTAATTCATTGCATCTAATTAATCTAATTTATTTTTGCCTCTTGGAAGATCTCCTATTCTAAACTCTGCACATGCCTGAGAGTCATCAAAATGCACAGGACAGGGCCAAGGCCTCTGCCCTATAATTTCATAGACCAACTATTCCAAAGCACTGCTGAAATTACCCAGGTCAGAAGAGCCCTTTATGAATCTTGAGAAAAAAATTTAAATGAGCGTTTGTGCTAAATAACAGTGATGTTATTTAGCTCCCCTTCACCCCATTCCTTTCATATCTAGTGGGATTGTGAAGGTAATATTCTTCAGCCATTTCTGATGTTCAGCTTCTGTAGGACCAACAGACAACCGCTGCAGGTTATTTGATCCTTGACAAAAATTATTTAATTATCCACAGTTAAATATTCTAGAGGAAATAAAAGTACTTGGGAAAGAAACCTAAATGAGAGAAAAGCAAGAATTAAAGACTAGAATACCACATCTTCTGCAAGAAGGGTCTTGCTTGCCTGGTAGACTTTCTTTGATCTCTAATTATGTTAGATGTTATGATGTTGATGTTAGTGCTGTAAATAATCCCTCTCTGAATTCACTAATTAAATCTTCTAATATTATTCATTCCCTCCTACCAAAACTTACTTTAGTAATTAAACATGTCACGGTAATTTATTCTGGCCACATGACTATTTTGTCAGTTATTTATTTAAATAATTTTATTTTATTACAACATCACAAAAATTCATCCTCATCATTTAATTAGAGATGCATGTGAAAAGCCAAGAGGTATTTGGAGTTAGGCTGTGTTTGTTCACTTTATTTATGTGCTTACTCTTGCAAACTTCAGGGTATTTACAAAGGTATAAAGGGTAACAGTTGTTACCACACCAAGTAAAACTTGCAAAATATCTCCATTTGCTTCATGATAAGCATGTTATCTAAATCTTGTAAGCACTAAAGAGATCAGAGAAAGAAATGTACCTTTCTCTTGTGTAATGCTACCTGGATTTTCTTTTTGTCTTGTGGGAGACTGGCATGTTGCTGTAAACCAGCCTTCTTAATCACTTGTGCACTCACTGCCTTTTTACTGATACCACTCACATGGAGAAAGACACATTTCTACACAGCTCTTAGGATTTCTCTTTTACCAGTTATAACTGAAGGTGGCTGCCTACATAAGGTCTTTGCTCATGCTGGCAGCTTTGAGCTGGGGGTTTTCAGCCAAATACACATTGGGGCATCAGACAGACTTGCTCCAAGACTCAAACCTTCGGAAAAAGCACAGTAAATTTAGTAACTGTGCCCCTACACCTACTAAAGAAACTGAATTTGTCTTCTAGTTTCAGGATAATAAACCTAACAGGCTCATTTCCTGGAGGGAGCTGAAAATAAATTCAGCCAGACCCCTTGTTCCAGGGAGTGGAAAAGTCGGCAAGTAGTGTTCTCCAAGGGAAATCAAAGAGAACAAGTCCCTTGGTTGGAAACACAGGGCAGCCTTCCTTTTTCTCTTTGCAGAGCACAGAGCTGAAATAATGGTTGAGTGAGTTAACCCTTTTTTATTCCCTCGAGGCGGACTGATATGCAAAATAGACACTGTGCCAACCACCAGGCTGGAGCGGGTGGCTTGCCTGCTGAGCCATCCACTTCCTACAGCCCACAACAACCAGGGGAGGCCAACCCCCCTGATTTACTCCTCTTCTCCTTTTCAAGAAAATTTGCTTACCAGGGAGGAGAGGCACTCAGTGATCAGAAAGAGCACTACACCTGAGCCTGACACTTCAGAAGTCACATTAAAAAAGAGATTTATCTGTGTCTTCCCCATTGCCATTCAACCCCTCCAATCTTCCTCATAATCTGTCCCTGAATGGGCAAGATCAGGTTTGGAATGACAGCAAGGAAATGAGAAGAGCCTTAATTGCCCACCTCCCTGGGAGTCTGCCTTAACCAGCCCATGGCTCCTGGCTGCACTAGTCGAATAGTTGGGCTCATGATTATAGGCAGGTCTTCTGTGGAACCTCAGGCTTGTGTCACTCCAGCAGGTCCTCGCCTTTTCTCAAGTACATTGAAGGACATCTTCACCGTATTTGAGTAGATATCTCATGTTGCCTTATGCTGCATTGATTAAACTACTTAAAGATCCTTCTGCAGTGACTCAGGGAGGACCCCGCCTGGTCTAGGAAAACAGGGAATTCTGGAATGGCACTGCTGGAGGACCATCAGCTGGTCTGTTGTCCAGCTTGCACCTACAAAGCAGGTGATGAGTAACTAGCAGGAGTGAACACATAACCAAGTTTCCAGCCCATATACCTAAACATCCAACTTAAACCCGCTAACATTCAACTTAACAGTGCAGTGAAGACATCTTGCACTGTTTTGCTACAAATCTTGCCAAATCCAATGCTGTCCAAAAAGCATGCTCTGAAAACTCGTTTACCAGTACATACTATGCTGTCTGGTATGGTGAAAAATGCCCAGTCCCATGAACTCAGGTCCCCTCCTCCTTTCCCCTGCCCTTGCAAACCTGCACACTCAGCACTTCCCTCACATAAAGCTTGATCAGCCTCTAGGTTTGCTTATCACAGTCTCAAGAGTAAGTACTATGCAAAGTTAAAATCTGTTGAGCACAAGGGCATTTGACCCTGACCACAACCTGCTGTTCCTTTAACAAACAATTAAGACATTCCATGTGTGACTAAATTTGAAAGCAAGCCCAAGAATTAACCAGCTTGTTTTAAATAGGGATATAAATAAGAACCAGCCCAGCCATTGCCTAAGAGATAAGCCAAAACTTTGGGGTTCAATAAAAGTTCAGTCACTTCCGAAGGCTGGATATTTATTTAAGGAACAGGGTCATAATTTAGGGAAAAGGTCTTTATTTAGGGATTTTAGGGAACACGATGTCCCCCTGAATTTCATTTCTATTTGAGTAAGTTTCCTCTGAGTATGGATGATGCTAAAGGAAAATAACAAAGCCAAATCCATTCTCACCTAGCACAAAAAGTATTTCTGTGGGACTTCTAGTTCTAGTGTGAAGTAGCAACAAATGAAATAGTTACAAAAGTATCTGCATAACTCTGCACTGTGTGTCTATCCCATGGCTTGTGAGAAGAGAATGCAGTAAAAAAAAATCTGCATTTAAATCAGGCTTGATTTAGAAGCTTGGCTGGCATAATACAGATTAGCTTTTAAAAAGATGTTTACAAAAAATAGTTAAACTTTAAAATTAGTGGCACCTTGCTTGATCAATTTCATTAGAATGGCATATACCATTTCTTATATGAAATGGTGTATTAGATCCTTGAATAAGGTAATTAAAATACATCTTCTAGATGTCAATATAGTTACGTGTTACAGTTCTGGATCATATAACTTAGGAAAACATAAAACAGTTTTAATGCTCTATCTAGGTAAAAAATGCTTTAATAAAACTGCATGTATCAGGAGAATTTGGAAGCAGCTTTTTAGCATGAAAATTTTCCCTGTGGCAAAAAAATAGATGTAAGGAGAACTTTTGTTCTGCTTAATAATGTGAAGTTAACAAAATCAGTAATTAAGTTATGAGATCATGGAAAGTGACTATACCCACACATTTTTCGAGATGATATGGAGTACAGAGAGTTCATTTTTCAGTGTTTGTAGGTTGAAGATTACACATTAACCACTAACCTAACTGATAACTCTATGGACAGAGTCCGTTCTTCTATGTAACATGGCCTCACTTGTCCCATGTATGATGTTTTATGAGAGCTCTAAAACTTATGCTTGCACTGTTTTCTTGCAAATTATTTTCCATGTAGGTCAATAAAGCCTTTCCGATTCAGCAAAATATCTGAGGATTTTCACGTAGATAAAATGAAACCTGACATGAAAACTACTACAAGGAGGAGTTTTACTTCAGAACACAAAAGTGAGCAATTATTCCTATTACTGTTGAATTGAATTTGGAAGAGCACTGCTGTTTGCCTAAGAATTCCACACTACAGCCTATCACTGCCGTGTAAAGCTTAAATACTCGAAAGTATTTAAGTACCTAACAAGTATCGAGATTTCAAAGAGACTGGGTACGTGAGCATCTTTGAAATCTTAGTGTACTCTACATAAAATCAAGGGCAGTAGCAAGGTCAAGGGGTTTTCATGATGTTTCTCACACTTCTCCTTTTTGTGAGAGATTTTCTCTGAGTAGCAGAGAAATTGTTAATATGTCTGGAGTTGCTGGTTTAATATTCTGTTTTAACAGCAGAGGAAGGTACGCACATTGTTATAGCAATTAGTACAATGATAAGATTTGTTTTGAAAATAAGTTTTCATGCAATATTTTAAAGAAATGTTTAATGGCAGTATCAGGGGTCAGATGAAAGTCAGAAGATTAATTTTTTCTGTAAAACACAGGAAAAAATACAAGCACACAATGGTGTTATTATCTTCCTAATTAAAATCTTCAGTGTCTCATGCTGCAAGTGAAATAAAATAGTGTAGCCATTATAGCAAGTTAACACCCAGATACAACAATATTGAATTCTATTGCCCTGTAGATTCTTTGTGATCTTTTTTTCTTGCAACCCTATGCAAATAAAGTGAATACATACCATTCATTAACTAGTACATAATTTTCTGTATGCATTTGTAGCATTAACAAAACATTCATTTTCAACCACATAATTTTTTATGTCTCTTTTTTCACAGACGTGCTACAAAAGTGTTTCAATCACCATGATGTCGAGGTTTTCTATTATTGGTGAAAAGAAGTTATAGGTCTTTTGTTGAAATCAAAAGGATTCAGAGTATTTCAATGTCCTTATTTGCAAGATAAAAGTTGTACTGGATCTTTTGACTCACCCGTTTGTTCCCACTTCACCATCCTAATCCATTTTCATTACATGGCATATTTTATTAACCATATGTTTAATATGTGCCTACTACTTCAAATCTAGTAACTAATACTGTGATATTTCAGCAGGATTTAAAAAAAAAACCAGCCCCAATAATTTGATTGCTTTCCCCCAAATTTCTGCTTTTCCAAGAAGTTTCAAATTAACAGCTTTTCCACAATAAAAACTGAATATCAAAATGTAAAGAAAAAATTGTCCTAAAAAAAGTTTTATTTTAAAACCAGCAATGGTAATTTTTATTTGGAGTCATTTAAAAAATGCATTTCTTCTCTGTAACATGCAACACATAAATTAAGTTTTCACTCAGCTGTGGCAATAGTTCCTTTTTTGAAAGGCTTCAAACCCAAAAATATTTAGAATGCTTTAATTAACTTCAGAGAAACCATATTTTTGATTTCCTGAAAACTCACTTTAAAAGGCAGATAGTACCTTCTTGTTTGATTTTTGCCTCTTTTGAGGAGCTTCTTAAAGATCAGAAAGTTTAAGAGGTCAATGAGATGATCTGACCCTTAGTAAGTGAACCCCTAATTATTCCAAAAGATTGAGGCACTGGGGATCTGGGATCTTCATTATTCTCCAAAATGCGGTGTTTCCACTGAGCTCTGTTGAGAGATCCCTTTCCTCAATCAGCTCTTTGCCTGCCTGGCAATTCTATACTTTACATTCTTGTTTTGCAGATAACACAAAATCTGTCAAATGAAATATATACTTGATCTTTCTTATCATATTGTTTTACCACAAATGATGCAGGGCATGGTATGCAATTCTAAAATAGTGCTAGAAACTCTTATATTCTGCTTCCAAAAGTGAGGCTGTCTGAAGTCCACAGATGCTGGCAAAGTCTTTTGAAAACCTTCAGGAGCTTGATCCAAAGCCATGTCAAGTTAATAAGACATTTTCCACTGACTTAAAAATGTGATTCCTCAGAGTGCAATACATGTTATGTGTTACAAAGAAATAGGTGCATTTTACTTTCAAGCTTTTTAAGGTGTTGTGGTGTGGAGTTTTTTTAAACAATCAGTTTAAAGGCTAGCTCCAAAGTCCACTGGTCTCAGAAGGCTGAATCAAGCTGAAAATTATGTTCTGTGAGCATTAAATATTTCACTAAGGCAAAATTCAGCTCATAAGTGCTCCCATCACTTACCCAGCTGACTAGATCCTTCCTCATCCTTCTTTGCCCTTCTATTGAATATAAGCTGTCTGGTGCCCATGTTTGCAAAGAAAGACCCTTGTACTGAGGGAATTTGTTTATAGTTAGTTTAAGGACTGTGACCTGTGCTCCTAAGCTGTAATGATTAATGATACAATAATGCAAAGGTTTCAGGTTCTAGACCCCCTTTTCTTTGGGTCTTATATGAACAAAATGACGAAGTATTTTCTGACCCATACTCTGAGAAATGCACATTTTTTTAAGGTATTTTATTAACACCCATGAGCCCGGTTAAAAATGAGTAAGAACTGGGGAATTCATTCAGTAAAAATAGTGACTGACCAGGAGTGAGCTCCATTTGAATCACTGCAACAAGTTAGGAGTTCTGCATGAGTTAAATATGATATTTTACTTCTTCACTGCTATACACCTCAGTGAAATGGGTTAGTTGTATTATAAAGGAACAGCCAGATTTTTGTCTTTCACCTGTTTTTTATTGCAGGTTCCTGTCTTTTAACTTTGATTTGTATAGCTGCACTGTTTGCTGTGTGCTGGTGTCCCCACAGGACCCTTTGTTTCCTACCTTTGAAAACATTCAAAACAAACAAGACCCTTTCTCTTCCCATAGACAGTACACATAATATTAATGGTTATCTACCTGTGATAAGCAGAGCAGTATCATTTTACACGACTTGAAAGGGTCATCCATATCGTCAAGCACAATTAACTTGTCTTACTCTCACAAAATGGGCTGGGGGAAGTAACTAAGAGGCCATACTTCTTCACATACCTGGAAAACAGTTCCAGGACAAGGAGACACCCAAAAGACACAAAAAGCTTCCAAACAACAAGCACAACAGGCTTTTTATTGAGAAAAGAAGCTGTACTGCACCTTTTTGGTGTGAGACTGTCTGTGGTGCCTGTATGTGTATTTACTGAGATGATCAGCTGCGAACAAGTTTGAACAAGTCAAGCTGCAGGATTTAACTTCTTGCTTATCCCACTTTTAAAGAAAGCAAATTCTTTGAAATATTTCTGGAAAACAGAGTGAAAGTTGTTTTGAGGATATATCCAGACTTCAGTAAAAAGCATTCTGAAATCTCACACTTGCACTGTTTCTCTATTCAGGTTTTATTTTGCAGCCTACCTAGATCAGAAGAGCAAACTGAGAGTGAGTGATAACCCCAGTTCTCTGAAGGAGGCTTTCACACCCTACGGTACCTTTCAGTTCTCAAAACTAGTACGTGAAACAAAGATCCTGCTTAGAGGAGAAAACGTCCAAGTAACCACTGTGTGGAGAACAATGTTTGTGATTTAGCATGTGAGCATATCCCCTCTGAGTCAGCTCTGAATCAGTGTTCCAGCTGATGTTTAGGGTAGTGCCATACTGTTTCATTTAGATGTAATGATGTTGACCACTTGGGCTGTGGAGAATGGCACAGCAGTTGTCACAATAACACAGCTATTAAATGTGTGACGTGACCAATGTCATACCAAAGTACTGCTCAAGCCACATACATTATTCCTGCAATTAAAGAAATATATTTCACTTCCTGTCTCAGATAACTGGGTAGTACTGCTGCCAACAAGGTGCTGACTCTCAACAGAAGAATGATTGACTGTCAATACCACATCCTTTATCCTTTAGAGTTTTTTCCTGAAATGCTTTAGGATCCTTTAGGAGAAAGTGACCTGGTTAATGTGAATTTTTTCTTTATTAATAAAATTACAAGTTTGAATCTGCCATTTTCTTTTTACTACTAATGAAAAAATCCTTACAATGCCAATCATGTTGTGTCTTTTCCCAGTTTAATATGCCTGTATAAGGAGAGATGTCGGAAGAAAGTTAGCCTTTCTTGTTCAGATAAAATTTAAATAGAGAAATAATTGAACAATGCCTATTTCTCGTGGTTTTATAAAAAAAAAATTGCGGATTTATTTCCTTCAGTAGAAAAAAATATCTTGAAAAGAAAGCAAAAGTATTCCCAAATAATTTCTGTCCATTTAAAATTATTCTGCGATTCTGTGAATCATTTCTATGTGCGTTTTTGCCTTGATAAGAAAAGGAAATGCTTGGAAATGCTTCGGGCATCCATTTTTATTCCTTTGACAACGATTAAAGCTAAACTGGTATGTTTTGGTAAAGAATTCAAAGCGTCCTTTCCTCCTCTTATCCATCACGTCCTCTGTGCTGAGCGAACGCCGCCTGCATGAGAAGCGGGAGGTTCTCAGGGGTTTCGAGCGGGCTGTGGAGGGCGAGTGCTGTCCCGCAGGGAGAGCGGAGCCCCCGGAGGCAGCGCGGGGCTGAGGACGGACCAGCTCTGCCGGTGCCCGCAGCCCACGGCGGCTGGAACGTGAAGCTCGGGAAAGGTCAGCGGCCGCGCTCTGTAGTCTGCTCTCTGCCTATATCTGTGCCATCTCTTGAAATAACAGCGACTTCCAGGACTCCTTCAGCTTCTTCCCTCTCCGGCCCCGGCATCCCTTCCCTCCCCGGTCCTTCTCTGGCACACATCCTTCAGCGCCACTCTCTTTTCTTCCTTGAGCTTTTCCTGCTGTCATCACAAAGACCTCTACGTCCTTTATTGTACTGTGTCCTCTCGTTGCCTGGCTCAAAGGCTATCTCTGGCTCTGGAGATAAAGTCTGCACTAAGAAAAGGATGGAGATTTAATTTGGAAAAAAAAAAACCACCATAAAGGGTTAAGAAAAAGAAACATGCTGGTGCCCTGTTTTGGGAACAAATCCACTCTCTCTGTTTTTTAGTCACATAGGTAAATTCAAAAATTGCCCTTAATTATCTACTCTCTCCTTATCATACCCAAACTTTGTGAATTTCCTGAAAAATCTATTTATGATCTGTACCCTTGAAACTTGGAAGCAGTTCATTTGAGAGAAGCTTCCATATTACTCTGCCAAGAGGATTACCAAAATAGACCTGCATTGTTATTTTTGAGTATTCGTGACCCTTCATTCGTTTGTTTTAAAGGGATTTTTTTGATTGAAGCTGTTTTGCCTTGGTGACAATGAAAGTTGAAAAGTGTGTTTTAAGCAATAAAAAAGTAATTGTTTAAGTTTGCAGTGCAGATTATTTCAGAGTGATCTGTGTATTTGAAAGAATGAGACTGCTTCTGTAAAATGCTATATTACGTGGTAGATCAGGTACTAGAAAATATGTACCGTACTAAGAAACTTCACTAACCTGGAACTGGAACTTTGGGTAGAAAAGCAATTTCTTATGTACTTTTAGGGCATAAAGCCTTGCTTAAATTGTCTTCTGAAATGAGGAAACTGTCCCTGCTGCAAGAGCTCTGCTTGGGGCTGCGGGGCCACCTGTGGCTCCTTTCCCACGTGTTTCTCACAGATGTGCCAGCAGTGTGTCTTTTGCTGCTGGGAGTGTTTGTCACTAGCAGGGCCTCCTCGACACCTGCTCAGGTGGGGCACCAGGCTGGTGACTGGCAGGGGACGGGGAGACAGGCTTTGCTGTTCACAGACACCAATCCTGTGCAAATTAAACAGCTGTCTGCAGAGAGATACATTGGTGAGTACCTGAGTTCCTTCTCTCGACTGTACATGTAGCAGAGAAAGTACCCTGTGCACTGTCACACCACCACACTGATGGCACTGAGGAGTAATAGCAACCTCTTCTGTTCCTCGCATTGCTAAATTGTTTTGCTGCAATACAGCATAAACACAAGGGAAAATCTGTGGCATCCAAATCATGTTCCTACCTGAAGAATATTTCACATTTGAAAAAAAGCAAGCAAGCAAACCAAGTGAAGATTCTTAACCTAATAGAAACAGGATGAGCAGTGCACAGAATTTAACAGACTTTGTCATTAACTGTTCCCTAGTGCCTGCTGAAATATTTGACCAGATTCTCCAAGGAAATTGTTATGATTAAGTAAATGAGACTGTAGGGCCTATTTAAAAGGACAGTATTTGTAGTAAAATAGCTTGAAAATGTTCCTAGGACGGGCAAATAATTTCTAAAAACTTCTGTGCACTTTGCCACAATGCTGTTCCTGGTTTCAAAAAGATATCTCCATTTCTACAGACAGAAGAATAAAAAGAAACTCTAATTGCTGAAGCTATGTTACAATTTAGGAGCATCCTTGTATCCACTCTACTGGAGATAACAAATGTCTTCCTCAGCCCCGAGTACCTGCAGCCTTTCAGGACTGGGAATTGAAGTAGTGCTCTGAACACATATATAAGCATATATATAAATAATATTGTACACATACATGCTGCCTTCTCAACATTATGGTACCTTTGAATCCGCGGTTCATTTGCATTGCTTGTTCTTTAATTTACTTTTGAAGCTCCTAAAACTCAAGGCAGATCTGAGCTCAAGAATTACAGACATGGTGTGTCCTTCCTGAAAGTTTCACTGGGAGACCTCTGAAAGGAAACTGTCAATTTTCACACAGAGAACAAGTATTCCTTGCCCTTAACAAATGCATAGACATCTGACTATACCATTGTCAAATGCCATTAGATAAATGCTCCTCTCATGAATCTGCTGGAATTATATGCCATTTACAAGAACATCTGCTGAAAAGTAATATTTTAGATCCAGAAAAAACTACTTCTTCAAATGGTAATTTCTTAAAATTATGGATTATTCCATAACTCCAGTGAATAGACGTACTTACAGGAATATACATGCATTTCTGTCCCCCAAACCCTGTGTTTATCTCCTGAAAATGATGACCAAGACATTGTTGTCTCCATTAAGATAAGTGGTAGGATTTCAGGTCAATAAATTAAACTAATATCTCACTGGAGGAAGTCCTAATCTTTCCATCTCTTCCACCTTTCTTTTACACTATTACTATCAGAATAGCCCATTTATTTGACAGGTAAAATTATAGTTAAGAGGGATTGATTTGAAATAAAGTCATGCCAAAAATTGTGTGAGTGAATGGTAGAAAGTATTTAATGGCTTTGTGGCCATAGTGAATAATTCTCTTGGCTTTTATAGGTTGATTTAGACTGCAGTCTAGAATATGTCCCGCTCATCCTACGTGGCATCACAGCTGCCACTTTTCTGTCACCTCTTGCCAGTGAAGAGTTTCCATCTCATCTCAGTAGATGCTGACCTAGCTTTGCTTATTTATGTCCTTTTGCTGGGGTAGAACAATGTGATGTACACAGGCTTTTGAAGCTGAAGAAACTTCAAATCACACGGGACACTACAGCATATAAATTATCTAAAGCTATTGAAAAACTTCTTTTTCAGCTTCTACAAACCATTACGTGCGCAAACCAAGAAATTCCCACACCATGTGAAGACCACGGGCAGCAAAACCTAATGAAACTAAGCGTAATAAGGATGATGAGCTTTGTGGAAGACAAATGATCAGATTTATGAATGAACGCCTGTCTAAAGAATACCATAAATTCCATCAACTTCCCTTCCAAGGGCCTGGCACCTTGGGGCCCATTTTTCGGACTTGCTTGCCTTACATAATCATATTTGGAACAGAAATTAGAACACATTTTTCAACCATTGAAACAACGGGTTCTGAAATAGCTGCCAGAGTTGATGGAGAAAGAATACAAAATTACCTCTAAAATAAATTTATGAATGGGATTAAATAGCAAGATATGATGATGATATCCAAGCATGGACATTAATATTTATGCCAGCAGGCTTTGTTAGTTTCATGTCTGGACCTTCTGATCAACACTAAAATAAATGTGGTCTCAGTTCATGAGATGAATTGTGTCATGTTAAGAAAAGGCTTCACTCTTCTGCTGGCCACTAGTAGAGACCAAAGATTTTCTTTTCTCTTGACAATAAACTTGACTCCAAATTTGGTTTGTGCTTGAAGATAATTTCTTCCTGCTCCCTTCTACAGCAATAAACTGCCTACAGCAAGAACAAGGATATCCCATAGGATGTTCTAGGGCTCCTATCTGCTCTCTTGGGTGCATAAAGTAATTACCAGATTTGGGATCAGCAACACATTTTCCTTCATGCCCAATTGGTGACGCCCATAGGTGTCTGGAAGGTGGTGAGGGCTTTTCTACAGAGGCACAAATCAATCAATTCTTGCCGCCCTTGGGAGCAAACCAAACAGCAAATATAAGCAGGGCATTGCTGGGGATCTTAATTTTCTTTGCTCCCTTCTTGTGGCACTACACGGTCCTGCAAGAATCTTCATAAATCTTTTTTTCTGTGGTATGCTGGTAATTATATGGCTTGTGGTAGATGGAGACATGTGGAATACATGTGGTCAGCATCCTTTTAGGTCTTTTGTCTGGGCCCCAGTCTGTGTGATAGTCTTAGATTCCACAGTATATTAAAAAGAAAAATAAAGAATGGAAGGTAAGAAAAGTCCTGGATTCTGTACCAAATCCAAACGAGGCACTGCATGCCTCTCCTCTTGGGAAGAGGACAAGAAAACAAGCGTTTTATGCATATATGATGGACACTACCTCTGCTACTTAATGCATTAATGACAATTACTTGCAAACTTCTGGTGATTGAGCTGTAAGACTCTAAAGCACAGACTGGAATAAAGTACAGGAAAGTAAGATGGACAAGCAGAGATTTCACTGTATAACACCATAAGTATTTTTAGCATGCTAAGCATAAATTTCCTTCAATTACATAGATAAGGGAACTCAGAGGTAAATGTAATTGTTGAAATTCCCAGTGTGTGTATCTAAAATATATATTGACCATTTGTACTATGAATAAGTGTACTTAAAGACACTTTAGTGTAAAGTGTTACTGTCTGCTAAAGATCTCTTCACTAAATGTTTGTAGAGTCCTGAGTGGTTTGCTAGTCAATTAAACCACTGATGGAACAGAGATAAATACTTCCTATTAAGAAATGTCACATCAGTCTTTCTGCTTCATTTCATTGTGTCATTTAATGCACTGAATGGCATTCAAGTGACACAGCACCAGCTATGATATCATGGCATGGGCTATATAACATGCTGAGCCACATGCAGATGGATAAACAGTACTGTAGTTGTACCAACTGGCACAGAGAGCAGAGACAAACTGTCACGTATTTATTTTTAGGGCACACTAACCTGCAACTGGAGTCTTGATAAATGGATTTTCTCCCCATTCTCTCGTCTCTAAGGAGCAGCATGCAGTCATGTGCAATTTAACACCTGCTAGCTCTCCCTTCCTTGAAAATTAAGAAGTGTGGCAACCAGTGTTCTCAGGATCTTTTTAGGATTAGGTTTCCTCTTGCTTTCTACAAATGGGAATGTCAGCAAACACTGTCATTCTGTTCTACTTGATACATCACTCACATTGTTCAGGTTAATAGATAAGGCACTGGAGTGTCAGGAGTGCTAATGAGTTGCAGTTCAGTTAGTGCTTGCAATTTTTCAAACAGATGAAGTATCTACCTATTATAAACTACCTTTATGAAGAGCTCAAGAGGTCCTGATTTCTTAAGAGCTATGTAGTTACAAGGAAGGTAAAAATTTTCTTGGTGAGCAGAGAAACTATATGTGCCTATTTTAATATGAGGCCTCGTGAATTAGGTTTTAAAATACTTGAAAGCTTCCAGATTTCTATTTCATTGTTTAGATGCTCTGCTATGGTTGATAGCATGTTGTTTAATAACAGCAAAATATACATCAGAATTTACTTAGAATTCATTGTTATATTGAGTACAATGCTTCATTCAAGTCTAAATTTTGGAGGAAGTATACAGTAGTATTTAGAAGTATTTGGTGAGATAAACACAGAAAAAGAGAAGATAGCTCAATGCACTTGGGAACTATTAGATTTGGTCTTGTACTTCAAAAAAATGTTGGTGTCATATGATTCATATTTTATGATAAATTAATGCAGCACACTGAAATAGAAATAAACAAGGCTCAATTTCTCAGAAATGTGCTTGCATTACTGTTGAATCAGAGCTTGGCATCAATACCAATGGAACACTTGCTGAAAGAAGTGCCCTTTTTTCTTCTACAGGAATATTTTTGGAACTGTGTTTTGAAAATACCGTAGAGCTTGTCGCTGCAGCAAACCAAAGTGCGCTAGGTAGCCAATATAGCCATGAGTGAAACTTGCTGCATTTCCTAATCAAAGCAGTGACACAATATTTTCTCCGCTCCTCTTGCCAGCTAACGGTGCTAAGCCTCCTTCCCACTGTCCCTGAACCATGCTTCCAGCACTGGGTGTGTCAGGCAGAAGAGAGACGTGTCCCTCTTTTCCATCTGTGCCTTTGCTCACAGAGTGCACCTCAATTTGACCTTGATTATTTTTATACATTCATGGCCCTTTTTTTTTGCCATGCATTTTAAGAACAAAATTAGAAATTAAATTGGAATCAGGAAAATGGAGTTGAAAAGACCTGGAGACTTCACTTTCTGGTTTTGGGAAAGCAAAAATACATGAAATGATAAAACAGAAATATGCATAGAAAACCAAAGTCAAGGGTTTGTGTATATTTCTTGTCACTCTACTGTATACAAAAGGAAAGTCATTAAGGTTACGAGTCATGAGAGTTCTTCTTGATGATAAAATTGCTTTGTCAACAAAAGGGCTAAGTATATTAATGTATCATATTTCATCTCCTGCTCTTTCTGTCTATATATTATATGCTTGCTCGTTTGAGTATAATAAATCCTTAAAATTTACAGCTTCTTCTAGGATTTTTATGTGAAGTTAACTGAAAACATATTTTACTTTGGAAAAGGAAACAAAACCCACTACAATGTTTGCAACTGAAACGCTTCTGCTTTGGAATCAGTTCTCTGGACAGAGGAGGTTCTCAGTGAACCACTGCTGCTGGGTCTCTGCTGTGGGACCCTGTACACAAGGCTCTTTGGCAGATGGGAACACCCCCTCTCACCTGTGCATGTGCTCCTCAGGAGAGCACAGCAGCAGCTGTTTGCTTATTTACTGTCCTTTTGGACCTTTGGCTTGACCTGTCTTTGCTCACCCTGACTCATCTGCAGTAGGAAGGGTGGAGGTTTATCTGTCCCAGGAGAACCGATCTGGTGGTTGCAGGTTTCTTCTGGGATGTGGGGATTTTGGAGTCAAACTCTCTGAGGCTGAAGATACTAGCCAGATTTCCTGCTTCCTAGATGCAGGGACTATGGCATCATGCACAATGTGAGCACAGGTTCTTTCTTCTTCATCGAAGCTTAAGGAAATACAGGGCATAACATTTCTTCCTTGAGCACAGAAAATCATTTGAAGCTCCGAAGCTGTTTCACAAGGGTGCCAAATGCAAGCAAGAGAAAAATATTCCTGACACCTCTTTTTTGCATGCTTATTGTAGTTTGTTTTGAAAGTCCTGTCATGCTGAGTAGAACACTCAGGCAGGAATTCCTGAGTGCTCACCTCTTTCCGTTCAGCCTGCTAGGTGCCTCACCCAGAAATCCCCCTCCACAGCCAGGTGTTCCAGCCTGCAGTGTGGGTTATTGCAAGGCTGAAATCCTTTCTGGTGCTTTGGCCTTAATAAGGTTCTTCCTAAGTAATAGACACTCAGCATTGGCGTGAGCCAGCTGCTTCAGTAGATTCTCTTTCTATCATGGACAATACATGCCATCAGGTGCTGAAGGTCACCAGGAGGTCACCTAGAAGGGCATTCAGGTATGGATGAGTCCAGGTACGGATGCAGTTGGACAGAGCTCTTGCAAGAGAAAGTCTCAGACCTGCAGTAACCAGAATCTGACCCAAAGCCTGTAGAAGTCAAAACAGATATTGTTGTCTTCAATGTGAAGGAGCTGCTCCATTAGCTGCAGGAAAAAAAATGAACTCTTTTTTCCAGCACAGGCCAGCCATGCAAAAGCAACATTAAGCCACTTCACTGTTAAAACGTTAGAACAGACTAACATGAAGATTATTGGGAAATCAAAAGAAAATCTTTAAAAATGACTACACTACACTAGAGATAAGAATACATATTAAAGGAAATTTTCAGAGAGCTTGGATAAAATATTAAGTATTATAATATTTTGAAATAAGTGTCATCTTCCAAAAATTTCACCAAGAGCCTGGATTTTTTTGTCTGGGGGGAAAAGGAAGTGTGAAATAAAACCAGAGCAAATTGATAAATCTATAGTATAATGCTGCAGCAAGTCTTTGGGCAGCATCTCCAACTGCAGCTACTGAGCCCAGATGCATTGCCCCACAGAATGTGTGACAAAAGTCAACAACACACCTGATGATCTGCCCTTTCATACCTTAAATCCTGCCCATCGTAACCTTCTAAATTGCCACAGTGGTCATGTCACAGCTTAAAATATATCTTTCTCAGTTCCTTATGTTTGCTACCCTGAAAGTTACTCTTGAGGCTAGTGGAAGGCAGGAAGTTAGGTGCTGCTATTTTTTTCCATGTGTATGTAAAGTTTAATAGACTAAACTAGGAGGGTCAACAATAGGCGAAATTAAAACAGTTCTAAAAATGAACTAGACAAGAGGAAACAATTATAGGGCTGCTATTTGGAGGAAATAAGCACTGGGTGGTTCAGTCGCTAACACAATGAAGGAGACAGCCCATGATGGTGCTTCTAAACCCTTCCCGGTCTGATATTCCCAAACTGTGCAGCGTTGTTTACTTGCCTGGAACACTGCCACAGACACATCCTGATAGGTCAAGAGCAATCCTCGGCAATTGCTGTGAGAAATAGGAAGCAGGCAAAGAGGGCAGCAGTAAGTGACATCTGCTCCTTTGAGGAGCAGCAAACACTTTCCTCTCTCTGGGTTGTCTAAGGCAACGCCTTTGGTCAAAAAATAACTCCAGGAGGTATCACGGATTTCAGAAAACATCATCAGATAACATTTATGGTTGCCCAGGTCTGCTTTTAGGATGTCAAAGTGCTTGGTTGTATTCTTGCTGCCATACCCCCAAATCATTAAAGCAATATTAATTGGTGGGGAACAAAAGAGACATGACCTTAAGCCAAATGCACTGACTGGGAACTTAGAGGACTTGTCCTGGTTTTTGTGTTGATATAGAATTGCACTGACTGCATCCTTGGAATGCTCAGCTTTCCACCTGTGACTAGAATTCTTGCTTTTTCCTTGTACTTCAAATGATACACTCAGCTGCAAGAGGTTTGTGGCAGGCACTGTCTCACACTGGGTGTTAATACTTCGCATGGCACAGCAATGCTAGGTTTCACACTGCCATAACAACAACAGAGACTCTTGAGTCTATCTGCCTTACTGCTAATTAATTAACTTATCTATCAAACCCTACATCTGTACAATAATCACTTTCATTTTTAGTGACAGATATTTGCCAGGCTCTCTGATGTCTAGTTGAAAGTTAATGATTAAAAAAACAAAGGACTTTGTCAAAGGCATGGAAATGTCAGAAATGGAAAGTGCCAAGAGCCCAACAGATATATTACCCAAATATCCATTGATAAGCAGGACAAAGATAAGAGAGAGTTTCTCTAGTGTCATTTTTTGTGCCTCCTAAAATGTTTCTAGTAGGTGAAGGTAATCTAAAACTTTCATTCAAAAGGCTAAATTAAAAAACCAGTGAAATGCTTTCAAATGTCTGCACTGGAGAATTTATGGAAGACACTGTGCATAGATGTTCTTGTCTGCCAGGTTTTATGATGGTTAGAGTGGTGGGGTTTTTTTAATCCAGAAAACAATGCAGACCACAACTATATCAACAGAAACTTACCAAATGGTTATTCTTTTTTCTGCAAGCATTTTAATTGCAGCTGCAAGAGACTGAAAAATCCTGCCTGATAAGCTTGCTTTTCTGCTTTAAAAATACAATGGAAAGCTACCATGCATACACAGAAGCTCATTAAATTAAATGCTAGGGATTATCTCTGAAGGTAAGTGAATATGGAAGGCAGGTGGAGATAATGAAAGCAGGATATTATCCCATTAACATTTGTTCTGTTACTGCACCCACTTTGCTGTCAATTCTCATTAGCATCCTTCCAGAAAGCGACAGACTAGCTGGTAACTCCAGCACCTCTGCGTAGCCGGCCACTCCTGCAGAGTGAGGAAAGGTGCTGACGGCTCCATGTCAGTCAGGGCAGTCACATGCCAAGGAAAAGTGCACGCTGCAGGTGAGGCTGCAGAGAGGTGCCTGGTACGCCCTTCTCAGCACAACCAAGGGCTCTCAGTGACGCAAGAGCTCTGCTCTCTACCCGGGTCCTACCAAAAGAGTGTACTCCTTCTATTGAAAAGTGATTTAGCACGATGCACGTGTCCTAGAGCACAGACGACACCTGCAGACCCCTCTCTAATACCTAGGAACTCAGTGTACTCTTTAAACACAGGCTGGCAACAAGGGTGGTGCAGGGCTATGCTGACCCTGGGGCAGCTCAGGGAAAGGAGGCAGGAGAGTGAGGATCCTCCCGTGACTCCCGGGCTGCAGGAGGGGCCATGGGTGACCTGGCAGGGTCTGCAGCTGTGTCCCTCACTCAGGCTGCGTGGGTCTTCCAGAGCTGGAAAGTCAAAGGGGAAGACGACAGTAGGACAGCTCTGCTGTGTCCCTCGCTCTGCCCTCCGGAGTCCCCTGGGAAGAAGGAGAAAGGCATTTCGCTGCACTCTCAAGGGTTTTTTTCCCGAGAATCACAGTCAAGATAGTGGGAAAGCAAGAGCCACTGGGAGCTAGTTCTTGGGGCTTGTTCAGGAGACTGAATTAGAGCTTTCCCTGCTTAGAATTTGAAACCATTTCTGCAAGCACAGATTGACCTTGTTTGTTCATCTGGTTAATCACAGATTTCATTCCTCCTGCAGAAGATGAGGAAGAAGATCTAGAGGAAAAAAGCATCCATGGAAGAGTCCTTATGATGCCCTCAAACTGGTAGCAATTATTAAATGACAGTAGAAATTGCAGGAGAAATGGGGACACTGTAATTAGCTGGCAATGAATTCAGTGCTAGTCCAGTTCATTGCCAATTCATTGCCAGTCCAGGCAATCCACTTTCAGCCAGTGCCCTCACTATTTTTACCTGCTTCTTCCCTCCCATTCTTTTCCTTGCCTTTGGAGTTTCTCCTGTGATTCTTCTCGCTTCCTTGTCTTTCTATGTAACTAATCTCTTCCTAATTAAAACCTATCCCAAAAACCAAACTCCCAAATCCATTAATCACTGCTCTCCCTGGTTTTATGTTTTAGTTTTCCCTTACCCCATCTCTAGTTTGTTTACATACACTAAAAAAAACTAATCTGTTGAGGTGGGAAAGCCCATTATTCCCTGTTTCTATTCTAAGCCTCTTTTAACTCTTTTCTTTCCCTCTCTCATCTGCTAACTGCCCCTGAGGCCCCGAGTCTTATAAACATAAATACAATTGCATTTGGCTTTGAAGCACGTGTCAGCCCCATACAATAAGATGCCATACGGAGGATACCTATAGGCTATGCATCATTTTTTAAACTGTTTTCCTTCCTCTTTTCTGCTCCTGTTTTCATTGTCTCTCTGTTTGTGTTTGTCTTCTCTGCCCCACTTTTTATCCAGGACCTCTCTCTTCTTCACCCCACCCTTGCAGCCTCATCTCAAAGGAATGCAAACCAAATAACCATTCAAGACTGGTGAACTTTAAAACCCATGACATTCAAGTGGGTTGGAAATTAGACAAAACAATTTCACCCATCCCTTGTTTAGGACCCTGATGAACAGCTTGCTGTAGCTCCTGGGTTAGTGTGCAGAAGGATGTGCTGCTGCACGTCTCCCTTTCAAAAGGGAAACACTGGAATGTGGCTGGGTACCAAAAAGCCTGTTGCAACATGGTTTGTTAGAAAGACACCCTGGATTCCCCACACGCATCTCATATACAGAGTTTTTCAGCTCACCTTCTTTGATAGTGAGCACATGGAAATGGCAGGATGAGTCTTGTTGATTGCTTAATTGGAGTAATTTTTTAGGGTAATGAATAGACTAGTTGGCAAATCAGCTTGGCCCAAGTTGAAAATCTATCCCAAACAACCAAATAGAGCTTTGTTTTCTTGAGCGAGAAAGCAAAATTAAAAGGACTCCCCGTTTTCATTTTCTTGCTTTTTAGAAACAATTTCTTAAGGCTGCCTAAGAAAGACACGTGCCATCTCTTTATTGTCTTTAAAAAATCACAACCAAGCTGGGTCCAAAATGTGTTTTGTTTACTTAGCAAGTAGTTTAAACAGTGTCAGTGCGAGCAAAGCCAGGGTGCTGGAGCCTGAGACGTCAGGAGGAGATGCTTTCCCCTGTGCTCCCAGCGTGTCAGGGCTGCAGGCAGCAGCGAGAGACCCTCGATGTGGGGGCTCCCAGACAGCGGGGAGCAGCAGTGGGTCCCCAGACCAGAGAGGTCCCTGCCCACGGCACAGCAAGAGGGGACAGGGGTTCAGACACAGGCGCCAGAAGGGCCAGTGCTGTGCCACTGCACGCAAGAGCAGCAAAAGCCCACCCCTGCCCATTGTTTACTCCGCTCTCTCCCTTCTCTCTCTTCACACGCAAAACCAGGCTTGCAATAATCGCAATAGCAAAGCTGGAATTGAATTTCTTCTCTGGAAAACCTTGAATTTCAGTTCTAGTTTTGGCTCTTACAGAATGAAGCTGCTCTTTTTACAGGAAGGGGTGGAGATAATTTCTTGAAAATGAGCAAACAAAGCTAAAATGAAATACTTTAAACTATAAGAAAATGCTTGAATCCAGATTCAAGCAATAACAGATCTCTAAGGGGCATAAATCTAATTTTCCATGCAATTAGTTTCAAATCACGATAAGTGACAGATGCTTTCATCTATTTGGCTGAATTGTGACAACATTCTTTTTTTTTCTACAGCCCTCCAAGCCTGATCCAAAATCTACTAATGCCAGTGGAAAGATTCCCACTGTCTTCAAATGGGCTTTGGATCAGGCCCTAATTAGTCTAGGACAAACCAATAAACTCAAGTACTTGCATTGTTTTATGTTGAGTCTCAAACCATACTTTGTTTTCATTCTACATTTACTAGAAAAGCTATGAATAGCTTAGATCCCTTCATCTAGGAAAATTTAACTGAATTAGTTTATATGAAAAGCCCCCAACAAGTAAAAAAATCTTCCCTGGAAATGCTATACCTACATTTTGTTAAGAAAAAATAGGAAAAGCGTACGATCTTTCCATAGACACAATGCACACATTTCAAACATTGCAAAAAGCAGACCCAGGAATCTTCCTTCAGCAGAATCTTAAGTGTTCACTAATGATAGTCTGCTGTATGCCTACCTATACCACAGCAGCTGATGTATGTATGATATATAAAAGAGTGTGTACACAAGGATGCATATTAAATATACCTATAAGCAACTATAATTTTTATTGACGTAAATAAACTACACTCGCTGAAGGATATTTTTTTGTTGATATAATTATATCTACATTAGAGTTCTTTTGGCATGACTATGTGCTTCAGGTGAATTTTTCACACATCATAACAAAGCTGGCAAGACTTTTAAGGGTTATTAAGTTGTAGGGTGGATAACATTTTAGTTGGCAAGGCGTAAGCTTCTTGACTTGCTCTGCACTAAGATGATACAGTAGAATTTACCTAATGAGCACACTGGAGAAGGTGCTTGGTTCAGATGCTTAAATCAAAATCTTGCATCCATAACAGATCCAGTGCCAATCACAAGTTTTTATAAAGACTAAACAATGCAGAAAAGGTACACAAACAAGTGCAGACAGCTGCCTTTTCCCTATGTTTATAATTAGAGCAGACAGCACCCTACCTAGCTCACTCTGTTCCAGAAGTCAGGTAGCCACTTTATTATTGCCACATACTCTTCCAGCAATGTGGTTTATTAGCCTGGGCTTGCTGCCATGATAGCACAGCCTAATGACTTTCAAAGTAGACCTGGTGTATGTCTGACTAGCTCAGAACAGAGCCTTGTAGGAATCAGCAGCATTTCTATACTGGGTGGGACTTCTGGTCCAAAGTTAGAGGTTCACCATGTAGGCATCTATGTCTGAGTTAGTTAGTTCTCAAGGCTCTTGACAGAAGCAGTGAAGAAAAATGGGCACATCTGGGGTTCAGTTCTTTTCATTTGCAGGTCCGTGTCTAAAGTCAGAGGAATTATGTGTGCAGGTGTGTAAACTTAGGTGGGATGACCTTCAACTGCCTTCATAAATGGCTGCAGCCTGGGCATGATAACATGGAAGATGCACTGGTTTAAGTAAAAGAGAGATGGTAGAGCCACATGGAGCCATGGCCATGGTACAAAGTGAAGATGTGTGCCTATGGATAGTAAAGCCTAGTATTTTCAAGGACACTTCCGCAAAATTCATTTTCGGAGACACATCAAATCATTATGTTTGTGCTGTGGCTACTTCCCTCAGGAGCCTGTTCCAGGGCTCGACCACACTGTGGGTGAAGAACTTTTCACTGATATCCGACCTAATCCTCCCCTGACTCAGCTTCATGATGTTTTCTCAGGTCCTATCACTGGTCATGAGAGAAATGAGTAAGAGTAATGGCAAGGCAAATTATGTTCTTAGTGACAAAGAGGTCCCAGATGCTGAGGTCTTCTCCCTGCATGGAGTTCCAATGAAATGGAGGATGGCTGTGTCAGCAGCCAATATGTCTTACTTAATCAGATCATTTTCAGGAAAATAGCCAGCACAACCTTAGGTTAGAAAACATTTGCAGGCTTTCAGCAGCTATCCGGTATGAGATGTAAACCTTCCAAATGAATAAGCTGATTGTGGTGTGTCAGACACTCCTCACCGAGTTTGAAAGAAAAACATTTTAAAAGCCTGTTCACACTGCATAGTTCCATATGTCCTATCTGGTAATTAGCATATCTCTTCTGTGAAACACCCTGTTAAATAAATTCATTTGATCTACAGCAGTTTTTGTCAATGGTTCAGACAAGGTAACCTAGTGCATCTTCAAGGACTAAATCTGCTGAAAGAGGGGTTTATTTTATTCTGAGGCAATACTTTTAGCAGATCTCAGCTGCATGGGAATGAACAAATGGGTGGCTTTAGAAGGTGCCAGCAGCAGCCTTTGATGTGTATTTGATTTCTAGATATACCTTCATGTTGTAAAGGCACCTCCTATTTCCCTTTACATGGAAAACAGAGTTTTTGGGTGGAATCCTTCATGCTCACTGGTGACCAGATAATCCTAATAACTGGCATATTTCAAAATTAGGGTTCTTTTAATCTGCCAGTATGAAAGTCTGTTTTACAAATTTATCTCATAACAATATATAGAGGTCAAAGAAGGTTATTAATATAAATTGGAATGAGGTGTGTTATTCAACAGTCTCTCCTGTCTTGTTTGGCTTCCTGGGTAACCACCACCAGAGTATGTGCACATGAAAGTAACTGAATCCAAATCAGCAGCCTGCCTACCTCTGTGATTTATTTCACTCACCTGTGGAAAGATTTTTCAAAGCTCTCACAATTCAGTCTTTTAATGGAAACTGCAGATTATTTTCCTGATGAAGAGGGATAGCATTTTTCTAAACACCCCAGCCTTTTCAGACTGTCAATGCATAGTAAGAAGGACCCTAAGTACTAGATGCTATTTCTACACTTTAACCAGAGGCTACTTAACAGAAACTATTTCCTCTTCTGTATAGGAGACATTTTTTCCCTTCGTTGATTCTTCCTCCTAAGGTCACTTTACGTACCCTGGACATGCCCAAATTTTTAATATTGGTCTTGCAGTTTTTGAGCAACTCTCCATCAGTATACCAAGTAAATGTCATAGGGATCATTAAGGTAGGGTTACATAAGTCAAAGAGTACAATTTCATGTCATTTAAAATGGTGTAACTCTCCACACTGTTCTCCTTGCCTTCAGACATTCGTTCACCCAGCTTCGAAAGAACAGTTAGGAACATAGCCCTGGGGGCTAAACTAACAAATCTTTGACCCAGCTACATACAAATAAACTAGTGTTTATTCTCTGTTTGACAGCTTGGCAACAAATTTCACCCCTGATCTCACCAAATCCTTCAGAAGAAGTTGCATTTATTTTGACAGCCGTTGTTCAGCCAGGTACAGTATGTCCTACCAGATCAACCCAAAGTTTCTTCAGGTAAATAAATGCCTGCCGTAAGGTGAGACGCAGGTCAGGGGATGATTAAAGGCTGTATGTCTGGCCCTGGGATGCCAAGGTGTGGGTGTCACGCACCCACGTTGTTCTCAGGGCAGCTCAGCACCCAGACGCCCTTCCCTCCCCAGAGGAGCTGCCTGCCTAGAACCTGGGCCTTTTCCCCACGGAGCGTGCGCTGGCTGGCTCGGCGGGCAGGGCTGTCTGACAGCGCTCCAAGGCAAGCTGGGGCTGGCTCTGGGGCTGGAAACCCACGCTGAGCCCGAGCCAGCCCGGCCCCTCTTGTGCTGCCACTGCAGTGGCTGTGAGGGGGGCATGTGGGGCCAGCCTCCTCTGCCTCCCAGCGTGGGTTTGCTCAGGGCTCTCCCAGGAACCCCCTGCTGCCGTCAAAATGCTCGGACCGCTGTTCAAAAGGCCTTGTAAGGGCTCAAATCAGAGTAAGGTCAACACGAAGCATTACTGGTCAATGATTTTGTGACTTTAGCCTTACTTTTTTTTATCCAGAATGCTGGAAATCATTTGCTTGATCTCTGGTCAAAGGCCAGTCTGGGCTCAGCTTGCACCAAGAGGGGTAGTGGGGAGCTCTGGTGGATGCACAGTGGTTTTCCTAACTTTAGTACATCCACATGAAAATGAAACAGCGCTGTTACACTTGGATCTACTATTTCCAGAACTTAATGTCAGTGGGCAATTAGTCACTGGAGAATGAGATAAATGCTTGCCTGGAAAAGGGACCTCATGAGATGAGTCAGCAGATCAGCCTCTGCTCTCTCCCCTAACAGGCAAATCCTTACTCAAATGCTAGTCATCAGAGCAATTAGGATATTCTATAAACTGGTAATCCAGGCAGTTCTGTAATGATGTGAAGTAAGAAGAAGGGATATTCCTAAATGTTTTACCCATCCACTCATCCCTAGTTTGAGGAGCTAAGTTTCAGCTCTCCAACAGATGTATGCCAAAGTTCACATAATGTTGTGTTACTGTTCATCAGTTGTATTCATAAATTAAACTTATGGCACATTTCTTATTAGAACTTAAAAGAATGAATGAAGCAATGTTTTCCCCATGGAAATTTCTTGGCACAAGTTCTTGGGTACTTACAAACATGATTTTTGAAACATCTTTTTAAAAAACAGAAAGTCAGTGCATATTTACTTGGCCTTAGCTATGGATAGATTTTCATCCTCTGTCCTAAAACAAAAGAGCTTCTCCCATGAGCGAAATGAGATTTATTTGTTGTGAATTCATGGCTAAGATGCTATTGAGCTCATGTCCACCGTTGGCTATTTTCATCCGTACAGACTTTGTCCCTGTTGTCCTGTTACAGGGTCACTGTCAGCACCCCAGAAACCACTATCACCCTGGCAGCCCACTCGACTTCTTGCACCCCCAGTCTCATTGCAAAGGCAATCCATGCGTAGGGGCAGGGCTCTCCTCACCCCCACTACCATTCAGTGGGACCCACGCTGCCATAGAGCCCTCTCCCCTCCTGGACCCTGGTTTGCAGGGACACCCTGACACCCTTCTGCACCATTCCCAGGCTTTCCATGTTTGATGAGCCACTGGCCACAAGAGGATGGAGATGAGGATGACTCTTGCAGGGTGCCTGCGCATTGGTGCAGCTCCACTAGTGTGGGCTGGTCAAGCACACTCCTCCATCTCCTGCTCACGCCCAGCAGAAGCTGGTCTCATCAGCCTGGTGTTGGGAATGTGCAAAAGCACTGTCTGCAGCCACCATGTGCAAGCAGGCAGACAGCAAGCAAAAAACATAAAAGGGTGTGTTTTTCATTGGATGCAAAATACTCCCCATGAGGTATGGATTTTGGCACATGTGGTGTTCCGTACTTGCCGGTTGCCTTCTCTCCAGCTCAATCCCAGCGCAGGAGCAGGAATGGTATGGAGAGGGATGAGACAACTTTTGCCTACACTTGTGTGCCTCAGCGTGATTGTGTGGCTCCCGGGGACATTTGTCACAAACACATGCCAGAGCACCCCAACCTGACACCGTCACTCCTTGTCAGACAGCATCGGACCTTTGTACTCATCCTTTTCCCCCAGGTCCTGCCAAACTCGCCTAGATAGAGGTTCCCCTTTCTGCCTCCTGTGTTCTCCACCAGCCAGCCAAGATCAGATGTCTTGGTTCAGACAGATTCCACTGCTTTGGGAAAAGCAGGCGGTGAACCTGTCTGTGCTGTAGAGAGACAGAGAGCTGGCCAGAAGAACATCTTCCAGGGAGTGGGGCAGGGTGCTGCCCTGGCTCCTGGCCTGCACTGTTTGCACCTGGGTACTCACAGTGTTGGCATCAGCCTCGCCAAGGCTGGAAGGTATTGAAGAGGCAAAAGTGATGCTGATGTTTCTGAAAAGGCCTTGCTGGGGCTGAATTAGGTGTGAGTCTCATCTCAGAGAGGTGAGCCACAAGCCAGCTGGCCTCCTGCTGCCAGCATGGTGGGGCTGGGCTCAGTTCCTCCTAAAACTCCTAGGACTAGCATGCTGGGGCACACATCTGGTGATCAGAGGGTGGGGGAGAGCCTAAAAAGACTGAGAAATATCCTCCTGAAGTGCTGTGACCTTTGTAGGCAGTTGGTCTGGACCTATTTTGTGCTCTCTCACCCTTCTCCCCACTTCTTCCACATCTTAAAATTACAGCCAAAACACTCCCCATTGCCTCTTACTAATACCTTCATCTGGACTGTCCTTTCCCAGGACCTCTAAACTACTAAGGCTGCTATGTAGGCAAGAGGAGCCACACTTGTATGCTCTTTTGGTTTCTGAGAAATGCCTCTATAGAGACATCTGAGAGATTTCTTGGGAAGTTGTCTTAGAGAGGGAGAGCCTCAGCCCAGGGAGCACCCTGGGAATTGCACCCCTTTTCCCACTGCTTCTTTTATTTGCCACAAATGGTGCTCACGGTGTCCTGGTAGTAATTTAAATGATTACTGATTTTGTTCTTCAGTGTGTCTGAGATGTTCCCAGACCTGCCTCAGGCCACCTGCAAAGTGAATTACTTTACGCAGTTCTTCGGTGGGCTGGGAGCTTGAGCCAGTCACAGCAGCACGTCCAACAGCATGGGCCATAGGGAAGGCTTGGGGATACCCTTTTTTGAAAAGGGTTCTTCTATTCAGATGCATTGCCGAATGCCTTTTTCCCAGCTCTGTTGGCTAAGTAGCTAGTCCTGATTTGAAGGCTGGCTTGAGCTAGTGCTGGACTAAATGCTGTTGATGCAGTTGGCACATTGCAGTGTGGAAGAACAGTTTCTCTTGCCTGTCCTCCACGGATCCTGTGAGGATCCTGGAAACTGAAGGCAATTTTCCCCTTTCAGACTATTTTTGTGAATCTTGGAAGGCTGCAAAGCATCACTCATAAATGTCCTGACCCATGGGAACAGGCTACAAAGCTGCCAGTTCATCACTCCCAGCCCGAGCTATTTGGGAGAACACTTGTGTTTTATCCCAGGCAGTATTAACTCTTGGTTGGGAAGCTATGTCACATTACTGACCTGCATCCCATCTCCCAGCTTGGTGAGGTGGGAAAGGATGAGTCACAATTCCTCTCACGCCAAGATGTGTGCAGCACCAGCGAGGGCTACCACCACTGCCCGGAGACGACAAAGGAGAGCCCGTGCCCATGCATTGCCTGTGCCCGGCCTCCTGGCCCTGAAGCCTGGGGAGAAGAAAGAGGAGAAGCTTTCTCAGCACGTGTAGGCAACCAGACAGGCCAAGTGTGTGTAGGAGGAGCCTGGCTGCTGTGTCCTTGTGGGCGGCTGGGCAGAGGCACAGACAGCCCTGGGGAAAGGGCAGAAGGCGGCTGGCCCAGAGCTCTCTCGTCTGGCCAGCGCTTTTCCCTATCCTCTGCTTTTGCTGGAAAGTACTGGTGGATAATGCCATGACTCAGGCAGTGCTTATGTGGTCTGCTGCATTTCTCCTGGGGACGATAGGTGTTTTGATTTTGTAGTTTGGGTTTTTTCTTTTTTTTTCCCCCTTCTGTCAATAATTGAAATGAAAGGCCAGGAGGAATAACCAGAAAGAAGAGGAATAGAAATACTTACAAAGTGAATAAGTCTCTGGCTGGGAATATTGGCTGATATCTGTTTTGCACAAAATTCTCTGGTAGCTTTTACTTTCAGAGATGACCAGGGCTGACAACTCAAATACCAAAACCAAGGCTGGGGTGGACTAAGTCCATTCCTGGGATGGAGAGCCAGATCCTGGAAAGCATAATGGGAACTGGCAATCTCCACAGGTGTTTTAGTAGACACATAATCCAAATCCATGTATTTAACTCAGCATGCCCAGCAAATAGCTTATTTGTAATTCAGCTGCACAGTTGAGGCCTAATTGAATCGGTACAAATCTCCCACTGACTAAAGAAGGTCTCAAGGCAGCATCAGTTTGAGCCTGCTTCGTGAGGCAGGCCAAAGTTTTGCCTACTTCTCCATCTGCTTTCTAGCAACCTGACAACACATCTGTCACCTCTCTTGCCAACTTGAACGGGAACCAGCCATTTCCAGGTAGTATTAAGAAAGCTTTGCATGCTTACAAATTAGCTTTTCAGTTACACATTTATTTTTTTGGTGTGTCCTGTCGATGCATCTTGGGTAATTTGAAACAGGAAAAGATGAATGTCCAGAAGATCCAAGAGGAGAGGATTCTGGTAATTAGGGTGGAAAATAGTCTGGGCTTGTGAAAGGTTTTCTCCATAAGCATACAGAATAATAATTTAGTTTTAAAGAAGCTGTACAGCTAACATTTATTTGGGTTAGTAAATACATCCGTGAGGGAAAAGAAGGCTCCAGTTTCTGAACTGAGTAGAAAAGGAGAAGTAATTCAACAGGTTTTCTACCCTTTCTAGCTTTTCTTCTTTTTCAGTTCTCTGTAAAAAGCCATGAGATGGAAATGAGTAGACATGACAGGAAGAAAACCTTAAAACAAGTCTTTTCTAAAATTTAATCTTGGATGATCAAAAACTCAGAAATTGGTCACTATGTCTTCCCAAAAATTACCATGGAACTTACCATTTTTGGCCCGCTCTTATGGACAAAATATTAAACATGATTTTTCAAGAATAGAGTCACAAGAAAAGACCAAATCGAACTTTGGCCATAGGGCACAGACATGTCATTGAAATAATTCCCCTCTCTGCTCACTGAAACCACATTCTGTAATTTGATTAAACTACAGGAAAAAGGATGTGTGGCCTGAAGGGATTAATTTATGAGAGAAGATTTAGATAGGAGGTGTTAAGTGTATTTTTAAAGGAAGACCATTTCTAATAATTGAGACCTTTACGTAGTGCAGATATGTGTATCAAAAAAGGTAAGAAATATGCAGGAAAATCTCTTTACAGTAGGATGCACAGTTCCTTGTGGAATTGTCTCCCAAAATAACCAGTGAAAAAATAGTAGATTTCATTATATCTGACCAAATACCAGGCCCCAGGGCAACCCTGCATAATATTGACCGTTTCCTTCTTTCATGATTTTCCTCTCATAAAGATCTCATTTTGTTTTCAAAATGAAGCAGGGGAACTAGCATGGCACATCTGATAGAGACAGGTCAGAAATAGGTGAAAACAAAGCCTATCAGGATCTTTCCTAAACTGCAGGGGTGGTAGCCTGACCAGTAGGCCTACCGGTCCTTACACCTCTGCAGGAATTACTGTGCTTCATTACACAAGAGCAGAAAATTCTCTGATCACCTGGTTCCTTTTTGCTCATCCGCTTGCATAGAGGTTAGACAGAAGTGAACCACCAGATCTTATCAAAGAGTAAAAAGAAATGAGTAGGTTTGTGAACAGAAGAGCCAATGCAGCCTGGTCTGCGGGGAACTGTGTCTTGCGGTTGGGTTCTGATGTGTAATAAGGTGTGAGCTTTGCTTGAAGCTTTACACACAAGAGAAGCACTTGTTCACCATTGCTGTCTCCCATGTGAATTCTCTAATGCTTCATGAAGGATGAACCCCATGCCACATCGATTTCTTGGAACTGGATTTCTCGGAACTGGATTTTGGGCTGGTAGTCTTTCTTTTCTTTGATCTCTCTTCCCCATCCTTTGAGACTTCTCTACAGCTAACAAATTTAGTTAACATTGGTTGTGTGTATGTCCAAGTCATTCCTTCCCACCCAATAGTCTCTGCTCCCTGGAGGCTTTAATGGAACCAGAGCAGAGAGCTGAGTTGTCCAGGAAAACTGAATTTAAAAAGCCAGTGGGTCAGTTCAACAGTGTGGGCCAGATCAACTACAATGTGTTCTGGCTCCCTGAACTCGGTTGCCCCCCAAATGCTCAAGCCAACAGAAGGCAGGGGACAGCCCAGAGCATGAATGGTGGTTTGAGGCAGGATGGCAGCTCAACAGCTTCCTCCAGCAGCTCTCTTCTGGCAGCTGGTGATGAGCCTGTGGTATAAAAAAACACACCTGGAAGTGTTAAACAGTAGTCCCTGAACAAAGTTCGCTGGCCACGTCCAGACAGTGTGTGTTCACACCTACTCGTGGGCAAGCTTGTGGCTACTCATCAGGTACAAGGACTGGGCTGGGCCAGTGGTTGTTTCCCTGAGAGAAAGCACATCCTTGCCAAAGCTGGATTATAGTAAGCTCAGAGGACATGCTCAGAGGCATTGCTTTATTCTCAGATAAAGACAATTTTAAGCAAATGGAAATCTGGATATGAAGAGTTGCAAAAAGTAGTGTAAGTGTTAAAAGGGAGCTGTCAGGTTTTTCACCAACTGCTGGTCCCACTCCCCTCAGTTCCATACGCTTCATTCCCAGGGCAGGATGTAAGGCCTGGCAGCTGCAGGAAACTGGTGAGAACAGACAGAGTTTCAGGCCACAATCCCTGAAATATTGAGTTGTCTAAGTTGTCAAACCCCTGTGTACTCAAGATCTGGGCAAGACATTAAGGTGAAAAAGAAACTGACACTGATTTCTGCTTGTCTGAGTCTGTGTGGCAGAAATGGGTAGCTGGTGGTGAGGATTTCTTTTTGTGGATTACAGTTGACTGCATGTGATGCTGTGGTCAGAAATGATATGGCCACCACGGAGGAACTATAAACACAGCAAAATTCTGGCAAGCTAAGGAAATCCATAGTAAACCGTCCATTTAGATGAGTATCATTCTCATACATAGCATCTGTCTCAGTCCACACGCTTCCTGGTAAATCCAAGTGCTGTTTCATAATAAATCCCATTGCTTCTAAATGTCTTACTTTCAGTGCTGCTTCCCGTAGTTATCTTATCAGGCATCATTTTAATTGATTCTATGATACTGCCCTGGTAGTGCGAGTGCATTCATTTTAGCTACTTCGTGTATTAATTCCCAATTTTAAAGCTCCTCCACTTTTCTTCCTTTGCTGTAGTAGATGTGGCAAGCATGCCTCAACTGATTTAGCTTTGTCTGCCTGTCTAGTTGCTGAGGTCTGTAAAAATTACATTCACACAGAAATGCTGAGTTAATAATGATGAGGTGCTGAAAAAGTTTTGGGCCACTTCCAAGTCTGTGTTTCCGAAAATGAGACCCAATGCAAGACCTTCAGGCTCAGAAAAATATGAAAATCAGATTCACTTTTTAACCTTACAAGGGGTTTTTTCTTCATCGCAAAGGAAATTCTGTTCAGTTACGCACATGAAACTTCAACAATTTGAGGATGTAATCCTGTAATTCTTTGTCAGACAAGTCTCCCATTGACTCAGTGATTTCAAAGGCATTGGTGCCTGTTTATGAATGGCAGGATATGGTGCAAATTTATGATCATGAAGAGCTTTACTCTGTACTTTCACATTATTTTTTTTAATTCACTTTATGGGAACACGATGGGAAAAAGATCCTGGCCTCAATTCATACAACTGGAGCTGTGCCACCCACTTCCGCGGAGCCAGGCTTCCACCCGTTCTGCTTTTTGCTAGATAAACAACTTGTGGAAAGCATCCCTGGAGTGAACCTTGAAACAGCATCCAAAATCGTCGCAGAGCAGGTGACTGATTTTACGCAAATACACAAATTGGTTTCTTAGGAGAAAGAGAATGAAGGGTGTTTGGCATAATGGCACTGTGACAAGAAAGTTCACCCTGCAGAAGAGATCTCACAGTGCAGTGACTGTACCTGACAGAGACAGCTTATTGCAAACATCCTAACTTCCTTATCCTCTCAACCTCCCTTTTTAATATGAACTGCCTTGATAGGAGGTGAAGGATAGGATGGATTAATAAAATAGCTTTCCCCCACACCTAAATCATGTACAAAGTAAGATTTATGGCACAGTTGGTGTCATAAAATAGAGATGTGATATCATCGCCGTGACATTATCTCCCTTGCTACCCTTGAACTCGAGAGACTTAATGGCCTTCAAATAAATGATATTTAAACAAACCACTTCTCAAATGATCTTGTGGAACCTATTTAATCATTACCAGGAATAAGTGGTCATTGCTAAGAACTGGATTTTCCTGGCTGCACAAGCGGTAGTCAGTGTGCTCAATCCCTAGGGATCAAAAGTTTGTTCAACTACTTTTTTGAGTGCAACTGCATCATTTAACCAATTCAAAAAATGATGTCACAGATTTAGAAGCCGCCAATCACAGTTTTATTATCATGAGTGGTCTGCAAACTGCCAATCTTAAAATGTGAGCTCCTAACAGTTAAATATGTACCTTTTTATACCTTCCTTTCCATGTACAATATATGGATGTATGTATTCTTAACCTTCAATTTCATCATTTTTTACATAGGGGCCAACAAGAGCATAGCTTATTCAGGCTTGGAACTGAATTCAGTGATGGCTAATCACCATGCTTCATGTGCTGGAAATAAGATTCCCCATTCTTTATCCAAATATGCAATTAGTCATAGTAGTTGCTGTAAAAACAGAGTAAATCTGAGAAGATGCATCTGCTTAGACAGAAAAAAAAAGTCACAAGGAACTGCAAGTACTTTCTTTCTCATGTAATTTCACTAGTGTAGCAACAACAAAGTTCTCTGAGCATGAGTTTTTCTCTTTAACCATATCCATGGAGCACAGCAGTGGATGAGTGCACGTGCTATATATCAACCCTTCGACTACTGTAATGATAGTTCCCGTCCATTCTCATTTTCCCACTCTGTAGTTCAGTCTGTTTCAACTTTACGTCCCACACCATGACTCCACCATAGCTGTGGATCTTAAATGCTGGCATTTATGTGTGAGATGTAGTAAATTGGCAAGTTAGATGGATCATTGCAGAGAAAAAGAAAAAGAGCTGTTATCTAACAAAATCCAGTGCTCCATATGTTGTCCTGCAGGTGTCCCTTTATGTTCTCAAGCTGAGTACTTAAGCACTCTACTTTTTGCATAAGCACTGTCAGATTTTCTTTACCTGTTTATATCGTCATGTCCAAAACCCCACAAAAGAATTTCCTGTCAGCAAAGTGCTCCTAATGCCAGTCAGAGGAAACATTTTTCTCAGCAAAGCCATATTTTCAGTTGTCAACTTCTCTCTCATCCTGAAACATTTTCCAAAAAGATAAGAGAAAAGGATTTAATCTTCATAGAATCATAGAATAGTTTGGGCTGGGAGGATTATTTTAAGGTGATCTAATCAAAAGGAGCAGAGACATCTTCAACTTGAATATTCTCATGGATAGTGCATTCACCACCTTGCTGGGCAACCTGTTCCTGTGTTTAACCATCCTCATTGCAAAACAAATCTTCCTAATGTCTAGTCTAAATCTATTCCCTTTAATAATTTATTTATACCTTTAACCAGTTTAACCATTATAACCTTGTCCTGTCCCTGCAGAGCCTGCTAAAAAGTCTGTTCCTATCTTTCTCATGAGCCCCTTTTAAGTACTGGAAGGTGGTCTAAGGTCTCTCTGGAGCCTTCTCTTCTCCCGGCGGAACAGTCCCAGCTCTCTCAGCCCATCTTTAGAGGAGAGGCGCTCCAGCCCTCTGATCATCTTCGTGTCTCTCCTCTGGACCTGCTCCAGCAGGTCCACGTCCTTCTTACGCTGGGTTCCTAGAGCTGGATGCAGCACTCCGGGTCTCACCACGCGGAGCAGAGGGGCAGAATTCCCCCCCTCGCCCCGCTGGCCACCCTGCTTTGGATGCCGCGCAGGACGCGGCCGCCTCTCAGGGCTGCGAGCGCTCCCTGGCACGCCAGCCCAACGCCACAGACATTTTCAGGCCGGTGCCCAAGGGGGCCAAGGCACGGTTTGTAAGCATTTTCCCCGGCCCAAAAAGCCCCCCGGCCCGCAGGCAGGCGGCGCGGGCGCTGCGGTTCCCGCGGCCGTCGCTAGCTGGGGCTGACGGCCAAGGGAGCGGCGCAGGCCCGGCCCGGCCCGGNTGAACGAGCCCGCAGAGGAGGTAGCTACGCGCTGCCATCCCGGCTCTGCACGGAGCGCAAAGGAAAACACCCCTAACTTGAGCACCTTTCTCAGGAGCAGGAAATAAGGCTGTTACGGGTGTTCGGAACAGAATATAGACTGACCATCAGCAGCAGCTCTTTTCTTTGGAGACAATTAATTTGTCATTTTAAAAGCGTCCTAAAATCTCTGTGCAGTTTTAAGGACGTAAGTGATACCAGTGACTTCGCTGGGACGGCTCACGCTGCAGCATCCTCTGATATGTGCTGCCCTGACTTGGTTTTCTGAGTGTCTTGGTTGTTTCGCATCCAGGGAGATGGCTTTGCCAGCCCTGAAGAAGAAACCTAAAATAGAATAAACTTCAGTGTCTAAGGTTCTGGGCAAAGTTTCAGTTTAAATCCTAAATAGCCCTAAATCCTTCTTAGTAAGATGTGAATCATCATGTTTATAGTCAGAGCCACAGAGATAAAACCCAGCACAGTTTGTAAAAACAATTCTGCATTAAAATGTGAAACTGCAGTTCCTCTTCAAGCTCTAAAACCTGATACCTGATACTAAAAAGGTATCACCCTCTTAACACAAGTGCCAACTATCTGTTCAGACAGGAAAACCTGCCAAAAAGCTGGTCTCCCTTTTCCAGTCTCTGCGAAAAAAACCCAAAAACAACCCTCCCGACCTTTAATGGTCAAAAGCATTCAAGCTACAGAACAGATTTTCTCTCCTATTAGGGGTTTTTTCCCCCCAGGTTTGTTTGTTCTGTCCCCTCCTCACAACCCATGTTCCTCTGGTACAACTGATAAACAATGTCTTTTATTGCTATAGGCAGACAGTCCTGCTTAATACAATAGCAGGCAAGGCTTGGCAGGACTGCAAAGTGCAGGTGTTTGGAGTATTGTGGTCATCCAAACCAGATGCTGAGGAGATGGAGCACCTGTTTCCCTTCTTTTCTGCGCTGGAGAATACAGCACTGTGCAGGCTACAGAAACAGCCTGACATTAATAGCACTGCTGCTGCAGTTTTCCCTTGACAGGGTAACAGAGATGTACCATCTACAGCTTTTGCAAGCTCTCCTCTGAGTGCTCAGACACATGTGCTAGAATTTTTTTTTTCCCAGACCGACAGAAAGCATTCAGAGATGGGTCTGTAACGTAATTTCTTTCCAGATTATTTTATTCATGATTAACAGTGCCCTGGCATGAAAAAAAAGTTAGTTTTTATAGGCTTGACAGCAGTAAAGATAATTTAAAAAAATTAATGTGCATTTTATAACCATTTTTACAGGTACTGCAAATGTCTGTGTTGGATGTAGAAATGCATTTACAGTGTTATGCTCAGGACAGTTGATCCACAGCTACTGCCCCTGCAGGCGATGGAAAGCCCTCTGCTGATGTAAAAGAAGTTGGGAACCTACCTCTACTGAAGTGCAGTAGTAATCCTACAAGAAATGGTCCCCAAAATGATAACCCTGAATAAGCTCTCCTTTAGCCAGCTGGCAGTCCCCATGGCTTGCATGGCTGGGAGTCAGGAGATCAGCTGGGAACTCCAGGCACCAGCACGACGGCGTGCAGTGAGCCCCCCCTGGTCTCAGCCCACTTTCATCCACTCCTTCCCACCTCCCACTTGCCATGCCTGGCACTCATCAGAGAGGGAGGAAGAGCACACCTTCAGCTGCAGCCTTTGTGGGACCAGGCAGTTGTCAAACTATAAGGAAAGGACCAACTTTCCACAGCCTCGAGGACTGTGTCTGATTCAGCAGCTGTAACCCTCATTTGTGCTGAGCTCTGAACCGTAGTCAGTCTTTAAATGAAGAAATGAAACAGGTTTAAACCAACGGAGGACATAAAACACCAACCACTTTATAGCTTTTCTGTTTGTTTGTTTGTTTTTAGTTTAGGGAAATTTGAATATGAAGCCATATTTTCCAGTTTTTGGCAACAGAAATATTTGTGCTAAGAAAATATAAGTATTTGAAAAAAACTGTCAAAAAAGTAAAATTTGAGAAACTTTGAAGAATTTTGTTTTAGGCCGTGTCATTTTCAAATGGAACTCTAGATCCTACCTCTGAAAAATACATCTATTTGAAAAAAAAATAAACCAAAATCAAACACTGTCACTTTAGTTTTAGCACGATATAAATCCCAGTAAAGCCCAGCTTCAACAAGGAAAAGACCCTCAAGATGCTGTGGTAATATCACAGTAAAATGAAGACACTGTGCTTTCACTGTGATTTTAGCTCAGGATGGCTCACAGCCATTGATTATCTGGTGGAAGATGCAATCATTTTTGTGGAGAAAAGATGATTGTGCAAATACTACCTTCCCCGTGTTTTCTCTCTCATTCATGAGAGAAATAAATATGCAAGCAAGGCTCTTGCTGGACACAAGGACTGCTCCAGGTCTTCAGCCATTCAAGCAGCTCTTCTGACATTCGGATTTCACCAGGAATTGACTGAGAGCACGCAAGCCACAGAAGCAACACCTCAATTGCATCTTTCCATGCATGCCCACCTCAGAGCAGGGTTGAAATTGCTCCTGGCTTCCTCAGTCCTCAGCCAAAGCCACCCGTAAGTCCCAAATCAGTCGGGGTAGATGGTGATTTTTTTCCCTGACTCCTTGCAATTCATTGTGCGGACAAATGAGAGCTCATCATTGCTACCACTTGGCATTCAGGAAACTATTTTTCTCATGTCTCCATGGGCAAGGTACACTGGTTTTGCCATTTAGACCCTTTATTTTTATGGCTTCTGATGTATCCTTCAGTTTAGCCCCCAAAAATCCCCTACTGCAGCACAGATAAACCCTGCCTGACATAAGAACAACCACATTCAATCCCCTTTCTTCTTCCTGCTCCCTGTCCCTGCCCTAAACAGACAGCGTTAATGAGCCAGAAACTGTTCTGAATCAGGAAAAAGGGAATTTTGGCAACCAGAGACCTATTTCTGTAAGGAATCAAAAACGAAATCAAGAGGAGAAAAGAATGTTACAAAGAAGCCGTTTAAGCTGGAATCACAAGAGAGAGGGAAATTACCCACTCTGGGAGACAGGCAAAAGAAGGGCAAGTTGGGAGACAGATACACTGGGCAGACTTCAAGGTCTACAAAAGATTGGTTGTCTCTTTTGGGGTTTACACTCTCTTTGTCTAATTAGACTAATAGAGGTAGAATAGAACTGAGAGAGATTAAAAACCATGATAAACAAGGCATCTTTTATTTGATATTATTGGAACTGGTTTCACTTATCTTTAGAAATCTTTCTTTTTGTGCTCCTTAATTTGTCCTTGAAGTCCTGTATCTAATCACTAGTTGAGCAACCAATAATCCTTCTCCAGCCCCTCCACCCCTTTTTATGGCCAACTTTAATCTTTCAACTCAGTGAAAAACATGTTTCCCCTATCATAACTAGTTTAACAAAAATTCCCTTTCAAGTTTAGATTGTGCAGATACAATGGCTTTCCTGCAGCTTCATGCTGAAGAGAGGAATTTACATTAGAAAAAAAATAGAGATTTATGATAGCATTGTATTTCCATTTGAATATGGAGAGTTAATAACATGCATATGTTTTTTTTATTATTATTATTTTAAGGTTTAAGCTATGCCATAAGCAAAAGGAAACCTGGAAACTGTGAGACTGGCAGGCCTCAATGAATAACCTAATCTGGATTTCATTCACAAACAGCAGCTCATACATAGGGAAAGGGCTGGTGTGTTTCGCCAAATCGGAACTGGAGTAAGTGCCAGGATTTCCTGATTTGTTTACTTTTCTCAAAAAAACTTTTTTTCCCCTGGATGAGGCTAGAATTAGACTTCCTTTTCCACTTTTGGCCCTTTCCAAACTATTCTTGCTTGACATATTCTCTCCTTTTCCCTGTATTCTCCTTTGTTCCAGTCTCAGCTGGCTCTTTTGTCTTGGAAAACAGAAAAGGCAATGAAAGATGTCAGTCTATGATAATGATGATAATGCAGCCAGGTTTGCATGACAGCAAAACAATGCCGCAGGCTTTTCCAACACCCTTGGATCCACCACTCCTCTTACAATGGCTGCGGGGGGATGGAGTGAGTGGTATGTCTCCGGGACTGCAGACTGGAACAATAGTGTCATAAGGTAAAAGAGATAAAAAGATCAAAATGAAACCGGCTAGCCCCAACTCTCTTGATGAGGCGCATCACTGAGTCAATCAGAAATCAGAGGGGGCTAGTTACACGTAACTAAATCACCTTTGCATTAGCTCACTGGCTTCTCAGTCAGCTGAAATGGTCATGTTCCCTGCCAGTCCTTTCTCACTTTCACTGACTTTACTGTACTTTGCCCATTGTCTGCAACCTCAGTGCAATCACTGCAGAAACTTGTTTGGGAGACCTTCTCCGCGCCTTTGTTTAAAGCCCTTTGATCATCCCACAGAAAGAAAAACACTGTAGCTTGGACCTGAGCCATGGTTTTCTTAACGTGACATGACTGCCAGCCTGCAATCAGTGTTTGATGCGCATGCGTGTGGGCTGCTGGGGACTTGGAAAATTATGGGAAGGCTATCAGCCACCCTGAGAGCTTGGGCACCGTGCTGAGCAGAGGTGAGAGTTTAAAGGCCCTGATGTAGCCACCATGGCACTGCAGAACAGCAGCCTGAGTCATCGTTGTTCTTAGTAGCAGCGTTACGGCAACACAAAGTTATTCTTGTGGGGATGTCAGGTCCTTCTTGATGGCGCCTTACTTGCCGTCAGAGATCGCCCTGTGAATGGTTCGTGCTTTAACAGGATGAGGTGGCAAGGACGGGCTGTGCCAAGCACAGACTTCCAGCGCACAGGCAAAGCGCTCACAACAGGAGGCAGGGGTGCAAGACTGAATTTCTGCATTTCAAACAAGTGTTGTCAGCCAGGTTTTTAGCTGACATCGCTCCCACTGACATCACCGTACCAATGCTGATTTACACCCGCCGATGATTATGCGTCTGGGAGAGGAGTGGGATAGGGTAATGGTGCAGAAGAGTTAGATGGGAAAAGGAAGTGAGGGGGAGCAAGATGAAGATAAAAGGGGAAGGGAAGGAGAGACATGATCATGGGACTCAGGAAACACGAACTGCAATGTACGGCTGTGGGAAAATGATTAGAAGAGATTGCATCAGACTGGACACCAATTTTGCAATTTCTGCAGCACCTTTTTAAGATTCCGTACTGAGATACTGAGCAGAATATGTGTAGCTGTATGTCTGGAACAAGTCCAAGCAAAAGGCCAAATGCAATCAGTCATCTGTGTTTGCTGGATCTGTGTACTAATGTTTCCTGTGCAGTCATTGCAATATATGTCTAGTCTAGCTCTTCTGAATCCTGTTTTACACCTTTAAGTATTTGTATCTTTTTTAGTTGCTTACACCATGTATAAGCACCTGGTTTTAGCACATTGCTTAGTTTAGGGGCCAGAAGTTGCTGTTCCACTCATACTCAGCAGACAGAGGGGTAAAAGAGAGAGTGAGATGGGGAAAGCTACATGAAGGGGAAGGAACAGACTTCTGAAAACATGAGTAAGGTGCTGTAAGGCATGGCAGAAAGCACCTTGGCACACAAAATGATCAGCCAACTTCTTTCAGTTCAGGAGATCTCTGCAGAGAAGCAGGAGATCTAAAAGCTCTTTTGCTTACACAATTGATTTAGCTGTTCTCAGTAGTGCTTCTCATGTGAGTAAGGTGAGCAGGAAATGGATTGATGTCAGCCGGCAGCCTGCACTAGAAACTCACACCCACCCTTTCTGCCTCATCAGTTGTCTGAGCCCACAGTTTCACTATTAGGTTTTGGTGGTGCATTTTTAGATTTCCAGTTACAGTTTGCATGACAACCGCCGATGGTCTGCACCTGACCAGTTACTGCCATTTAACATGGTGAGAACCATAAAGGAAGTATTCTTCCAGGAGAAAAAGTAGAGGAAGCTACAAGTGCATTTCTAGTGCTTTCCAGTAACTGTGAATCATGACGTCTGTCAGCCAGAGTACGGTTCTCACTGAAAAGTGTCAGTAAGAAAGTCTTTACTTTAAGAAAACACTTCCGCTTTTTTCTTTTTTTTTTTTTTTTGCATTACTGATAGCTAATACAGATGAAACCACAAACCTGAAGGGTTCAGACTTCACCAAATGTCAGTCATGCATAATTTGGAGTAAATGACTATGTGACAGTAATTGGCCTTCAATTTGGATGTTCCTTTTTCTTTTCTTTACAAACTCAAATAAATTTTCATTCTCATTTTTCATGCCGCTCCTTATGTGGTAAAGATCACCTGATTGTTTGAGCATAAAGTTTAGGCAGTATTTTCTAATGTGATAAGTCATAAAAGAGGTCATACTAAGGAGCCTGAATAGTTGACCTAACAGACTCCTTTGGTCCACACAAACTTCTGGTGACACTTTATAAGGAAAGTTACATTTGAGTTTTTAATTTTCATTAAAAAAGTTATTTTCCATATTTCTACACCATATCTCCAGGAAAACAGAAGCTGAAAACTACATATGCAGGGTGACACGATTCCTTTTCTCTGTCCCAGGATGTGAGCTGATGATCTCCATGCTATTCTACTGTGGCTCCGTCACTCCTGACCTGACCTTCAGGATACACTGAGAATATTGTGAGTCCTTGCAGCACTGCCAAACTAAAACCATACTTGAAAATGCAAGATAAATTTTATCGTCCTCAGACTGTGGTATAAGAAACATGCTTGACTTAGAAGAAATCTCAATGTTCCTCACAGAAACAGGGAATTCCCTTTCTAATACAATTACAAGAAACAACATAGTATTTTTATTTTTTCAGTTACAATTAACTTTTTTTTTTTTTAAGGAAGGACGTAACATTTTCCAAAACATTTGTAATAATTCTTGATCAAGGTCCAAGGCATAGTTCTTCTGGTTCTCCTGACAGAATTCATGTTTCTTTGTTGTGAACGTGCAGAGTTTGTGTAAAATGAAAGACTGACAGTCTTTTTCCCAGCAAGACTCCCCTCCCCACTCCAGACCCCTATGTTTTTCTTCGTCCCTGTGTGATTATAGTAGGACATGACTGACAGAGGTGAGATACACAAAATTTTTGCAAAAATTCACTTTTTTATTATCTCCTTTTTAAAATCGAAAGATCATAATGGGGCCAGCCAAATCCATCTAGCTCAGTAGCCTTACTTTGACATGAGCCAGCTGAGCTGGGCTACGCAAAGAAGAGAGAATGACCCTTCTTTATGTAAGGCCGACAATCAAGAGTTCAGAGAATTTTTGAGTCAGAGGCTGCATCTGGGCTATTGTTTTTGATGTTCATCAATGGACCTACTCTTTATAACATTCTTTATTACCATTTTGAATCCATTTATATCTCTTGGCTTCCATGACATCCTGTGACAGTGAGTTAATTATGCTTTGAGTAAAATAATTACTTGCTTCCTTTTATTTTAGATATGATGCTTGAAAATTTCAAACAGTGTACCCTCTTGTGTGTTAAGAAATAGTGAAAAATGGTGCCTATCACCTCTATTATGCCTATGCACGTTCCTTACATTCTAAGTTTCCCTAAATGCCAGGCTAAGCTCCATTTGTTGGAATGAACTAGAGAAAAAACTAAAATCTGAAGTTTCTGTTTATCTGTTTCTACCACTTTCAGGATTTCTACAACTGGGTTTTGCTTTTATTTAGTTGTTTTTATTAGGGAGAGTGATTCATGATTTTGGGGCTAGCAATACTTTACTTACGTGCTTTCCAGCACTGTCTTTGGTTTCTGGTTCCTCTCTCTTTCTCACACTTATAGCAACATGATATCCAAGTGAAATCAATCATATACATAACATATCCCAATTTTGAGTGTTATATTGCATTAGTCTCCAAGGAAAGCTCTCTCTATTTACAATTTTATAGCATGCTTAGGTTTTTGATCTGAGCAGACATAACCCATTCAAAGATAAAAACATCAATTAATTAAGCAGTTGTTGAGATCAGAAATCTGACACCCATATGGTGTCAAATTAGTGCCTGAAAGCAGTTAACTGCCAAAAGAAGCACATGCATCTGTTGGAAGAGATTAAAATGAAGTGTCTATTAATTACTGAGAGTTTCTTGATTGACTTCAAAATTATATTGCTGAACTGATTCTCTTTGTGTTATTCATCTTTAATGTCATCACTTGTAAATAAGAACTTGCTTCAAAACTATCAAGTTCCAAGCAAATGCTAAGTACCCTCTAAAAAGCAAGGAAAGGAAACTCAGCTGCGAAGAGATGCCACAAAGCGTGTGCTATGTTTTTCTTCCATTGCTAGCAACTACATAAGACCAGATGTATGCAGGAGAGAAATGTTGCCTGATATAACAATGAGCAGTAAAGAGTATCTCACAATCATAGGATGCATGACACAATAATGAATTGTATATTACATGCCTAAGAAACACAATTAAAGCTGTCAATTTCTTTCTGGTGGAAGTTCATTGGCAGAATTGTGACATAACAAAAATTCCACTTCAGGTCTTTCATACTATTTTCCTGTTTTCATGCACTCACAAATAAGAAAAAGTGCAGATGTTAGAAGAACACACACTGTGTCTCTCTGTATCCAAGGAAATAATTGTTTCAAAATACGCAGTTATCCGGTTATCACCATCTTATTTTTAGCATCCTAAAGTCAGAACTACATCTGCTTGGATAACACTGAATCCCAAGTCAGACATGTCTGTCTCAGTCAGCCCTCTTGATGGAAAAGGAAATAATTCGTGCTAACCCAAGTGGTGACGTTCTTTCTTCTGAAGCAATGACTTGATAATAATTTTATGAGGATATGCATTCTGTTTCTTTAAACACGTAGCAGGAAACCAGGCAGGATGGGGATGGGGAAAGAGTCTACAGCAGCAAACCTACAGTGAGGAGAGAGAAAAAGAGAGCGTGCACATGCGATTTTTAAGAAAAGTCTTCTCCTTATTTTAATAAATATCTTTGTATAAGTGTTCAGGAAAAAGAAAAAAACAACCTAATACAGGGGCCAGGAATTCCCATGCTGCCAAGACTGGATTTTGTGACTGCAATGCAAGGGGGGCATACACTTCTGAACATGAAAGTCTTCTCTCACTTACCTAAGACTCAGTCTAAATAACTCTCACCTAAGCTACCTGCTTTATACCTGCTGTATCACCAGATAAATTATGTAGAAAAAATTGTTTAGAGATTATCCGCAAAATGGCTACTTTAGAAAATGTATCTTCTCCTCACTTGGTCTAGTGGAGATTGTCTGCACATGCTGTGTAAGGAAGCTGAAAAACAGACGCCTGAAGAACCCTGCCTCTGGGACAAAACTGTAAGTTTTCTGGTCATTTCCTTAGAGAAAATGGGAACTAATCTACTTAACACCCATGAAATTCTCCCCTTATAGTGTAGGCAAATTAATATATCTTCAAAACACTGATATCAAAGACTAGAACAAATCTAAAGAGCTTTGCAGACATTTTGGTCTGCACACAGATGACACTTTTGTCTAATAGTCAGGCTCATAAGCTAAATCAACAGTTTTAAGGAAATCAATATTTTAGGGGGATAACTATCCTGCCACAAGCTTCCCATTGGCTTTCCTCCAAAAAGGAAACTGAAACAGACAGCAAGATTAGCAGGCACAATTTTAAAAGTATCTTTTGGGGACAAAATATTCTGTAAAGTTTTCTGGTTTGTTACTGAAGAATAGATATCTCTCACATACACACACTCCTTTATACTTTTTCTTATTTAAATCTTCAATGAAAGACATCTCTTCTTATGTAGGGAAGCACCCATGGAGTCACCAAACAAGACAGATATTCTAGGTGTAGTATGGAATGGTGCCCTCCTGTTTTGTCTGCATTGTTTATTTCCAGGGACATGTCATTTGGGCTCAAGGATGGAAGAAAATGCACAGAATAATGCCTTGATTAAGATATGTACCAACATCAGGCTGCCAGTAAGAAATAAAATAAAAGTCTTGCAAAAAAACATTTTATCATTTTTATCCATCAGCACTTTTCTGTAAACACCGGAAATTTACTGCTTCCCAGTTTAAAAATAAATAAAATTACTCTGATTGTAGCATTTCTCTTTATGTAAAGCCAGTAACAGTTACTTTTAAGATAATGTTTAAGGTGAGTTTGATCACTGTTCCTGCCCTGTGAAGTATCATAGCTCCTCCATGATCAGCCAGAAGCTGGGGGAGGAAGACAAGTTCCCGTTATTAAAATCGTGTCACTGACATGAAGAAAGGGGATGACCTTTTTGCATCTGTTGGTTCCCAAACACAGCCATCTCTGTTGCAGTGCTCCTTGGAAACTCCTCTACTTTTTGACAGATCCTCTTTATTACACCGCAAGACAGATAAAATAAGTTCAGTAAAAAAGTTCAAATGCAGTGTCTGAATGCTAAAACTCAAGACTGAGTTCTCTCCCCACATCGGTCCTATATGCATCTTCTTTTCTAAGTCCTCTGCACCTGCTGGAGCTGTGCCAGAGAGCTGTAATGCCAAAATCTCTCCCCAGAAATGATTTCTTTGTGCAGGCTTTGACAGACAGCCCTGAAGCTGCCTCCTGAGTGCTACACCTCTTGCTCTGGCATCTGCAGGGGGCCAAGCTCAGGCCCTTGGCAGAGATGGGCTTTTTGGGGCCACAGAGCAGTCCAGCAGCACCCCAGGGAGCACTGGAAGTTGTCAGGAGGCTGGAGAAAAATCTTGCAGCTTTGGCTGCTGACAAGTCTCTCTCAATGCTCTGCCAGGATGTTTCTGTGCCAGGAGGTCCTGGTGCAGCTCATGGTTGGGAAGCAACCATAGGCTTCAAATGACAGGAATATTATCTCCTCCTTAGCATTCAAGTTCTCATCTGCATTTCTCAAAACATGCTGCATGGCATTTCTCCCTGACTCTGCTTCACTTTGAAGACTCATGTAAATTTTTGTTTAATTGAGAGCTGTTTTACTCTGTTCAGAATGGGAAAGAAAGCAAAATGTTCACAACAGAATGGGAAAACTTCAGGAAGGGCTACAGGCTTTGGTGTATAAATTCAGCATATCTCTATGTAGGTGGTATGACAGAACAATCCACATTATGGAGTCATTTTGGTAATAAATGACTATGCCTGCTCTATCCAGATGCATCTAAATAAATGATACATGATACACATATTTGTCATCCTAGTCAGCATCTAGTAGCATCAAATGCTCCAGAAAGTGTTGAGCTGCATCCATCTGATTTTGTGAACAGGCAAATAGCCATCTTACACAGTCTTCTAACATCTTTAACTATCTGTGAAGAGCACAGCGGGTTGTCCTCGTGCACTTCTAAAATGTCCCACTTACTCCCTTATGCCTGGTTTTAATATAACTGCTCTTTACAAGGGTCAGCATCTGTACTATGGTAGACATAAATCTTGAACAGTGTTTGCCTGCAGATTTAAGGGGATAGTACATGTGTCCTACTTTTTATTAGCATGAATATGGTCTAAATGGCACATACTTTTGTCTTGACAATGTTAGAAATGCTTCTCAAGAAGCCTAGACTGGATTGACCATGTGATTTAAGGCCCATATTTGTGTGCATATTGGCATCCTGCAAATGCATCGATAGCCTGCAGAAAAAAGAGTGACAATGTTTTTAATGGTTGGAGAATTATTTACAAACACAAGTATTAACTGCTTAAAAATCAGAAATTCCTAGAAGCACAGATTGTCTTTGCTGGACTCATAATAATTTATTGGATTCACAGAAGATGAGGGCATTCATTCATTCATTCATTGCATCCTAGTCTGAAACCATCCTTTGTTGCAGTTCACTGAGATTTGGATTAGATTTGACAGAAAACACTAATGTTAACCTTTTCATTATCAGTTTGAGTAGCTACAAATCCCTGTTTACTCTGAAGCTGGGATGGGCATCAGATCCCCTGGGTTGTGCAGAGCTTTTAGCAGCCTCAGTGGGGCTCTTGTGCACAGCTTGTTGCCAGCCTGCAGTGAAGAAGTTTTGATATTAAAAATATTGCCAGCTGTAGGCGGAAATGTGTGACAGCTGGAATTTCCTTCTGCATCTATGCAATGGACCAAAGTCATGAGTGACTTGCACTGTCTTGGAAACTCTGAAATTTTGTCAGCTCTGTTTGAACTCAGCAATAATTTTGTTTAAATTTCTCAGAAGACATAATGGTGTACTCGATCAAGACCTAAAAGAGAACATTGTTCTGAATATTCATGAGACCTTATATTGAGACACAAGAAGTTTTAATTATGGTTCCCATTCATATAAGACCACAAAGATTAATGAAACGTACAGGAAAAGCCTCTAGTTTTTTTATTGCCACCCTAGGTTGTAGCTAACACAATCCAAGAGGCACCTATTTACCTCTCTAGAGACAATACTGAAAGTCAGAGCATATTTCAGTATAATCTAGCTTGTTTTGGCACACGGAAATCTTAATGGAGACTAAAGCCTTGTTGAATTCATAGATACAGGCATTCAAACTCATTTATTCATTTATAAAGTTATTTGGCTTAAACATTGCCTTTATGAGTATCCAACCAAAAGCAGGATCTATAGAACCGGACCCTGTACATAGAAAAGAAAAGTCACCAATAGAAAAATCTAAAAATATAAATGGAATTACTGAAGGAATGAACATTCCCAATTTACAGTATTACCACATGCCCATTGCCCACTGGATGTGCTTAATACACACGTCACATTTCTCTCCACTGATTCCACAAAAAAGACAGTGTCTAACAACCTGGGAGCTGTGGACAAGGGAATTTCTCATCCACCTCTTTATCCAATTTACCAAAGCAACAACAGCAGCTTTGGTTCAACACCTGCAGCCAGGATTCCAAGCAAAGCAGCATCCAGTCGAACTTTGACTTAGAAAGCATAACAAAAGTAGGAGCACTTTTGTGACTCAGGACGGATTTTGTCCGAACTCCACTCTTTTGTGGATTTGGACATTTTTCCTTTGATTATATTCCAATTTCTAATATTCAGATAAATTGAAAAAATTGTATGTCAACATCTTCTGTAGTGGGATGAGGTGAGGATGTTTAAACTGAGATTCTTTTAATAATTTTCCATATGTTTCTTAATTGGCTTGGTTTCTTTTTTTTCTGGCTTTGTTCTCCAACACTGGTTCATTTCCTTAAGTTTCACTTCACCTTGTCTGGTTTTTCCGTCTGCAGTATGTTGTTATGTGCATTTGGTGATGAGAATTAGCTTAAAATAATCTGTACCATAATTACTGACTTCAGACTTGTTTTTGTCTATAGGGAGATATCCACGACACAACAAAATAACAACAAAGAGGGAAAGCTACCACGTTCTTCCATATTTGGACAGCCCAGATGTTATTTACAGCATTGTTTATGAAGCTTTTTCTTTGCCTTGCTGGCTTTGATCCACACACGTTGTCAGTTTTGAGCACACACGTCCTGTCACATGGTGACTGTGTGCCCCTGACGAGTAAACATGTGGGAATGCAATTTATAAAGACAGGCTAGAGCAGCAATTAAGGAGAAAAAGAACTACAAACAAGACAAAGGAAATTAGGCAGGAAGATGAGCTAAATTTGGTCAGAATACAGGATATCAAGGCAACTGCACTGCATGTCATTTATTCTTTAGTCACTAGCGAGTGTCAACATCAGTATGTGATGTCTGTGCCTGTGAAACTTTTATCATTTGTCTGCAAGAGGATGAGGGGCTTAGAGGGACTTGTTGCTACAGAATCTCCAAAGTGTGCAATCTTTGAAGGCCAAAGATCCATTATCACGTTTGGCACTTAGTCAAAGTGATGGAGTTCTTCAAGCACATTTGGACAGTGAACAAACAGAACAAACAGAAGACTGTAAAATCTCATTTTCCTAAAAAGTTGAAGAGGGAGCAGTTGCCAGTAAGGGTCCACAGAATATGTAGGAAGGGCAAAAATATCTGACATGCATTACATTTTCATGCTAAAGCACAGCAATGCCACAAATGTTTCAGGCAATGAAATTCAGTCACACAAATATTTGGGTGACAGCAGTGAAAGGTTATGTACCAGAACTCACGGAGCCTGGGAAGGGAGCATGAAGTATTGCTTATTTCCTTGTTTACAAGCAAACCAACCCCAGGCAAATGCTGGGATTTGGGACTTTCATTTAAGAGACTGTGGGCTGAGCTGCTGAATCTTGGGTCTGTTGTAGGAAGAGGTCTCTGCTCTGTAAGAGGTGTACTTTATTATAAAGGCTATCATATCAGCTAGGGAAACTGGTAGCTCGCTATCCTCGGATCTGGTAGAACAGTATTCTGGCAGAAATCTTTCTTTTAGCTTTACCTATCTAAGTCTATAGGAGAGGACAATGGACGAAGCTCCTTCTCCTCTGAGATGAATTTAACTCCATAATTGCTTTTTTCCTCTCAGTCATCTGCCATGTTATCTTTAGGATCACTGTCCTAAGAATTATTATCCTCATAGGGCAGACCTTGGTTTTTCCAATCCTTTTTTTGACAAACCTCACAGTATATGGAAGAGAACTTTGCTACTAGTCTCATTTAGAGAGGGACTGAAGTTGAACAGGCTTACATGGGAATGTGATGTGTAGGTTTAAACCTTCAGTTATTTGCCACCAGGGACTTGGAACACACACTTGCACTGTGCCAGGATCTTTGATGTAAAAGTGCTTGTATATTCTATAATGGCATCGTGGCTTCTATACGTGCATAATCGAGGCAGTAAACCAGCCTGTGGTTTATATGATCACTTTGAAATACCCATCCAAAGGGTTTCTTGTTTTATGTCTAGCTCATCAACTGCCAACATTATCTGCTAACGAATCTTTCCCAATATTTAAGAATCCATGTTTAGTAATTATGTATGCCTTTGGAATGGTATCCAACTGTTCAAATAAAATGTTAAAATAAGCTGAAATTAAGGATATATATGAAGTGCTGGATCCAATCCTAGCCTCTCTATTTCAAGAAAGAATTGAAGCAAGTGCGGTGATGGGCCACAAGGACGAATAAGGGACTGGAAGACCTGACCCAGGAGGAGAGGCTGAGAGAGCTGGGGCTGTTCAGCCTGGAGATGAGAAGGCTCAGGGGAATCTGATCAATGTGTGTAAATACCTGACTGGTGGAAGTAAAGAACAGAAAACCAAGCTCTGCTTTGTCATATCCAGCGACAGAACAAGAGATAACAAGCACAAATTAAAATATAGGACATTCCATTTAACATAAGGAAAATCTTTTTTTTTTGTGGGGGAGATCAAATGCTGGCACAAGCTATCTAGAACTTTTTTAGAGCCTCCTTTCTTGGAGACACTTAAATACTGACAGACATGGCCCTGAGCAAGCTGTGTTTCTTGACGCTCCTCTGAGCAGGAAGGCTAGACTAGACCATCTCTAGAGGTCCCTTCCAAACTCAGCTGTTCTGTGATACAAAGGATACAATAAAACAGATGTATGTCCAGATATACATGTAAATAAAAAGTATGCATTTCAGAGCTCAGCAACTCAACCAAAATGTCATTTGCAGGACCAGATGGAAACCAAAAGGAAGCAAGAAGCGAGAATGGCAGGAGAACCGCATACACATCCAGCCAGCGAGACATGGAAAGAAGAGCTTTGATTCATTTTCTCTAGCAAACGCTGAAGGGAATTCAAGGCAGGTTAAGTGGAATTTTTATCTGTATGCTAATATTCCTAACCACTTACAGGGCTAATGAGGACAGCTACGCCAGCCATGCAAAATACAGATCAGTCAAAAAGCAGCAGCGGGTAAAGTTACATCTTGCTCAAAAGGGGCTAGCCTAAGGCTGATGTAAAATAGGAGTAAAAATAGGCCCATTTTTTCTTTCCTAAATCTTCAACATTTTAAGACACTCGAGGATGCCACAGAAGCAACTGTTAGTACAGCTAAGAAGAAAGGCTGAAATTACCTGCCTTAAAACAAAGAAACAAAATTAGAACCTCCAAGCAGGGTGAGAAGGACAGAGAGCTTTGAGGAATGTGTGACCAGGCACATTCAGATACACTGAGGAGAGCTCCAGCTGACAAAGTCACCATGACCTTATTTAGCCCATCCATCTTCTCACTGGTAAAGGGTTTCACTCTCTTCCCTGTTTTCTTTCCTGAAACTTACTGACTGGAATAAACCGAGAATTTGAAGAACTAATTTGAAAATGAGAGTATAACTAGCTCTCCCTTGTTTTCAGCTGATTTCTCATCAACAGCAGAGTGACTTCAAGGATGAGGTGGCCTTCAGCTTCTGGCTAGTAGTGTCTTTGGATCAGGTATCCCCCAAAAGTGATGGCAACATTTACCAGTACAGATTTGGAGGGCTATAGCTAAGGCAAAATAAAACCTCAAGCCATGGCAGTTTTACTGCCTCAGGCAAGTCCAGAACCAGATCTGGGCTCTCACAGCTGAAAATAAGATTAAGAGTCTCAGTACCAGATATTCTAAAAAAGATCATGATGTACAGATTTCATATTACCAAAGAGATATATATTAAGACAAAATTGAAATATAGATAACTACTTAATTTCTTTAGACTGTTCACCTTCCCCACCACTTTCCATCCCATATTTTTGTCTTTTCCACTTAAAAGAGAAAAAATGCTTATGATTACATGATTAGCAAAGTTTTTTCCACCATTCTTCGGAGAACTGATTTATTTGCATGTTAATATTCTTATCCGTATACAAAAATGTGCACCATAAATAGTTTTATAAGGGAAAACCAGCCAACTGGAAATCCTTCCTTTATTTTAAAGATAATAGCTCCATTTGTTTATTGCTTCTGCTGTTGATTTTTTCCAAGCAGAACAGCAAATCTGCTCTCAGTTAGGGGAGCACAACCCTTCTGTGGCCAGAGTTCAATACATATCCCAGGGTACCTTTCCATAGTAAAACACCCTGCCTACTTCAATGAAGCTGCTCACAATTAACTCCTCTGGATGTGGAGATCCAAGTAACACAGCCTTTTATTGATTGCCTCGGGGCTACATTCATACGGCCTGAATTCCACCCGACTCCCCCAGTGCTTGCTCTGCAGGGAGAGTTGCTGCAATTGGAGGGGAGCCGGGGGCAGGCAGCCGGTGGGAAACTCTGTCCACGGGAGCTCTGGTGGAACATGTGAGCATCCTCTGGACAAAAACAGAGGCCAGCTACTGCTGTGTGGTTGAGCCTGGGTTTGGTTCAGCTGGACAAGCAAGGGTGATTTTTTTTTCCAGCAAGTGATATTTATAAAATTTACTTTTTTTTTTTTTTTTTAGAAATGTCTTACTTTTTCCATATGTTTGTGAACCAGGGTCGAGCAGAAGTCCAGAGAGATCAGCATCAGCAATTGTTTTCCTTTAATAATTACGTTTGACAACTGTTAAAACACAGACTGTAGTGAAATCATCGCTACCCCTTTATTATGGTAAACTACTCAATTTTTTCCAGTGGTTTGAGGTAAACACTCCAAACATCCATAACAATTGGTTGCACCAAGACACACAGTAAAATCAACATAACAAGCACACTGGGGGCAGTACGTTGCTGCAGGGTAAACTAATGCCAAAGAGCCACAGCACTAATGGCTTAATTATTGCCTTGGTGGTTGTCAGAATGACACCAAAACATCAAACAAACTGAATCTTTCTCCCCAGCGGGGTTAAGGTCTCTTTCGGTTTCCTGGTCAGGTCATCATTTCTCTCACAGGAGCTTTATATCTATATTTTTACAAATTTATACCAAAGAACTGCCTCATGGCCTGAGCTGTTGTTCCCAAAGTGTTTTGTATTGGACTGTAGCATCCTGAATCCTTTTTCCAAACGTGTTTTTGTTTTGAGTTGGATAGTCAGAGAGACTCATCTTCCATATCTCAGCAAGGAAGCTCTAGGATGTATTCAGGGTTGTGAGCTGGGAAAAAGGAAGGATACTAGAGAGGTCTTATCTGCCACCAAGGAAGGGAACAGGGGCTTACAGATCTTACCTAGAGTATTTCCTTAAAAATACGTGACTTAGTCAGCAAAAAGAGCATTTTAGTATGACAGACCTTAGCATTGGTCTAGTTCTTGCCAGTCTTCCTCTGAGCCCTGGTGCTGTCATGCCCTCCCTCCATTGCCATGCACTTCAGGCATCACCAGGACCTAAGCCTCAAATAGCAAAGGTTCAGACTTTTCTGGAAAAATATTGCTTAGCTGGAGCCAGTCATTACTGCTTTCCTCCTCATTATGGATCTTACAGGAATGAGATCAAGCAAATGCAGTCAAAAGCATGACTGCTCAAATATAAGATCCGGGAGCATATTTAACTAATGTACAGCCAGAAAGCAATTGTCAAGAGTTTAATATGATTCAGAATGTTCTTGGTTTTCCTTGTAAAACAGCCTCCTTGAACAATGGAGAGGTTTAAACAGGATTTTTGTAACCCTGTGGACACAAGGAGAGAGTGCCAGGTGATTACAGCAAAATATTCATTCAGTTGATTTGAGGAAGGACATTCATTCTTTTCTTCATTGCTTATTTGATGTAACCTTATCATACATTTTAAAGCTGATCTGCTAAAATACCAGAGCAAGTTGCTTCATGTACCTTCCAAATAGTTTTCTTCTGAGAAGGTGTTGATCTTAGATCTGTGAATATCAAAAAGTAGAATGGGTCAGTCAGGATAAGGCCCCTTTTCCGAAGATCAGAGGCTTATCCAGACCTGACCCACATAAGCCAGACTGGTTAGGCCTAGGAGCACTATAGCCCTAGGGTCAAAAAACAAATGAAAGTTAACACAGAACTGGCCAAAAGGGGACAGTAAACCAATTATTAATACACCTCTAATACAAAGGTTCAAGCTTTCCTAAAGTCTGGGTTTCCCCTCATTTCCTCTGGGGATTTTTTAACAGCTGGATGAGTGGGATAACTTGGCTTAAAGATGCTTTTCCTGTACTGGCTCCTATGTTTGCAATCAAAAAGGACTCAAGATCACAAAAAGAGTTCCGGTCTGAGCAACAATGATCTCCCCCAGGTATCGAGAAATATGATATAATCAACGGGCCACAGTTACCGGTATGCTTGGGATGCTTTGCATCCTCTTGCTGATACAAACCAGTCATAAACCTGGAGTGTCTGTGGAGCCATATAAAGCAGCCAGGGAGGGGTCTGATCCACAGTCATCAGCATTATAAATCGCATGCACCAAGAAGCCCCCAGAGAATTATCCTTTCATAGAAGTCTCTGGCCCTTAGTGAAACACTGCCTGATACCACAACTTTTATCATCCTAATCACAGAAATCAGTACAAAACAGAGCATCTTGGAGCCAAGTTATTCAGTTGTACCAGGTGTTTTGAAATTCCCCAGAGGAAATGAGGGAAGACTCAGAATAAAGACTCAGACTCAGTAACAAAAAAAAAAAATTAAAGATTAAAAAAATTATAAACCTCCTTGCTTCACAAGTAAGGCTGCAAGAGAGTGAGCAATGCTGGACTGCCAGGGTGGGATGAGGCTGCAGAAGCTGGCACAGAATCAAAGTCAGAGAATGCTGCTTCCTGATGGCTGGTTCAGGCAGAAGTCACCAAGGGGGTGAGCCGAGCAGCCAGAGGCAGCACCACGGCCCCTCTATCAGCCTTCAAGATCTTTGCCACTACTGGGCTAGGTCAGAAGAGAGCCTTGCAAACGTGCTACCTATTCCCTGGAGACACTTGTGGTTCAGGCTCTAATCCACTGTGCTACTGCCTGCCAGAGAAACTTCCCTAGATTATGTTAGGTATTGGAGGAGATTACATGCGCCCAGACCCTGGGTTTTAGACCCCTAAACCACATCATGCAGCTCAGTGCAGGAACACTTCAGTTCTGTCTATGTGAGCAAATAAAGTTGGAAATGTTTCCAAGCACTGATAATTGAATCTCTTAAATTGTTTGACTGGCCTATGCTCTGTGGTGATGTCTCAGGCCAAACCATTCCCAGGCACATCCTGAAAGTTAGTGCAGGCAGAGATCACAGTTGATGGAGCTGTCCCACTTTGGAGACAAACAGGTTCTTGATGTGCTCGTGGCCTTTCAGGTGGACAGCAGACCAGGTCATGCTTAATTTCCTGGTAAGAACTGGCCTCCTGGGACTGCTTCAGCTGTACTGGGCCTGCAAGAGACTGCCCATAGTTCTGGTTTTAAAGATTACTGTGTTCACACAAAGGAGATGTGTTGCTTGTTAGCTTATTTAGAATCATCTTTAGCAGAAGATTTATGCATGGAATGGTGAGTTTATTTGAAGCATATACTTTCATAACAATGAAATAAAGTCTTAAAATCTAAACCAAAATCCCATTATTAAGACTAAACTAGCAGCAAGAAGTCTCCATGCTTTTCCGGTCCCCTAGGTAGCTTGCTAGGAACATCAGGCAGCTGTTACGACTGACCTCAGGTAGGCTGCAAGCATCCTTCCTTCTTTAACTATTAAGAACATCTCCTGAAGCCATTCTGGGCAGTTACTTACGGCGCTCCTTTCCCACTGCCCTGGGGAATGACCTACTTCGTCTTCTCCTTTCCTGTTTATTTGTCTCATTCCCTGTGATTGGACGCTGAGACATTGCACGACAACGTGGAGAATGAAGTAATTTCCTCTTTTCATACCTTCAGTCTCTGAAGTCATTTCCTTCCCCCACCCACTCAGCATTTCTCAATATTTCTGTAGTGCATGCTACTTGCCACTTTCTTGGCTTTATTTTGCTTTCTTCTCTCACAGCCAAAGACAGACATATCAGTAAAATACTACACATCAGATCATGAGAAATATGACTCTAGCAGAGAACGCTGTATATGTCAAAATTATTCTTTCTTCGAGACTAGCATAGAAAGAGAAAATGCAGCATAACAGCAGGTTACCTGCATTAATAAAGTGTGCCCCCATCAACACTCCCGGCTGGAAAGGGGACAAAGATGAGTGGAACAGGATGCTAAAGTAGCCTTAGGTAGTTTACAGCTGTAATGGAAAGCTAGACACCTAGAAATTTAAAAGCCAAATCTTGTATAAAATCACCCATAGAGAGTAGCATCAACATTATCCTTTGCTCCATGGCAGGAGTCTATCTATCAATAGCACAGATCAGCTGAAAACCCAAATCAAATAAACATGCTCTACCTAACTGATAGGAACCCTATCCTGCAGAAGCCAGGTTTCCAGTGGGAGCTAATTTCAGAGCTAGGGAACATGGGCTAGTGCAGTCTGGGCACCAGTGTTCATCCCTTAGGGCACAGAGTAAGAGATTTCTTCTTGGTCCGTGCTATCCCAAGAGCCTACAGGTAAGCTGTGGTGATCTGTCCTGTTGTGCCACCCCACAGCATGGGCACACCCGACAGCTGTGACTGTTTGCAACCAGAGACAATTTAAAGAGAAGCTCATGTATTTGAGTCACAACAGAGTGTTCCGTGTACTGTGTTTCCCCACAGCCATGTCAGCCTTTTCCATTTCAGTTTCAGGGCATACTGGAACAATTATAGATAGGGCCAAGAATTCACACAGTGTCTGTGCCCAGGACAAGTAGTGTGAGATATGCCCGAGAGTACATCTTGCTGCCTGATTGCCTGCACTTGGGAATTTAGGAATTCCATTTCAAACAAAAATACATAGCTGGAACTAATTCAAACCACAAGGGAATAAAGCAAAGAAATAAAATCAAACTAATAAATCAAGATTACAGCTCTCTCAAAGAAAGATATGTTCTAATTCAGCCGCAGGTTATGAGAGTTGATGCAGGAATAACTGGAGGTAACTCTATAGCCTGTGACTGCTGCTGGTCATATGAAATAATCCTGTTAGTCTCTTTTGTCTTTAGTGTAAGCAGTGCAAATACAGTTGTGTGAATGATGACAAGGTCTCTTTTTGCCCACAGTGACTGCCAGCTACCAATTACACTTGGGGTGCCCACAGTGAAACAGCTGAGGACTCTCCACAGGTAAAGAGAGGATCATCCCACTTGGCTAAAGCACCTTCTTGAGCCACGGATGGAGTCCATAGCACAGGAATCACACTCCACAAGTTTCTTTGCCTTTCCAGTTACAAACTGCCCTTTATGGAGAAAGAGTTTAATGAAAAATGAGTGCTGCAGAATGCAGTCTTCAAATTGACAGAAAAAAATTCTTATCAAAACTGAGGTTATAATGATAAGCAAGGATGTTGGTAGGGAGGGGTAAAATGTGTTTTCCTTAGTTCTCTTTGTAAACCTTAACTTGGTGATACTGTATTTATCCTGAGCCCATAATCACTGTATATTCCAGGGAAAAGGGTTTGGGAATTTCAGTAAAACATTGCATTGGATATTCTGTCATTGCTGCATTTTAAAAGCAGCAAAAGCCTTCTGAAAAGATTCATGCCCTTTTTTAGTCAATGAAAAACAAATATGTAGTCCAGAGAAAAATCCATTCTCTTTCTTTTTTGCAGTCAGTGTGACTTTTCATGGGAACATGTATTTTGAGTATGTTCACAGCTTTGCTACCACCAAAGATAAAAGAAGTTTCAACTGCTCCGGCCAAAATATTGTGGAGACAATTTTACATGATTTTCGAACTATCACAACAAAATTCAAACAGAAGTTGAAAGCATAATATATTTTTTGTTCATATATGAATGCTTTGCTGCGAAAACAAGTCATACCCATGCCTCAGCCTACAGTAACTGCCTGCAATTCAAAACAATGATTCAGCACAGGGTATGTGAAGTTGTGAACAGTTTAACGATTTTTTTTTCCTCAAAACTTTTGGCACTTCAGGCTCAGACGCTATTTGTACAGAGCAAAAGTTCAGGCAAGCTTTTCAAACTAAAAAAACTTGAGAATTTGCAGTTCATGCTGAAATGCTTGAAGAGCAGTTTAAAGGCTATCAATTAACAGGTTTTACATTTCAAGCCCATTTGGATTTCTCCAAGGATGTTTTCCAGAAGATCTGTGTGTTCAAATGCAATGTGAGAGGGAAGCTCCAACGGCTGCTTTCTGTTTCTCTCTCAGATGAGTGACCCTTGTTCCTATACCTCCCCTCTCAGCCTCTTGGGCCGGCTCTCATCTCTGCACAGACCTTTATTGCAAAGGATCTTCCCATCCATCCCCCCCGGGGTGACAGGATGGTTGCCACAGGCTGGGTTATACAGTCTGGGTTACAGCCTGCTTGTAGCCAGCCAGCCAGATGGTCTGTAAGGCTCTGACCCCAGCTGTAGGATGCCATGACTCACACCTGCCCTTGGGAATGCTGCGGGGAGTTTCCTCTCATCACCTTCCTGGAAAACCAGCAGGAGCGAGTGTGGTGAGAGACGCTCCCGAGCTTCCAGGTAAGAATTACCTGGCATCCAGACAAGTGGTGAGACAGGCTCAAAATGGAAACTCCATCTCCCTTCCTGGAGGATTTCACCATGCACGTGAGTTTGTGTCACCTGCCAAAGCGAGTGCCAGACCTCCTAGGAAAGCCCGGCATGACACATCTGCATCCTCCAAGGATAAGACTTCCCATCCAGCCAGCAGCCTCAATGGCTGGAAGGTGATGTCCAGATGGGCAGCTGCCCATCACCTCTGTCCAGTAATTTTCAAGCTTCAGCATGTAGTCACCACTAAATCTCCCCATGGAAGCACAGATTCTTGGGCCAATTAAACTGATCGATATTTCAATTGTCCAAGGACCTGCAAAAGAGAATCATGGATCAAAGATTTAAAAATCTGGGAGATGGAGGGCACCCAAATAAAACCCCTGTGAGGTACTAAAGCCACATTTTGAAATAAAAGTATTAAATTTTGTATTTTTATGCATCTTCTTCTGTTTGGAGTGATAACTCAAATCCAAATGTTCTCTGAGAAGTGTCAGAGAAAAGAAGTCTAATTCTTGTGCATTTGTTTTAGTTTTAATTTGTGTTGTACTTTTCCAAGAGTAAACATCCATCTGCAGCCAGATCAGCAGAGCATAATAGGAGAGGGAACCAAGAGTTTTTGCACCAAATTTCTGTTAACACAAAATAGGAATTTTTTTTCCAGGAAAAACTTTAACTGTCAAAGTACATGGTAGCATCTAAATATATGCAAAGTGTAAGATGAACAGGGAAGGTCCAAAGTTGCTAAGCAGGTGGCGGTGATAATTGAAGACGTAACACAATACAAAAGAAACTAATTCTTGATAAACAAAGTTTATAAACAAAGATAAATTGAAATGTAGTAAATGCTGACATCCTTGTTCCTCATTATTAAAGGGCCAAGCAGACTTATGAAGCTTGCAAGACAAAAGGAGGTATTTTTAAACAAACTTAGAAAATCCAGGAAAGAATGTTAAATTATTAATGACTGAACTGATTCGCTACACTGACTCTAGATTTGAATCATTGCAACACCATGTTTTTTAAGTAAAGTAATTTGAATATAAATTTCAGCATAAATTGAAATTGAGATAATGATGTAATCATGTAATATAAGGTTTTTTAAAAAGTATTGAAAATATATCATGAAGTCTAGTACTCTGCAGCCTTTTTGGGCACAAAAGGAAAACATTAAGGATGACGGTTATTTTTTCTTCCCATAAACTAGTTTTATTCCTGGAAAAAAACCCTTGTCTTTGTCTCAGTGAAAAATGAAATATTGAGGTTCAGTGCTTGAGAAAACAGTGCTCTTAAGAGCAATTGTAATGTCCCAGTTCAATGCTTTGGAAAACAAATAATTTTTTATATTTCCTTTTTATTAGATATCTTAGATTTATTTTAATCCTTGAAATCTTGGAGCAAAAACTAGTTGTTGTCAGTAGTGCATTTCCTTCCCTGAAGTACCGATGAGGGAAAACAGAAAAAAGGTTATTATATGTGATCATAAATAAAATTTAATAAATATCCACTGTGAAAGATCCTACCTTTCTTTTTCAGATTCCTGTCATTTGCCTATTTATACTTCTGAGAAGACAGGTCACAGAAAAATGTTTTGTTTAGAATTCTGTAAACAAAATTTGTAATCTGGGAATTGTGAAAGGAAAGTTGATTTCAGACAGCTTTGGATTAATTATCTTTTACATCGTTAGCCAAATTTCCTCTTCACTCTTCTTTCTAAACACTGTTTTGTGAAGTTCTTTTTTGCTTTTGTTTTTTGGGGGTTTTTTTGTTTTGTTTTAATCAGAGGGTGAAAGACTATTTCCATCCAACTCATATCCCATATGAGGAATCTGCATTTGTTTCCTGTGAGCAAGTATGGATTTTCCACTTATATCTACTCAGACTCTGGTCATAACGGCACCATGTCAGCAGCTTTGCAAGAGATCTCATGTTTTTTCCAGGATCTGGTGATGGAAAATCTGGAAAGCAATATTTCATGTCTCTCAGAAGACTGTTTATTCTCAAAAATACTGTTATTTAGCCTTTTAGCAATTACCCATTCCTAATTTGAAGACCATTCATCCAGGAGGTAAAGCATTGAGCTGTAATGAATCATTTGTTTCTTTTATGGGGATTAAGTGCATTGCTAAACAAGGAGTAAGTTGCATAATTTTTTTTTCCTTTTTAGCAAATAGGAAAGTGACAAAGGAATTAGGAATATATATATTTATTTTTAAATATATATCTATATATCTATATCACAGTTTTGGGGGGTTTGGAATCCCTTTTTTAGAGGCTCCATTTCTGGCACTGCCAGTACTACCAGCAGAGCCCGCTATGGGACCACTCAAATTTGGAGGAGAAAGGTGGACATTCACAGCCAGGTTTCTGAAATTTCACTGTTTTCATAAATCACCAGGATTAGGGTTCACAAAGAGCCACCACCATCAGGCCCAAGCACCTACTTATCCATGGAAGAGGAGACACCGAGTGTCACCCAGCGGATGTTGCCCTCAGCAGATCAGCACTAATCTCAGAGGTAGCACCACGTCCACCTAAGCTCATCCTTCCTGAATTTTTGCAATGATTTGCCTAAGCATAGAGTTAATTAAACTTCCCAGCTGGTCTAGGAGACAAGGCGTCAGATGGGCGTAATGTATTCAGCAGCTAAGGGAAAAGGAGTATTTAGGTTGATTGTTAAGCAACAGCACTGCGTGCTGTGGGCAAGAAGGACACAATGCCAGCGCTGGAAATTTCACAACAGTTGAGTTTTTTTCCTCAAGACTTTGTAATTGAGGCTTGCGGGGTTAATAAACAACAACCACCACCAAAAGTAACACTTATGACAGGAGAGAAGAAAAGGACAAGAAGAACATTTTGGACTGCTTACAGTTGTTATTCTGCTCATACTCCAGTAAGAAAGTGAGAGGTCTTTTGTGCCTTTTTTAGTCCAACAGCACGTCTCTAAATAAATCCCAGAAGGGACACGCTTTTGAACGCCAAGATGAAAGTGGAGGCTAGAGCAGGCAGAGGGAAAGGTGGTTTTGGCTAGACCCGAGCAGCTGTGCTTTGCATGTCCAAAACCAAACCCACACTTTGACTTTGTACATTAGGTGTCACTGGGCTGGGAGCAGCGTGTGCAGAACGGGGCCGTGCATGGCTCAGCACAGCCCTGCACAAGCAACCCGAGGGAGGGCAGAACTTTCTCATGTAGAAGACAGGAGGGTGAGTAAGGGAAAGAACAAAAACAGAGCTGGGAGCTAGCTGGAGCCACTCGGAAGAGAGGCCATGACAGAGGAGTGGTTCTTGCTGATCTTGGTGTGTATCATCCAGAGTGCACCTGGGGTGATGTGGGTCAAAGCTGAGGTAGCAATGAGCTCAAACTCTGGTCTACAGCTGTAAACCCCACCTCCTCACCAAGGATGTGCAGATAAGAGATTTATCTCTGAGGTAGATGGACATTTTTATTTTCTCCATGTGGAGCCCTGGGTTGAACCATTTGCTTTATCTCAATGACTGAAGGTAAAACAAGAGAAAGCCTTCTCTTCTTGCTGCTAGCCATGGCAACTGCAGTAACAAATGTGTGCTGAGACAAACCTACCCCAGCCAGGCTCACATGCACAAATAGCAGCACAGGCTGTGGTTGCTTAATATTCCAAATGAGTGGCTAATTACTTCAAGAGCTAATTAAGAGTACATAGGCACTGTCTGTGCAACCTGGTAAAAATAGGTCTCATGCATTCAAAACCACGTCAAACACAAAGTGATGCAAAAGAAATGGTCTGTAGAAGGGTGAGTGACACGTGTCTCAGGCTGTGCCATTTGCCCATGTGCAGCCGCTCTCATGAGGGCACAGCATGGCTAAAACTGAGCATGCAAACACTCAAGGATTTGTGAAGCTGGGTATTAGTGTTAAAGAAGCTGAGTTTAAAAACCAGAGCAGTGCTGAACTTAGATAGTGCCCTGTGCTCCTGACAAATCCCCTTATAAATAATGCTGAAAGTCCAGCCAGACCAGGCTTTTGTGTAGGCAAAATGTTTCTCACCGCTATACAGAAAGCATAAACCACAGACAGACAGCAAAATTATACTTTCTTGTGTCCAAAAGCTGGAGTGCTGGAGTCATGGCCACAGGAGGGATTCGTATGCTGAAGTTTAGTGTCAATTGCTAAAATTAAAACGAGTTATTTGAGCCACTGGAAATTCAAGTATTCTTTCCCCATAGAAGGAACCGCTTCTTCTTGCAGGGCTACTCTGAGCTGCCTCTGGAAGACACAGGCAGCACGGCACAGCCACAGAGAGGCCACTGAAAACAAGAGGCAGAAAGGAAACAGAGAAAGAGGGATTATTTGAGGGGAGGCCACTCAGATTATGCTTTTCTTAAAGAAATGTGCCCAGTTCACTGCTGTTGAATGACAGGAAGAGAACGATGGTGGCAATAATTTGGTTGTTTTAAAGGTGAAGTGTTGTGTTAGCCTAGACACATGAAAACATAAAGTGAAAATTACTATTATAATACAGTTTTAACATACCGCATATGCTATGTGTGCCTAGTATATTTTGGACTCTACAAATCTCTGAAAATTAGCTGCAAGACACTAAAAAAATGCTTCTGTGGTTGCAAATTAAAATTTTTTGAAGTTTTGCTTTGCAGGAAATGTGACTTGTTATTCCACCCAAGACCTCCCAAAAAAATGCAATTTTGAAATAAATCTCCCCCACAAATCCTTAGGGATTTCAGTTCAACAGAGGAGCTACAGGGAAGATTCACCATTGTAAGATTTTGCAATGATTTGGAGTTTGAAGCTGTCTGAAAATAGCAGATCATCTGAGAGTTGGACTATTTATGTCCTGGATTTAGACACACTTCCACTGACTTAGTTGTCTCTTATCCCTCTCTTAGCTGCCTTTGGATTAATGGGTTTTGCTTTTATGGTAATAAATTGTCCTGGTTTCATTTCAAATACCTGGCCAACACTATAAATGGGTCTCAGGAACTACAGTTCTGAAAGTAGTAAAATGCTATGGAATAATCCAAGAGTTAGGGAGGGAATGTGTTAGTAGGTAAACACTTGTTTAATGTGACAGCACTCACAAATGCGTGCTACAATTTTAGATTATAATTCTATCTGATGAGCGTAAGAATGAATGCTTTTGTTGTTTAAGACCACAACCTTTTATCTGAACATCTGCATCTTTCCAAAGTAAACTCTTTACTGGTTAAAGCTCGCTTCCCTTCTCAACACTTCTGATCGGGGGCTAGATAAAGACCACTTGCCTGTGGTCAGGAGGTGAATCCACAGCTTGGATAACTGGGGTAAAGTGCTTCTTGCAGCAAGACCTGCTTGCTCCCCACAAGCATACACATATATTTTTGGGGGGTGAAAAGGACTGGTGCAGGGTGGGAGGAGGAGGGTAGGAAGGGACCATAAGCAACACGGCACAAGGACAGTATAGGGGAAGGCTAAAGCTCACAACTTGTCCTTTCTTTTCTTTCAGGTAGGAGGACACAGTTGTTGGAACTGTTTTTTGACAATAGGTCACTACCACTTTTACTTCACAGGAGACAATACTACCAACAGTCTCTTTATTTTCCCCCTTTTCTGTGCATGTTTTACTCTAATGGCTGGTGGGTTGGTTGTCAGCTCAGAGAGCTCCTCCAGCACCAGCGAGTTTCCTTGATGATTCCTCAGCCACTGAGCACGGAAGCTACACCAATGTGAGCACCTTGGGTCAGGAGGAAAAGAATGGAAAAGTCTCCAGAGCAGCTGCCAAGATGGTCATAAACAGGAGACTTTTTTTTTTCCTCTTTCCTGCCGAATGCAGCTCTGGGAGAGCCGTTCTCCTTGCCCTGGCTTGCCAGAACAGACACCCATTTGGCATTGCAAAGCCCAGAAGAGGTTACCCGGTCAAGGTGGTTGTCTGGAGCAGTCTAAACAAATTCTGTGTTTCTGGGAATTACCACTCCGTTGGTCAGAGCGCTGGTCGTGTGGCTGCTGGCATACCAGCTCTACAAACAGAAAAAAAGTGTCAGGACTATTTTAATAAAGGATTCCAATGGGAGTCAAAAGCATGTTGATGATTTCTTTCATGTGTTAATGCCATTAGCTACCTCAGGCATTAAGCGTGGGGAGTACCAGTAACTGACAGTGCACTGAGTGGGGAATGAATCATTTTATTTTTATTTAAGTAACTTTGTTGTTCTCATGAAATTTGGCCTCGGCAACATTGTCAGGTTTCAATTAGTGTTGGTAACTATGGTTCAGAAAAAAAAAAATTAAACTTGATCCATGATGTGTTACTAGAAATTTGACAAAGAGTGCCTTCCAGCCCCCTTTAAAGTGGTCTGTGTCATGAAGGGCATTGAGAAAAAACAGGCCTGTGGCAGAGGGACTGCTCTTGTGTCCTGGTTTTTCATGCAGGATGTAAATAGAGAAAGTTTCCTTACATTTCTCTATGGCCAGCCCATCCAACTTGTAGGCATCTCTTAGGTCAAAATGCATACGTTTTGTACAAATTAAGCCTTTGTGCCACTTCCTTAACAAAGACTGCTGAGAATTGTCAGATTCATAGCAGAAAGCACATCACAGCTGGAGATGGGGACTTCTGAAAGCAAGAGGAACAAACACATGAGCAGCTTTGCAACCAGAGAAACATTTTCTTTTGTGCTGATCCTGACCGGCTGCATGCTACTTTCCTATTTGAAACGTAGAGCAGAAACAAAAGTAGGGCTCTGGAGAATGAAGGGCAGAACCCCAGAGGTTACACTCTCTGCTCTAAAATTAGGATCTTCAAAAGCCCATGTAACGGTATTCTCCCCTCCGTGAACCTTCACGTGCCTGAAAGCCCAGATCCAGAGAGGAGCTGGTCCTAATGAGGAGCTACAAGTCTCAGGTGTGCGCTCCTACTCCCTCTCCCACCACGAGCCTGCCCAGGGAGCCAAGCTGGCTGGCTGGAAATTCGATGTTTTTCTTTGCCGGGTCAGCCTTTACCTAGCTCAGCCCTGGGAGCTGGCTCCCTGCCCAGACGAGCTGGATAGAGAAGGATAGAACGGCAGCAGCGCTGACTAAGCTTGGCTTTGACTTTCAGGGAGCTGATCTTTCCCCTCCGCCAGAAACGCGGCAGCCGTCGTGGCCTTGAGCTCGGCATTGCCTAACTTACTTTGCTAAGCAGACCTAGAAGTACCGAATCAGTTCCATGGAGAGTGACAAGCATTTCAAAAGTAATGAATACGAAATCTCCTTGAGTAAATTTTAATGGGCAGACGCCTGTCTCTTGATACAGACCTAATTACTGAGTCATTTAGTAAACAAAGGAGTAATGCTATTAGTTAAGCATGCGGAGTTGACCCTCTTTAATCTCTGTGAAGAGTCTGGGGACTTGGATCAGAGCTTTAGAGCCTGCAGGGCAGCATACACCTAAAAATGAGCGAAGACCAGAGCTTTTAAAGGTTGACCCCAAAGTCTCTAAGCTATGTACAAGAGAGAGAAAAACAACAGTACTACAGATGTGCTCAGGCAGAGCAGTCTGTGTCCTTAAGTCAGTCAAGCCTGGAGGAACCTTCCTGGAAAGTTAGAGGATATTGTATTAATTGTTCCTGGACTTCTTTGCTGAGGCTGCCAGTGGGTGTGCCAATTAATTCCAATGCTGACTGAGCTCTAGCAAGTGGCCACCTAACAGTCAAGAAATGATTTCCAAATAACTGCATGTATTTCTTCCCCTGCAGACATCAACATATAAGCTGTCAATTAAATGAAACCTTTTTTTAGCATGCGAAGACTGATGTGAATAACACACGTGTGTATATATATATATATATATATAAAATTTGTTTGTTTGTTTTTGTTCTGAATTATGAAATACAATAAAATCTCCTGAAAAATTGCCGATGATGAAATTCTCATTATAGGTGGATATGAAACCTTGAGGCCTGCGTGTACAAATACTACACATCTTTGAAGGAGATAAGAGCACTTTGTGTGACTGACAGCCACAAATTCACCTTTCCTGTGTACTAAGTCATCATTTCGCCTGCGAGTTGACATCGGATGTAGGAAGAAGAACAAGACAGCTGATCAGAAGTATTAAAAAGTCTTAATATGCACAATGAGAAGAGCGAAATGGACTACTGAACCTGTTTGACCTGGTATGACAGTGTGTCGTGCCTTAAAATTGCTAAATCTAGTTCCCACTCCTCCTCACTTCTCACTCATGTCTAGACCAAACACTGAATTTAAGGTACTTTTACCACAGCATCTGTTTGCTTGGGAACTTCACTGGCCATCTTGATCACTCTGACTTTTTATGTCTGAAATGTGGTCACTGGGTCAGCTGCTGCAGCTCTCAGTTTGCCTGTCTGCATTGTGCTTTTTCTTGACTCATAAAAATCCTGGCTCATTAAGGAAGCTTCTGATGGTTCGACAATAGTGTCTACCCATTGCATACATATGTTTAAATCCGTTTTCATCTGCATTCACATCCAACTAGTGCACAGCATTCGCTTTGTAGTTCTGGCATAATAGCCACAAACCCTCTGATGCATTATGAAATCATATGTTTGTAGCCCTTTCTTTTCCTTAATGAATTACAGTATAATCAGGCCTCTCACCATCAAAAAAACCCACTCAAAAAGCGAAGATGAGAAATACTTAGAAGACAGGACACAAATAATCTGAAATAAAATCCCATGAGTGGCAGTATTGGCATCAGTGGCTTGTGATTATCTGTTTCACACACACTCACACGAATTGATATGATTCACTTTGAGCACTTGACCTTTTTTTTCCTTGCACAAAACAATGTCATTTGGGTTCAGACTGATGAATGAAGGAACTGAGCTATCGAAAGGGCAAGGAATGAATGACTGTAATCAGGTTAGAAAGATCAGGACTTTAATATTATAATTTAACTAATCATCAGTAACTACTGGAACAGGAAAAGATAAAAGAAAAAAAGATCAGGTTATCCCTCCCCCTTGTGTAATCAATATGTATAGATTTTTAATACTAATTATACAAAGATATCTTATGAATATTGGCACTTTTCTTTCTGTCTCTATTCATAACCATGATGGTACGAAGAAGAGGTTGGGACTCTCAGTACAAGAGGAACTTGACTGCTTTCTGCCAGACCACTGAGGGTGTAAGGGGGAAGACCTGTCACTCTGCCAGAAAGGTCTCTTCTCAAGAAAAAAGCCCAGACAGGATGAGCCATTGAAGTTTTCTTCTTATACTATAGAGAAGGTCATTGGAAAACTCATGAGACCAAGTTGGTCAGGGAGAGCCTGACAGCACATGTGCTTCAGAGGAATTCTTAGGAAGGAACTGAATTTGAAATTTCAGGCTTCATTGTCTTCTACAAACTTCCCCAAAATAAGAGGCTAACAGGATTTCATGTAAAGCCACGTGTCTGAGTAAAACATTTCACTTTTATTTAGGTGGGGGTTTTCTCCCCATTCTGGTAGATAAGAGAATGAATCACTGGAATTTTTGTACTCTCCATTTCTAACCGGGGGAAGGGAGGGCTGGTTATTTCTGGTAGGATCAGTGTTTGTAGTGGTTTCACTCTGCATATTCCCCTTCTACAAAATCAGCTGCTCTTTGCCAGAGTTCCGAAAACAAACCCATCTCACCTAAAGTAGAATAGACTTCTGAGAACTACTGAACCTTCTCTACAAGCCACTGTTTAGCCTGCTGGGATCAAGGAGACAAAATGCAGCCTAATTTCTATGCTACTTCAAAGCAAATAATAGAGTCTGTCACTCAGATCGCATCTGCAGTGAAAAACAGGAGGTCCTCACACTTGTTTTTGAGTTCCCTGAAAAAGTCTCTCCGTTTGTGCTTGGATTTTACCACTGAGAGCACTGACTTGAGTGAAAAGCCAACCTTTGGCATGCGGGCTGTCATTGTGATTGGTATAGCTTTTCCTAATAACATGTTCCAGTGCTTAAGCAGTATGAATTGCCTGGGTTCTTCTACATTTTTGACAAGGTGACAGAGGGATTTTTTTACATCTGAGATGAAATGAAAACTTTTCGAAGTGCTGCTTACCAGCACACAACTTTGCTTGAGGTATGATCCAAGACTGAAGCAAAGGAAAGTTGGCTCCCTGATTACAGTGGTTTCATATCAGACTCTTGTTCTTTCTTCCCCTTCTGTTCCCTGTTAATATGTTGAAATAGAGTAAAATCTGAAGAAAGGAAAATAAAATAGAAACATAAATCAAAAGAAATTAAATACAGTACAATAAAATAAAATTCATCTAGGAGTATTCCATTAATATTGAGCTGTTTTAACAGTGAAGGGCAAAATCATTAACTGAAGTCTGTCTGTATTTGAATATGCCCTTCTTTGGCAAGTATTAAGGACACCACCAGTTTATTCTTTAAAGAAATGATGAAATTACATGCATGAGACTGTTGGCTACTTGCCAAGTCTAACCATTCATACTGCACCTAATTTCATTCTGCCCTGTTTAAAAGGAATCCTTTTCCTACTGAAATCAAGATTCTTGTTGCCATTAGCCTTAGGAAGAGTGGTTTCAGACTGCTTTTCAGATGTTTAGAGCAAATATTTTGGGATTCTTCGTCTGTAAATTGACATGGCTCCCTGTGGATAGACAGGGCAAGATCTCAGGAGCCTCTGAAATGGGACAGCAGAAATACACTCTCATTGCAAAGAACATTGCTCTCGACCACGCAGCAAGGCTCTAGACCGGAAATCATGAGGAAAATGTGCCTCCATCATAAAGGTGGGATGATTGTTTAGCCCCTAGGGAGATCCCTTAGTCTAAAGAATAATAAAAAAGCTAGTCTTTTTGGATGGAGCCGTGTGTATCTACTGAAAGACCAACCATAAAAACCACAGTAAAAGCTTACTGTTAACATGGTTGTCCCATAGGGGCTGTATAAGGGCTTTTTCACGTAATCATCCTGTGACCACTTAAGATTTTGCCAGTAACAGGGATTTTCCCCTCTTTCTTTGGACTGCACATTTTGTCAAGTGCAGTAGGAATTTACCTGGGAAGGAAGGAAGGGGATGAAGTTCACTTACACAGAAGCTGACACATGAGCTCTGCAAAAACCACTTTACCACTCCCAGAGAAAGCATCAGTGTTATTTCCTTATTTTGAGCTATAAGAGTTCACATCCGCATTTTTTCTATAGGCACTTTCACATCTCACACACACACACAGAGAACATATCTCCCTCCCATTCTCTTTTTGAGTTTATAGTCCACAGGTTCACTTATTTTCCTGGGCCTCTTAGATCTTTGGAATCAGCACATTTATATTCAAAGCTGAGGACAGGTATCCCAAGGAGAGGAAAAAGGCACTAATCAGGTCTTGCCTCTGGCACAAGCTCTTGGATGTTCTTCAGAAAGTTACTTGTGAACTTTGGCTCTTTTACCTATAAAATAAAGAGAATATTACTTCTTTTCTCTTACCTTGTTAATGTAAACTGAAAAAATCTAGAGTTTAGGCACTTTCTCATATATGTCTCAGTGCTGTGAAGCTGTTAGCACTCTTTGGAGCCAGAGGTCTTCTACAATCTCCCTTGGCCACCTATGCCAGGATTACTCAGAATTTTATCCACAGGGCAGTTGTCATAGTTTGCAGTTTCCCTGACTGTCCTCACTACTGCTTATAGGTAATTCTCTAACTTCATCTTCTAATTGAAAACAGACGGCTTGGTTGAGCCAAGTAATGACTCAGGTCAGTCTGTTATGTCAGAGCAGCACTTGCCTCAAAAGTTGTCTTGTTCTCTAGATGCAGCTGTGCTCAAGCCAGGCATGTGTTGCTTAAAAAATGTCTCTTTATGACTCAGAGGTGAATAGCATGGGCCATTTCTATGGATCTTACCCGCAATTTCAGATGACTTTCATCATCAGCGCTAAATCCCTTCAGTAAGGCTAGGGGAGCTTTCCACTGGTCAAACTAAAGCTGTGCCACTCTGCCAATAGAAGCTAACAGGACTAAAGCAGGACAGAAGCAGAGGCTTTGTAGCCCAGTGGCTGTAGCAGTCAGATGGAATAAAGCTGTCTTGGTTTCTGGTCCCTGCTTCCAAGCTTTTGTAGATTACCCAGTACCTGTTGTTCACACAGGTGATGTAGATTAAAAAAGTCACATCAGTCCCGTACCTAGCTCCACTTGGAAGAAGAACTGAGTCTTGTCTGGAGTTGTTGTGAAGTGGGAACCTTTTCTCCTGCTTCTTCCTGCAAGTCTGGTGTTGTAGTATGCCCTTCCTGCCTTGTATGTATGAAGACAGAGCTCCTTCAATACCTGGATGATTGTGTAAGATAAGGGCAATAATTACATACTACACGCTTGTAACCCTTTTCATGGACAGCTTACAAAACTCCTCAAAAACATCCATCCATTCTCACCACATGCCTGGGAGGTAGATAAGGTTTATTATGCATACAAGCCATCATTTACTGTGTACTAAGAGACACTACTCTATTGCTGGTACACCAAAGATAAACAACTTGCCCAGGCAAAGCCTGGAAGGGAACTTCGGGTTGCTCCAAACCATGTGTTTCAATCCTTAGGCCAAAGCAGTGTTTTCAAAGTTATTTAACCTGGCAAAAGTTAAGGCAGTGGGTTATGCCACTGTGATAAATCCTGCTCTCCTGGTTTACCACAGCAGGGATGAGCTTGGCAAAAGAGACACAAGGAGGGCTGATAAGGCTGGAAGAGCTCTCCTCACTGCTCTCTGGAGCGCGTGTACACTTCAGCTCTGCCCTCCCGGGGGTGAGCACTGCTTCTAGACTGTGTGATGAGTCAAGGTATTGTGGCTGGGACTGCAAGCATTGGCTCTGTCACCAGGCAGACAGACAGACAGACATTCAAAGAAACCACAGCCCTCTGGTTTCTTTGCGCTTGTTTGCTTAATCAAGTTTGGGCTGTGTGTGCGTGTACACATTTTTTCACCCACAGCACAAACAAATACTGCTTAACACCTGAGGGTGGCTGGCTCTCAGAAGTGCCTCTGGAAAGATGACTCAGAGGAGGAGTAGTGGGAGGCTCCTATGGCATTCGTCCTAACGCGGGAAAGAGCATTCCCTCTTACTGTAAGTGATCTAATTATATTACTGTAAATCTCACTCTCACATTTTCAGCTACCTCCGCATCAGCTCTCAGGCTGAACTTATGTAATTGTGGAAAACTCTCTGTCAAACAGAAGATTCCTGCTGCATGCCACGTTGCTTGCAGAAGACTCGTATGTGAGAGTGAGCAGGGAAGGGAGACTTCAGTGCAGAAGACTGAAAGTGATACCTTCTCTAAAGGTCATGAATTTGTGCACTAAATTGCACCGTGGGCCTATAACAATTGCAAAGAAAATGAGCAGTCTAAGAAAGGTACGTTGTTTTCTTCAGTGGGATAAATCCCATTTAGACAAAGAGGCCAATTTTTTTACTCCTAATGTTCCAGTTAAAGACAATATTCCTTATACTTCTTGTCCTCAGTCTCACCTAGTGCCACTGATCGTATAATTAGGCTGCTGATAGAGTCCTGCCTTCATTTCAGTGGTCCTCCACCTGTATCCCCCTATAGGTGCTCCCCAAAAGCCAGCTCGTCTCACACAGACCCCTGTTAACATGGGAAGAGGATCCAGGACTAAGGTCAGGAGCATCTGGTAAAAGAGGATTGAGGTGCTGACCTGGGAGCAGCAAGCACTTGGGGGATAGAAGGTGCTTTATGGCTGTGCCAGTTATTATTGCTGTGGCCAGCTGACCAGGCCCTGTTAAGCTGGCGTGTGGAAGTGACTCTACCATTGGGGCCTACTGGGGGAGAGGGTAACCATAGAACCATGGGATGGTTCTGGTTGGAAGGGACCTTACAGATGACCTTGTTCCAAACCCCCCACCATGGGCAGGGATGCCTTCCACTAGACCATCTCCTTCGAATCCCTGTCCAACCTAGCTGGGAACACTTCTGGGGATGGGGCATCCCAGGATGCTCTGGGCAACCTGTGCCAGTGCCTCACCACCCTCACAATGAAAAATTTCTTTCTATCATCCAATCTAAATATCTCCTTTTTCTTAGTTTGACACCATTCCCTCTTGTCCTGTCACTATCTGCCCATGTAAAAATTCTGTCTCTGTCTTTCTTATAAGCCCCCTTCAGATATCAGAAGGTGCTCTAAGGTCTCCCCAGAGCCTTCTGTTCTCCAGGATGAGCAACCCCAACTCTCTCAGCCTGTCTTTATTATGAAAGATATTTCAGCCTTCTCATCCTCGTCCTCTAGGCTTGCTCCCAGCAGTTCCACATCTTTCTTTTGCTGGGGACCCCAGGGCTGGGTGCAGCACTCCAGGTGGGGTCTCACAAGAGCAGAGTAGAGAGGGACAACATTTCCCTCAACCTGCTGGCCTCGCTTCTTTTGATGCAGCCCAGGATGCAGCTGATTTTCTGGGTTGATAGTGCACATTGACAGGTCATGTCCAGCCTCTCATCCACAAGAACACGCAAGTCCTTCTCCACAGGGCTGCTCTCCACGAGTTCTTCTCCCAGTCTTTACTAACATGTGGGATTACCCCGACCCAGATGCAGCACCCTGCACTTGGACTTGTTGAACCTCATGAGGTTCTCGTGGGCCCAATTCTCACAGTTGTCCAAGTCCCCCTGGAAGCATCCCTTCCTTCTGTTGTATCAGCTGCACACCTCAGCTTTGTGTCATCTGCTGAAGGTGCACTTGATGCCACTGTCTATGTCATTGGTAAAGATATTAAAGAGCACTGGTCCCAAAACATAGCCCCATGGGACAACACTCATCATCGGTCTCCACATGGACATAGAGCCATCGACCACAACTTTTTGGTTGCATTTGAAAAGAAAAGGAAGGGAAGTGCACTGCCTGCAAGCCCTGCTCTCACTGCAGTTCAGAGACATCACTAGGAAATTAAGCAGAGGCACAAATGGATGCAGCTGTGTGTGCCAGTGCTTGCCAGAGCAACTGAACAGAGTTTCAGAGAGATTCAAGCACCAAGGATGCAGTCAGAGCAGCACCCTGAGCATGTCCTGAGAAAATCTCTGGGAAGGTGCCTGGGGAAAAATGTGGACTGGAAAAGAAACCTGAATGGCAGAAGATTCTGAGCATGTCTCTGCAGCCTGGTGCCCCTGGCTGGTGCCATTCCACATGTGTGCTGAGCCAGCCTGGGAGGAGAGCCTGAGCTTGTCTGTGCCGCCCCTCAGAAGATGCTGTTGTGCTCAGCTGGCTGAGCTCCAGCCGCCTCTGAGCCCTGCAGAGCAGCCTGATCAAAGGCACGTCTACACAGCCTCTGAGATGATTCTGATTCCTTTTTAAAATTGTTTTTATTTTAACCCCTGCTCTGTTCAGAGAAGAAAAAACACCGCAAAGCAAAACACACATTCCTTGTAAATAAGGTAGAAAATCTCAAGCAATTGACACCACCATCTTCTACATTTAACTGAGGCAGCCCACTTGGACTGTGCATTTGATGGTCATGCATTTGATGGTTGAGACAGAAGAGATAATATTATTTTTAAAAGATAGTTTCTAAAAGAGCCCAGACTTTGATCTATTTTCTAGAGAATCCAAAAGGCAATAGACCATATAAAAAAGGGAGGGGAATGGTCATTTTAGCCTATACTTCTAAATCGAAAACAAGCAAAGAAAGAAAAAAATTACATGAGGTCAACTGAGAACTAACACCAGAGTCCAAGAAATTGTCAGACAAAGCAACTGCAGTTCATATGGACCCCTTTCTGTTTGCTAGGATTACACTTGCACCTCTGCACAACATCCACATTCAAATTCTAGCTGAACTAAGGAGGGGTGAAGAAGTGATTTTCTGAGGTAGGCACAAAATGAAAATATAAACGGGGAATTTGTGCCAATGCCCTGCCACAGAAAGAGGGAATATAAGGGTGTAGCGACAGCATGAGCAACAAGATGCTGAAAGCAACCTGAAAGAGCCAGGGAGTAGGTGTCTAAGCTCCAAGTAAAACTTTTTTTCTGTAGTTGTCATTGTCTCTATAAATGTGTGATGAAGACAAAACCTCACATTATGCCCTTTAGAAAACATAAGAGAGCTCATTCCGTACAGAAGTGAGTTTTCTGTAACTATGATATTTGATTGTGAATCCTGTGAATACTTCCAAAAAGCACACACATACACACTTAAACTCTCTATAAATTGCACAGAATTTTTATGTACACATGGACATTACAGTTGACCCATCAATACACACATGTTGAATTTTTATCTGTTTTCTAATTATTTATCACACACGCATGAAAATGAGAGGCCAAATAACATAGAGGTATATAGGACCCTGTCCTGCTTCAATTGAGTTAAAGTGGGTATCTTTGATGTTTTCCAATTTTCTTTCCTCCCACATCAAAATCCCATCTGTTGGCATCAGGTGACTAACTGGAAATCTCAGCCTGTCTTTAAGAATCAGGATTCTGGGCTTTAAGGCTGCAAACATGTCCTCAGGACATGAAACCAAAACATCCAAAGGCAATAAAAAAAAGGACCTGACAATCATAATTTTTTAAGACCCTGAAGTTTTAAGCCACTCCCATGCTTTTGGGGGACTAAATTGGCAGGCCTGTGATTCATTGACTTGCACTGGGCAAGCCATTGCCCATGATGTCAGCACCTCCTCTCCCGGAGGGTTGGATGTGTCTCTTCTCCCCACAAGGTGCTGGTGATACATCTCTACCAAGGTCAATTTTCTAGATTTCTCTGAGTCACTCCACTCTTATTAAAGAGGAAAATAGTTTTAGAATTTTAACGGGATCAAACAAATAGTGCTCCTCTGTTTCAGATCCTCAATGTGCTCTAACATCTTTGATCCCTTAGTTTTACAACACCCTTTTAGATATACAAATGTGGTGTAAGGTAGCACAGAATTCTGGATTTTTTAACTTTCCAGGGTGTGGAGTATAGCTAGAAAAGCATAAATGTAAGGAGATATCTGTAAGGTGTCATTTCAGAGCTAAGCACAGGTAACAAACTGAGTGTTTAATTCTTTTATTCAATTGTGACAGACCTATGTTCTGTGTGTGTGATTTCCCAGAATTAGTACACTGAATGATTAAAATAAAATAAACACCCTAAGGAAATAAAAACAAGACAAAATATCTAATTATCACCCAAGAAATATTACACCTGCTTTAATTAAGCACATTCTAATTGAACGAAGATGAACGTAAAGATAAGTTGAATTTTCTTGCTGAAGCAGGGCCACACTTAAAAATAATTCTCAAAATGTTAAGATCTACTCCTTATCTTCATTTCAGAGTTAAAAAGCATGAAATCTAGCTAACTGGTTAAAATGTGTACAAGAATGCTATGACAAATCGCAATCAGCTGTCACATTTGCCCGTTTTATATCTTCATTGTTCACTATCTGTGAACATTTATTCAAGCCAAGTGTTGTTGGTATGAATGTTAGTTTTCATTTAACCGAGAAAATCACTAGGATCATGTAACTATCTAAGCACTTGTTGCAAAGATTGGTAGATGAGATGGATCTCCAATATATTCTTGAATATAATGTAGCCCTAGCTAAGGCTGTGAAAGCACGAGAAATTTACATTTGCAAGGGACTCGTAGGAAACTGACATTTACTTTTCTCTGAATCAGAAGAAAAAAGAATTGCCATGACTGAAAAGAAATTCATTGTATCACGATACTTTTATTTATTATTATAACAAAAAATTGCAGTTTGAAAATAAAAGTAGCTTGGAAAAAACACCTCCTCCCCCTTAGCTTCTCTTCCAAAAATGTTGAAATGGAATATTTTGACCTTCTCATAATACTTCTTCCCAATTTTTTTCCCCAAAACAAAAGGTTGTGAAAATCAACATGCCTCAGAGAGCAGTTTTGGTTAGACAAAATGGCATTTTCTGATGGAGAAAAAGCATTCCATTGAAAAAAAAAATTAACCAGCTCTAGCAATAACTCTGGATTTCACACTCTGGGCTAAATTTGCAACCCTTTGCCCTCTGCAATGAACTGGAACACTTGAGAAGTAAGGAACTAATCAGGGGAAAGAAGCACCCTCCCAGTATAGTTTGGAGACTGTGGTGGGGGGGGCTACTGGAGTGGATCTGCACAGGCATGCTGCTCTATGGGTTCCCATGGTGTTTGCTCCCAGTAGTCCAATTACACCGTCAGACACAGATTTGTAAGAGTCAAACTTTTTTTCTTTTCCGAGGAAATAGCTTCATTTTGTTTTGTTTCTTGCTGTTCTTGGCATGAAATTCGTGCTTTATTGGTATGAAATACAAGTCTGTTTTGACACTTGCAGAGACAACACAGACAGAGTGAAACATCTTTCTAGCTATAAACTGAAGTTTGTATGCCTTGTAAATAGTTTTTTATTGCTCATATAGTATAAAAGAAAAAAAGAAAATTTGTTACAAACACAGATAAGTTATCTGTGTCTTGCTGTGCGTTTTCCTCTTTCTTTCAAAACAGGAACCTGGTTCACCAAAAGCATCTGATCCTTTCACGTACTTCAGCACATGAAGCAATAAGCAAATCCCTGAAATCTGAATGCGGCTTCACTGCACAGCTGTGAAACTTTGCCTCCCATTAGGCTTGGTAGAAAGTTGCTTCTCCACAAGCAAGCTGTAGCGACAAGATGGTCTTGGTGCCTCTTTGGTCTGCAGTGGCTCAGAAATGCTGGGCTAATAAGAAGAGTCTGGAGGTTTGGTCTGTGCTTTTGGAGAGCCATTGGCCCTACTTTAAGTTGCTTTTGATCTACCATAAGAGCTAAAGTGTACAGGACTGAAGCCAGCACATTTTTGTCTCGGAAGAGGCACAGATCTCTTATCTGTGTGTTGCTCCCCTATCTAATGCAGCATAAATGTGACTTTCATCCTATAAGGACTTGAGGCTAAAGCAGGCAGGAAACAATGTTTTCTCTCTCTCAGAACTTTTAAAGACATTTTTTTCAGTAAGTCTGTACCTCATTAAGGTGAATCAAAGGCCTTTAAGCCCTTTTCTTCTTCTTTGAGAGTGAAGACTTTGCACCCAAGACGCAGGAGATGTAGAGGCCTCAAGAAGGACCAAACTGCTACATCTGTACCCAAGAGAGGAGTAGTGCTGGGGCACTCAAGATCTGTGGCACCTTCTTGGCCAGGGACTCTCTGTTGCATGCTCCCATCCCTTGGAGCAGGGTCTGAGGCACTTGGGCTGTGATCCATGCTGACTCCTGAACCATGCAAGTAAGTGGGGCTAAAACTGTGCCAGGAAACTTTCTAGCAGCTTAATGGCATGACCATGTCCCAGCATCCAAGTCCATGGCACTGACACTATGATTTTATCAGTATCATCACACTGGATCAGACTAAGGAGTTGCTCTGAAATCTTGCACGTGAGTACTCTGTCCCCTGACTGTTAGTGCTTCCGCTTTAAGTCATATTTTAGGACTGTTGATAACATCATGTGTCCCAGAGTTATAACAGGATGACACTTTGTGCTGTGTCATCCTGAGGGCTCCATATACAACCAGCTATCATTGGTTAGGATAATAGGCGGCAGAATTTTACCTAGACAATGGAAGACCTTGTATCAGTAACATGGGATGGAGTGGAAAACCAGGTGGCTATGCGTAATCAGCTCAGATTTGCTCCAGCCCTGCTGGACCTAGATAGCTTACTGCAATGCCATTTAAGTATTGTGGCAGCACACTTGTCCTTTAGCATATGGGAGAGCTTTTGAATTTGATATATAGCTGCGCTGTGTATTTGTTACAAGTAGTCATTAAAGACAAGCTTTGAATAGTATTTCTTCAAAGCTGGAACTCTGGAAATGCTCATTTTAATTGTGAAACTCAAACAGAAGGCTGCAGAAATTCACGCTTCGCCCACCTATCACAGATTTACTTTCTTTCTCATCAAAAGGGTATGAGAGAGTTGTCTTCTCTTTCCAGAAAATCGTAGTATGGTTTTGTCTCCTCGCCCATGTGCAAGACAATGAACCTTATCTTTGCCTGTGGGAGGGAGTACTTCTGGAAATGCCATCTGGTGCTCTTGGCCTTTTTAGTTCTTATCCAAATTTATCCTGATGAAATTTTCTGGCATCTTCCTGAGGCTTTTCTGCTTCTCTGCCTAATGTTAATCAGTACCTGTTCCTGTACGTTTCAATACTCTCTCCCACAGATGTAGTGATTAGCCTGAAGCATCTTTCTCTAAGACTTTAACATGCCTTCAGAAACCTGAGTGGGACCTTTCTTCTGTGTGACCTGGTTAACCTCCTTACTGCTAAATATTTAATTTACAAGGGCATCTATTGCTCTGTGGTCCTGCAGGTCTGCAAGTGAGCTCACTGAGAGCTCAGTGTTCACCTGACTTTATGTTTTTCATGAATGCTGTCCCTCTCTGGTCTATGGGTGATTTATAAGCACCTGTCTCATGCAAAATGATCTGTCTTCAGGCGGCATATAACCACATCATCAGTCATTTCTCCCTTTCCATAGCATGTAGAGAAGACCAGTAACTTGAAGGTTTATCAACGTGAAAGTTGATTTCGAGTGGATTGCCAAGCTGTTTATTGTCTTAAGACACAGTTTCTCCCTGAACATTTTGGGTTGCAGCCTGAAACAAAAACAGCGAGTTGGCAATCATGAGAATGTGTATACAGGTTATCTATCCGTATGTTAATATCTTTTATTTGCACAACTCATCAGATTATTGTCTGATGGGTTTAGAGTCTAAAATTATCTCTTAGAAGACTGTTTGTGCCTGCTCAAGCATGTGGACCTGAGATGACAATCTGAGGTTCAGGCAATGCTAGTAAAAATTGTACTTTGCTGGATGTCAGTGATTCACTCCCAAAATATGAAGCATGATAAACTGAGAGGAAAAATAAATAAAATACCTCTCAAGAGGAAGCTGCATTTAAGAAGAGACAGCTTGGCAGCAACTCTAAATATTTGCTATACGGAAGTGAGGCAGAGCTGTACCTCAGACAGCCATGCTGGATTTAGCCCTTTCAGTGGAGCAGAAGCTCCACTGAATTGTATGGTCATTTCCCAGCATTTCAGTGGAATATCACGTTTCTCCAGAGCCTTTAGTGAAACATCTTGGCCTTCAACTGCAACTTTAGCTTCATGGATTATTCCTCCAGTACCGAGGAGTGGCTCCATTGACTCAGGACTGAGCAGCTCTTTACTGCAGTAGTGCTTCTCAGTAGCATAAGTGAGAAGGAGACTCACTTCTGTCGTCACCAAGGACTTGTTTATGCCTAAGAACTGGTAGAGGTGTAATTAGATTGACTTAAAGCCAGTCTGCTTAAATCACTGAAAATTTGTTTAAGCAGAACAGAATGGCTGAAACCTCAGTTATATCAATTTATCCTAATTGTCACTACAATATAAATGAGCTTGAAAACCGATTTAACTGTTACTGGTATTATGTTACTGTTTTGTGGTACGCTAGGATAGAAATACTCCAGTGTGACTGCTTCCTTCCTTAGAAAGTTCTAACTTTTCTAGGAAATGATGTCTATGTATAGCTCCAAGCCCTAGAAATCTGGAATACAAAGCTTCTGATGTAAAATAAGATGGGAACATGGGATCCAAGATTTCCTTAGCTGTTCTTGATGCCTCCTTGATATTAAGCAATCTCAGTCTTACTCCATCCCACTCTTTCATACGCACACTCCTGCCAAATGGTTTTGCTCCCTTTTACCAATCTTCAAGAGAGAAAGGCCCAGACTCCAAGAGCAAAATCACAAGAGCAACATTATTTGAGTTTTAAAAATGTCTGGCCTTTAAATCTGGATTGGATTTTGTTATCAGACGAATAGGTCTAATTTGTTTGAAAACTCCTGGGAAAAGTCACATACAAGACTTTCTGTTATGTTGCAACAAGACCATCGTATTTTGAGTCACAGAGGAGACAGGGTGAATGCACTCCTCCATGACCCAAGACTACATGTCTGAAAGTGAATTATATTTGCTTACCATTCATGCATGATTGTGTTCCTTTTCAATGGAAAGGTTTTTGCTTCCTGGAAAGCACTTTTGATTTCCAGGGATCTACAAGAAGTTGTTCTTTCCCCAGGCAATGCTGACATCCCAACACTCCTTCATCTGACTGCTCTGGGCATGATTTTGTGTGTTTTTCCCAAGTGCACCGTAAGAGCTCAACCCTGTATTCCCAGACACCCAAACTACTACTGAATCACTGATGTTCTAGATATTCAGAGTATGCAAGAGGGGACTCAAAGCAAAAAGTCAAGCTCTACTGAACTTTCTCTCTCATTATTAGGATTTCAGCACAATCTAAGGCCATACTAAAAATATTTTCACACAGTATTTCTGCCTTCTCTCCTTTTCTAGTCTTCAGTGCTTTGGGTCTTTGTCCTACTCACCTTGATGCTTCCTCTTCATTATGTTTTTCTGATTTTGGAGGTTTGCCTTGTTGATTTTTTTTTCTATTTCTGTCTGGTTTTTTTGTCTTTCATTTCTTCAGTTTGTCTAGCTCATGCTTCCCTTTTAGTTCCCTTACCTCTCTTTCACTTTCTCTCTTTTTTTTTTTTTTTTAAGCCAGGACATTTTAGTATTCTTCCTTGTTTACAGTCATCCTGTTTTATTCATCCTCTTCTTATTAGTTTATTCATTTTGCTGTGTCTACTGTGGTTGCTAGAGCTTGTGATGAATACACAGTTAGAAATAGTCCCAGTTTAAAGAAATTTCCAATATAAATATGAAAGGAAGACAAAAAACAGTTGGAAAGAAAGGAAAACTTGTTATCTCCATTTTACTGAGGGAAGACTGTGGCAATAAAAAGATAAATAATATTTTTTAGGTCACACAGAAAGCCTGTGGCTGAACTGGGAGGAAATGCCAAGCCTCCCAGATTTCATTCAGCGTCTTACTCATAATTTCTTGCTGATTTTTGCGAGTGTCTGCAGTGTAATGATTTGCAGTGTGATAATAATGGCACTGTCCACAAAAGAGCAGACTTCCTGCACTAGTATGGGTTTTCAAGCTTACCATAAAACTTGCTGATTACTTGGCATCCACAGCATTACCGACTATGAATTTTTTTAAGAAAAACAGGATGTTTTTTTCCAGGATGAATTCACGTCTTATTGCAAAAGTCCACCAGACAACCAACCCTATAAGTTCTGACATCTGTATTTAACCAGCAAATTCTTTGAGGAAATTTGGAGTCATCCAGTCTTCCTAAGTTTAAGTCAGCTCCATTAAGAGGAACATTGGTCCACATGCAGATATATTCACAGAATTCACCTCAGTCTGTGTTCAAAATCTTTACTTTATTTGAAATAGGTGTCATTATTAACAACTCCTGATTGTTCTGTGATCAGTGTTTGAGACTAATTGCAGTATCAGCTGACACTTGCAGTATTGGTTCTCATGGAGAAGGAGTTGGGAGCACCCAGGCACGTCTCTCTGAGGTCAGCTGAATATCCATCACCAGTTACTGCTTGCTTTTCACTGTTTTAATCTGCTTCAGACAGCCCATTGCTCTCCAAATCTAGTAATTTTAGAGAGATTTTACATCAGTATGTCATGAGGGAGCAGGGCAGAAAGGGTGCAGGACTTCGAAACATCCCCATGTATTATGTATGAGTAATGCCTAGAGAGATGCCAGCGTGGAGCTGCAGAAAACCTAGGGGCACTCACCTACCTAGATCCTATGATTATACAGATGCATCTCCAACAGCTGGAGAGTAAATGGGCATTTGCAGCATGGCAGTACTCATCTTTCCTCCTCTGAAAGCTGAGGACTCAGGCCATGACTTGGTGGTTGCTGGTTGCACTCAGAGCCGCAGTGTGTGCTGCCCCTGGGCAGCCCCCTGCCCAGGACCCTGGGTCCCCAGGCACCCACTCCCAGCCAGCAGAGCTGCATGTTTGCCTCCTGATGGTGGATAATAAGAAGCAGCACAGCCTTGCCTTCACGCAGGCCAGCTGTCTGGCAGAAGAGCATTCCTGTGACAGAGTAAACTCCTGTGAGGCTTCCAACTTCACCACATGCAGAGCCAAGCTTTCCTCACCTGCAGCGTGGCCTTGGCCTTTCGTTGGGCATAGCCACCACGGGGTGGACGTGGTTTTGATCTCAGTCCATTGGCTTGGTTGAGCTTGTAGCAGAGCTGTGTGCGCATGTGAGGCCACATCTCCCTTCAGCTGTGCTTAAACTTCCCTCCTACCCCTAATGTGTCTATTGCTCCCGTGAGCAGACTGGGAGAATTAAACAGACTATATAAATGTAGCCACATAGCACAGCATAAATGTACTTTAAACATGTTTATGCCTCTGAGGGGATTTCAGGATTAGTGTAACTGCTGTGCAGTTGCCTCAGTAAATGTGATGTGATAAATTGATAGAATTGGCTTCTTGGTGCTGCACTGAGGCACAGGGACGGGAAGCGAAAGCAAAGTGCAGCGTGCTGAGGCTGCCCCCACTGATGGAGAAGCTTCTCAGATATCTCAGAGAAGCCAATGCTCACATCCATTCAAACCGAAAACTAGCAAATGAGCGCACTGACAGTAAAACAAAACCCAAACCCACCAGAATCTCCTGATGAAGACAGAGAGGTGCCAGAGTGAAGATGAGAACTATGTCAAATTCAGATCTCACAAACAGTGGTGTAAATACAGAATAACTCTGGTGAAATCTGTGAAATGGGCTAGAGGCGCTTATTTACAGCTTATTTACATTTAAATGTAAATTTAGACATTGACTCAAATCCCTAATTTATGAGGCAACAGGCTTCATCTAGGGTTTGGAGGTGCCACAGAGAGAACCAGATATATCCAAGGCAAACTCGTGCTATGAATTTTTCTAGAACCTGTCTGTCTCTCTGTTAATGGTAAAGAGAGTTTGGGGAAATAGAATTGTCATGTTGGTGTATAAATTAGATGTGCAAAATCTGGCAGAGAGAAAATGCCCTGGAGTATCCATATGTGGATACAAAAAACCCACAAAAGTGGGTGTCACTGTTATATACCAGATACCCGCAAGGCTGTAATCTGCTCCCAGGCCTTTACTATCATTAGACAATCTTCTCTTTCGGTATAAAATTTCACCCCTTCCCATGTTCTTGATATCCTCACTGAAACATTACAGCATGCTTTATTTGGAAAAATACTTGCTGTAGATCCCATGATTAAAAGATTTGAGGGGTCCTGCATGGCTCCAGATGGATGCCTGTGCTAAATGCTGTGCTGTTTGGCACTCTCTGGTTTTACAGAGATTACAGTGGTGCACCTGCAAGGGCAGACTTTTTAAAATTCTCCAGCTCATATCAGCTTTCTGACTCATACTCTCACATGCAAAGCCAAAGATGGGTGCCTTTATAGGAGCGTGGTCACTGGAGTGGAGCAGGACACTAGTCCTGTGACTGAGCACACACCTCCCTGCCACCCAGACAGGCCATCCATTCAGCTTGATGTACCAGCTAGAAGCACCTCTAGCTCCTTCAAGGCAAAGTTGAGCAGTAAAAGTTAAGGTGACTTGCCCACAAACACCTGGCCTCCCCTTAAATGCCTGAGCTGGGTGATGGTGAACAGCACTGGAGAAATGGCAGCTTTTTCTATCATCAACTCCCAACTTCAGTGACTGACTAGGAGAGGACCATTTAGGAAAACTGCTCCATGTGAACACTTAAAGGTTAGTTACCAGTCCCTCGCTGAGAGAGAGACCTGACTGAAGCCATGCAGATGGGCTTAATACGCACTCTCATGCTCAGTTTGGCATATTGGCAGATGTGCCAGTGTTCCCTGGGGGCAGCAGCACAGTCACTGCACCACCTGGGCACACAGCCAGGGTGTTGAGTTTGTTTCTGGGACAGGCGTACAGGCAGCATTGGGCTCCTACCAAGTGCCTGCACCATTCCATGTTCAAGACAGTGCCCTCATATCTGCTCTTCCTGCAAGTGTTTCCACTGACCGGAGACCTCCCCTGGTATGCTTTTATCCTGACGGCTCTACAGGCAACCTACTCAACCTGACCTGGCTGGCTGAAGGCAGGATGGTGACAGATTCATGATTTTGAAGAGATAAGAGAGTTTTTCTATTACTGTACTGCCCCTTCTGCTTTGCCTTTGCAGCGTGGTGCTGTGCTTCCTGCAGATTTCCTGGAAGGTGGCCTGTGTCATCCTGACCTTCTGCAGTGATGGTTCATCATCTTGCGTCTGGAACACAATTGTTTTGTCGCCGACAGAGCTTTCTTTCCTCATCCCAGAGTGCATCTTGTCAATCTCAGCAAGCTGTGTTTTTAAAGCTCAGGAAAAGTCCCTATGTGAAGCAGCTTCTCAAACTCAAACTAGTTGTCTTCCTCAGCCTTGTTTACTCCTCATTCTCTGCAGTTTCTGCAGCTGCTCTCTGCAGCTGAGGGCAAAGCAGGGGTGACAGCAGCTGCTGGAAACCCACAGCCACTACTGCTTGGGTGATACTGGCACAAAACTTTACTGTTTGAAGGCAATCCCTCCATCAGCTCCCCAGTACCGCCTCTGGAGCCCTGGAGATGAGCCTCATGGTGCAGAAACCTGTCGGCCCATGGCAGCCTCAGGTACTTGAGTCAGCTGTTCCAGAGGAACCTGATCTTGGTACAGGAAAAGAAAAATGTTTAGATTTTGGCCTCAGCCTGTGAAAGGTAGTGGTTTAGAGCTAAATTCTCCTCATCATCCCTTTGTACAAAGTGGAAGCTCTCTCAGAGCTCTCTCATGAGCCCTCTCATGAGCTCTGTCATGCACAGGGCCTGGCATGAACACACAGGGGCATAGAGAACCCACAGCTATGAATACACAGTTTCAGGGAAAATTCCCCCATGTGGAAATGAATATTAAAGTAGAAGGTGTCTGTCAGCTTAAACCAGGCTGGGACAGTGAGGTGGAACAATCTCTCAGCTCTTTCACACTCAGACACTGACTTTTCCTCTGTATCTTTTTGTCCTGTGACTTTTGTAACTGGGATCTGCATCTACTCTCCCATCCAGGCACCGAGTTTTCTCCAATGAATCATCCATCTTCCTCAGGATGACACAGGTCTTCTGCAAGGCCTGCTTCTCCTTAGTCTGAAGTCTCAATTACATCAATTTTGGAGAATGATGCTTCCTTTAGTTCTCCTTTGGGCCAGGCACTGGTTGCTGAATCTTTTAATGTTCTGCGTGTCCTGTGCATCACCTCTATTCCAGATGAAGTATGGTACAATATTAAGTCAAAAGCTGATTTAATTGTCTCATTTTAAAAGCCTCCAGCTTTACACCCCTTAATGCTTGAATGCACACAGCATGATGGTGTCATACTTTTCATCAGTGTAATAGCTACAAACATGGCAAAACAAATTCTGGTCTCAAGCAGAAGCTCCTGATAGCTGATGGTAGACTTGTAGTGGCGTAATGAGGCATAGAATGTGCTCCAATGTGGTTTTAATACAACTAGAAAGACTCAGGCTATTTATTATGGGAATCATATAAACAAGTCATTCAAACAAAATCCTCCTGATTTTACAGCAGTCTAGACATGTAGCATATTGCGAAGCCCTGTCTAAAGGACAGTGTCATTGAAGTTTTTATCCTTATTTTCAGTTCAGAGGAGAACTGAGGATAAATGTGGCAGTCTGGCACCTAACGTATTATCCCACAGTACCTAAAAGGAGTGTCAGAGTCATCTGAAGAGCCCTCTGATTATTATATGATAAGAAACATTTATTTCATGTTTGATGTGCTGGGATAACATTGGATCTACTGTGTTTTGCCAAGTTTGCACACTTTCTGTGGGAACCCTCCTCATTCCAATGAAATGGGATGATAGGAAGCATTTTATTAGAGCTTACTGGAAAAATGTGCCATAAGTGCCAAGGAGCCAGGACTGTTGTCCAGCTGGCTGGAGACAGACAATGCGTAAGTTACAAAGAGTCACAGGATTGCAGGACTGTGTGGAAATTCCTGTCTCAGCTGGTGCCTGGTCTCCCAGATTTGTACACCTTCCATGAAGCACATGCAAACCTTCTGTGCCAATCCTAAAAAACGCCTAGGAAATATACCATAAGTGTTGCCTCAAGGTCGGCAGGATTTTGAAGAAGCACATGTGTGCAGAATTGATCGTGCTCCTGGAAGACCCCCATTCTCCTGGGGACATGATGGCAGTGTGACACTCCTGCACACCTTCAGGGCACACAGCACATTCCCTCCCGTGGAGCTCTGTGAGTTGGCACAGATGTTGTCCCCTCTTCAGACTTTGCATGTGCCTGTCCCCTTATTTTTTTGTGTGGCTGAGGCTCATCTTGAAACATAAAGCTTAGCCCAGAGCTCTCTCAGCACAGTCAATGACATCTGGAAGTAGAAAATGCTTCCCAAATATTTATGAGATATGTCAGCATTTTCCAGATTACTGTTTTTCCCTAGCGTCTAACCTGAAACTTCCTTACTGCATTTTTAACCAATTTTTTTTGTTTATTCATGAAGACGTTTCAGTAATTAAATTTTATGAGCAATATTCTAAATGAGGGCGTAAAATTAATTTCAGGAGACAGCAGACCAAAGAAGAGAAGTCCTGTGGAGAGATTTGGAAGAGGAGACTGGGTCTGATGTGTCCTTTTCTGGCACAGGAAATGCCATAGGGGGAAGGAAGGCAGAAGTTGTTTGTGGGAGGAGGCAATGGAAACTGCAGTCGGTAGTGGGTGACGGACAGGAGTGAGAAACATTAACAGAAGTCGCACGCTATGTCTGGGTAAGATGCATTACTGGGCAAAACATTGACGGAAAGACAGACTGAGATAGAGGGGGAGACATGGTTTCTCAAGCCACTGGGAGGAGGTTTTTGGTCGATTGCCAGGGCATAAATATTTTAAATTAGGTTCAGTGTCCACCAAAATCTGTGAGAGATTAACCATCAACTTCAGCAGGGTTAAAATTTTGCTCTTTGTGGCTTTTTTTTTTTTTTTTTGAGTGGGTATGGTAACTTCAGAAAATGTCAAAATACAGGTAAGCTGGTATTAAATCTGTGAATCTGGATTCAGAGCTACATTCCTACTTCACCTGATTCAAAGAACTGAAGCAAAACAGAGTAGCAATGGATTGAAAAAAGACACAGTCAGATCTAACATAAAAAACCCTTCAGTTAGAAGTAATCTAACTCCTTAGTTCTGGAGCTGTGGTCTTGCCTGAAACGGAAACAGATCATCACTCTAAGCATGGATCAGGTTTTATTAAATAATAGAGGAGGTAAAAAAGAAACTTCTCTACCAAAGTAGCAAGAAAAATTAGCAGTTGTTTTCCCCTTGTCTTTCTTTTTGTATCTGGTCACTCCCAATTTCGTATCAATACACTGTAATGATACAATATTGGCTATCACATGTATTTCAGTTTGAACTTTCAAGTATTGCCTCTCCTCTGTATTGTCTGGATATATATATATAAATAGCATTGACAAATTCAAAATTCAGCAAAGTCCCTAAGTGTGTTGTCTCCTGTGAGTCTATAAGACACCATTGTGTAAATGATAAATGTTTCAGGCCATGACTGAGCTGGAAAAATGAGTGATGGGATTTTTGGGAGAGGGTGAGAAAAATGGGAAACATAAAATATTTTCTTTTTCTTTGATCAGAAATGTCTTATTTGGAATAAAGTATTTAGTGTGGGTCTTATTTAGTTCTTCCCAAAACAATATGAGGCTAGTACTAAAACATAAGAACTCTTAAGAATGAAATGTTGACCTTTCTGTACAATTGTCCTCTCTATTTTGTTTCCGAATGCAGTTGCAGTTTTACAACAAACTGTAAAGTAGGCAAGCCGTCATGTAAATGGCCTTATGCTACTCATATGATCGAAAGTTAGGCAACACTGATGTGTTTCGCAACATTAAGGTGAAAGAAAAGCAAGAGAAAGTCTGCACTGAGAGAGGAAGATACACATTGTGAATACAGATCAATGTGTGCAAATAATTCATTCTAGCATGTAAACTATCTGCAAAAGTTTAGCTAGCATACAAACAGTCTTACAATGTGTTTGCGTTTCACAGGCCAACAAACACTCATCATTAAATCAGTGAGGCCAGTCAAGATGTCTGTAACACAGCAAGAGGCGCAGCAAAAGCAGCAGCAACAGCAGCAACCGACTCCCCTCTCGCTGTCTGCAAACATCCCAAATTTTTTACAGCGTTCATTCCTAGCAGGCTGTTGGGAAGCGTGCTATCTTCTGACCTTAGTATCTTTAGCCTAGCAGAGAGAAATCATCTTCTCAAAAGCTGGTACTTTGATCACCCTCAGAAATAAAGATCAGAGGATGACTAAGGGTCTTAGGAATTAAGTTCTTGCTCTCTTTCTCGCTCATGCAGGCACACAAAATGCACACAAAGGCACATTTTCATATATCAGTTATGGACGCAGACACACTTCAATGAGAGATCCTTACAACGCACAAACTTAACTGACACATTACACAAATGTTTGCTGTGTACAGAACAATCAAGGAAACAGACTCATGTTTATTACTACTGAATCAGCAGCAGTCTAATGGATTAAAAACATCCTCTTTTTTTTTTTTTCTCTCTCCTGTTGTGAAAGTGCCAGTGTTGTAAACGCTCCCTGCAAGAGAAGTGGGTGGACATGAAACGATCCATGACCTCCATGATTCGTGAGCTCCCAGTCTCTCAGGTTAGGTCTTCTGGCTGCAACCCAAAATCTCAGAACATCAGCTACAGATATTTGGAGCCAATTGGGTTGGGAAAGAAGACAGTAAATGTCTGTTTCCGGTTCACAGGCCCCCGAGCGTCACCACATATTTTGGAAGTCTGTCTGGCTTCCTGACTTTAAGAGTCTCTTGATGTAGAGTTCAGGGAATAGCAGTGAAAGGGGGGGAAACAAAGGTTATCTAAAACCTCATGGATGGTTGGAACTCTTTTTTTTTCCTCTGGCTTTTAACACTTTTAAAGCCTTAATTTATTTTTTTTCAGAGATATTTACAGTAACTCCTGTTACTACAATGAATTATGCTTCTTTACATGCATACTCTTCAAACTGGAAGAGATGCCCTAAAATGGGTCTGAACTCTTCTTTATCCATCCAATTTTCCCACTGATTTCACTGGTATCAGGACTGAAAATCGAGGCCACTCTAAACCCAAAAAAGAAGGTTCCGTTTACATTGAAACAGTAGTTTCTTAAATCTGAAAATACTGCCTGTCCTACTTAAACTCAGACTTAAGTCAGAACTTGTGAAGCTTTTGTACATCTAAATTAATAAATTTGCTAAATCTGATTCAGTCTGTCTGAACATCTTTAATGTGGGAAGAACAGGATTAAGCAACACTTTACATATTGTTATAAAACTATTTTTAATCTTGCTGTGATAAGGAGCAGCACAGCACGGTGGCTTGGCTACCACTCAGAGTGGGGAAGTGGTGTGTAATTATGAGGGACTGAACCTGTTCTTGTTCATTAAAATAGCTCAGTTTGGTGAGGAGCATGTAAAAGGAGCTCTAGTATGTGACAGCAAGAACTGAGTTCCTATAATGATCTTGAGAGGGAAAGAGATGTGAAGTATGCAGAGAACCGGCATTACCCATGCTGGAAGGAGTAGTTAGAAAAGGGGAGAAAGGTGAAAGCAAGGGGACAAGGCAAAAACATATATGGCCCTTTTACCATTCTAACTGGCATGGGCATTTCTGTCACTCTGTGCCAAGATCTGTGTTGTGGAAGGGGCTGGGTTTTGGGATTTGGATCTGGTTGGGTGCATGTGATGGGGTTGCAACTTCTGAAACCTCAACTACATGCTGAACGCCAGTCTTTCTGTTATTGTTGTAATCAGAGTACAGACTGTTCCTTTCTGGGCAAGGACAGCATTCCTCATGGGCTCCTCATCAACCTGACACTATTACCACATGGCAGCAACAAATTCCTACCCACATTTCCATACGTTTTCTCATTCTTGCAAAAGTAGCTCTGGTAGAGTCACATTTCTGGGACCAGGCCTACTGATCCCTTTAACTTTCTCTTAATCCAAGCTGACCTGCATAGCCTTGGCAGCATGCCTGGGCAAGCACACAAAGCACAGCCTTCCCTTTTCATCCTGGGCGTTTATCAAAGGACACAGATGTTGTTCTTGTCTCTCCTCAGGCTGGTGTTCCTCCCATGCCAACCACCTCCTCCAAGCCCAAGGTGACTCTGCCTGTTGGTGTGGCAGGCAGTGTTGGAAGGACAAGAAAACCTGCCAAAGAGAAAGTCAGTGAAACACAACCCAAACCAAATAGATTGCTGCCTGCATTGCTGAAGAGAAGGCCTTGTAATTTTTAACTGGTGTTTTTTGATCATCTTGCAATGGTCTTTCAATTATGGCCTCTGACCGGATGCTGGGCCTTGCACTTCATCACCCCATGAAGGATGAGTGTTGTGAACATGGCAAACCTGACCATTGCAAATGAGATTTCCTCAGAAGCAAAAGGTGGAAATGCCTTGTCATAGTCTTTCCTGTGCAATTTTGGGTCTGCCTGCTACAGAGGTATGTCTGCCCTTTGTTCATCAAAGAGTGATGCCAGGTAGAACAGGCAGAGGGTGTTCCATCCAGGGAGGTGTGGGGCACCAGAACACTCCTCCAGATGAACTCTGTCACCACAGGTGTGTTCAGGCCAAGCCATCACGTGGCACTGGCCATTCACCAGAGGCAGAACCTGTTGTGCATGTTTGTAGGGTTTAGCTTCACTCACTGCAGCGTACATCTGACAGTCATAGCAGGAGAGAAACACTTGGATGCATCACCTTCAGCACTTCCACTGAAAATCCTTAGGGAGAGGTAAGGCAAAGTGGTAGAAAATATTCCCACTGCCACAAGCAGTTCATGCCCCTAAGGTGCTTTTGAAACCTTTTGCTACTCCAAAATCTGGGATGCTAATCTCAGAAAACAGAGCTGTTGTAACTTTTGCAATTCCACATCAAAAAAGATACGTTCTGGCAAGTGAAACATTTTCCATTAAAATATTTTTACCAACTGAAAGTTTCAAGCTCTTTTGTGTGAAGAATACTTGCTTACCACCGAAAATCATTCCTTGTCCCTGAAAATCTAAATCCTTGGCCTTGTGGCTACACATGGAGATCATGCTCAGTCTTTCTGGTTGCTCTATTCTACGCTGAAAATACTGACAACAATGAAATATCTTGTAACTCACTTAATCAAAGTTTTGAATTTTTAACTATTCTTATTTATTTTAGTGTGACTCTGTATTCATTAGTGGAGGAAAGATCCAAGAGGTTTAGGGGACTCACTCAAGTTCAGGTGACGTGCTGTCCATTGAGGTCATCTAACGAGGAGCCCAGGGATGAAACAACTTGTGGATCTGGGCCCCCCTCCAGATTTACTGGGGGATAACAGAAATTGCCTTTTGTGGCTCTGTCATTTATTTTAGAGGCCTGTGTAGCATGTTTGCTCCTTGGCAGGATGAGAGCTACGAAGTGAATAAATATACTTCAACCACAAATGAGCAAGCAAATGGAAGGAAATGCTGTTTAAAAAAATGCTTTCAGTGACTTATTCAAGTTACAAGAATGGCAAGAGGCATTTTCTAGGAAGGAAGAGAATTTCTAAATTGTTTTATGCAAGATGGTCTATTTTATGACTTCATTGTGAAAAAAAAAGTTAAGAGGTAACTACTGTGAACAGAATAGCTCTGGCAGAACATGAGCACTCCAGGGCTTGCTTGCTTTCAGAAAGAACATGTCATATCACCATGATCATCCTCTGTTGCAACATCACAAAATTTAATACTGAGATTGTATTGCTGTTGTCTGTAAGTCCACTTAGTCTCTCTTTTTTTCCCAGTCTGACCTCATTCTACTGGGGGGCAGCCAAATACTTCTCCCCACTTCTGTGGGCAACAACCATCTGCATGTATGGCTTGCTTCCTCGTTTGTCTTACATGTTGGACATTTCTCTGGTTGGTGAAATACTATGATGCCAGAAGAGGAGCTGAATAAAAACCTCTTACTGTGAGCTAGCAAGTCACTTACAGTCATTAGTCACTGAGCACCTTCTTCTGGATTAAATAACACAAAATATGACCTAATCAAATTCTCATTATTATCTTGGTGCAGCAGCAAAAGTAGGCCTGAATTTGAACTTGGGATTCCAACTCCAGTTTTGGATTTACATAATAATCAGGCTTCCAACTTATGTCTCTTAATGAGCACAACTCAATGTACTCTGTATTTTGAAACTCACATTAAAGAATACTAAAAATCCAAACCCTTAGTTTTTTCTGTTTTATAATGACCATATTTGGATTCAGGTTCAGACTTCTGTCTCACCTCTCTGAATCACGTAATGTACACATTTCCTTTATAAACATTAACTTTCACTGAATGAAAAACCACTACTAGAGAGCTGGATTTGACTATTATCACACATAATAATTAAACCTCTTTATTGTACTTACTGCTTTAGTTAAACCAACTAGGAAACTTCTCTTGTTTTAAAGTCTCATCTAGAGATGAGCCAGCTTATTACCAGTAATAACTGTATATAAATGAATGAGCCATGCCATAGGGGATAGTTCCTGGCAATTCAGGCCTCAGTGGTAAAGTAGGTAGGTAGGTAGATTTGACTAAGAGTGGATTTTCTATCAATTGCACAGGAGCACCAGTGCTACTTTCTCCAGCAGCAATGAGGGGACAGCTAGAATGAAATGCTGGCATGTGCTGCCTACAGGCTCAAAATCAGGTAAGTAATCTTTTTAATATATCTGACTGCTGACACGTTTGATTGCATCCATAGGATGGGCTACATGCTAGTACTGAACAGTCTATAGGAATGCACCACTGTGCTCTGTGTCCCATTCTTGCAGGGAGTTTTGTAATGTTGCCTGGTCACTGTCTCCTTGTCTACAAAGCAAATATTCAGGTTGGGGAGGGGAAGAAGAGTTTTCATTTGTGAGTGCAAAAAGGTGAGGAAAAGAAACCAGCTTCCTGTGAAAGCTGAAACATGCTATGCAAATATATAGCAAATATACTCGTTACTTTTCCACTAGCAATATAGTATGTGTTGCTTACAGACAAGCTTATATTCTTCATTGCTGTGCTCCTCCTAACAGCTGCATCTATGTGCCACAGTGTGTTCTCCTAGAAGTACTTGCTCATTATCGTGGAGGTTCAGCTCTCTGTGAGGAGGCAATTCATCCACCCACTTTTTGGATTGACAGAAGGAACAAAAAAAATGAAGACAGAAGCAAAGCAGAAGTGAATTACTTAAAGATGAACAAATACATAAAGATCAATATTAAGTTAATGTCGGAATGTTCTTAAGGGAGAATAGTGGAGCAACAAAGTGCCTTATGTCAGCAATGAGCTCTTGGAGGGTAGATCCCTGCTCCCCCATGGAACAATTAACTACTCTTGCATTAGAGAGGAGTGCTGGAGCTTCTTCCCACTTCTTCACACGAACACAGCACTTTCTCTGTCTCTGCAAAATGTTTCAAATGCCTTTTTTTTTCCTCTTTCTGTTTCTAATCTTTTCCTGGATTACTGAATGTACAGTGAAACTTCTTATCTCATGCAGGAATTATGTTTATAGCAGAAAAGGAACTTGAGGACTGAATGCCTCAGGGACTTGGATGATGGGATGTAGAGACTTTTATCTGAGGTTGCTTTCTTGAATCAGGCCCAAGTTGGTAGTGACCTAAAATTGCCTCAGCCTGATGACTGTTTGGTCTCCACTGCGAAATGTGTTCAGTGGTCTCAGTTTAATTCCTGGTAAATACTTATTTGCGCACTAAATTACTTCCATAACTGGTATCCATGTTGGCAGTCTCACAGAGAGGTCAAGGGTTTGATGGGAACCGGGACTGAGCTATTCTTTCATGCTGCGAGCTGGTTCCTTCTAGACATGCAAACTGAAGAAGCGGTGCGATTTGCACTGGGTCAAAGTCTGCTTGCTTGCTAATCTGCTTCCTTTTGAGACCATAAACTGCGAGATGCCAACTCTGAAAAATTACTTTGATTCAAAATGAAGTTTCATTTATTCAGGGTCCTTTCAGCATGCTGAAAGCCAAGGTGTCTCCAGAAACTTTAGATCATAAAGGGTTAACCCATGTCAGGACATAGTCTGAGTAGCATAGTTGATGGCATGTATCTGGATGTAGACACAGTGCACAAACACTTTAATTCACATAAATAATATCTGTCAGCCCTCCCATCTTTCCCTTCACCCTAGTGCTCATTTCTGGTCTCTCAGTTTTACTGGCAATGGTAGTTGTGTGAATATATGAGGTATCAGACCAGGGAGATCTAGAGGTTACAGAAAATGAACCAGCAAAAATAAGTGCATATTAGACTAAACTAAATAAGATTGTTTTCTGTACTCAGCCAGCGCAAAGAAGTTGTTTCTTCTTAATTTAAAAGCCTTCTGTTTTTCCACACATTTACAAATTTAAGATCCTGCAGACTGCAGTGAATAGCAGCCAAAGGGAAAAGAAAATTAGTATTTCATTAATTATTTTCACACATTTTCAAAAGTATGTTGAGGACATGTTTCTACAAGTGTGCATTTGAAATTGATATGAGCCAGAGGTCAGTAAAAAATTCAGCTGTCAGATGGCGATTTTTCAGTCACAGATTCACACAAAAATTCATTAGGACCCTCCTGCCAGATTGCACTGGCAGAATTTACAATAAACCTTATGTTGTCTGTCAAAATGGCACAACAAAATGCAACCATGGGCATTTTCAGTCTGCATGCCATGTAAGTCCAAAAATGGGTTTAAGCACTGGAAATAACATCTGCTACATGCATGGTCTTAAAGTGTGATAAGATGTAAAGTGCAGAAAGAAATACAGATTGTTTGCTGTCACGCAGCAGATAGAGACAGTTAAGCTCCAGACCTGAAAGTGAGGTTTGACCACAGCTCCAGCCTATGCATGCAAGCTCTTCAACAATTATTAGCGTAAATTGTATTAAATCCACTCCAGCCAGCTGTTTAGGATTTTCAAGACAAGTCTCTTACTGTGTAGTTATAGCATTTACCATTGTAATTTTTAATTACAGGCTCTCATATTAACTGGAGCCACATGATATTATCATGGTTGAAGTGAGTAACAACAGTGCTGCTGGAAATCTGTAAGACTGTATGCCACCATCTGAAAATACTGAGCTGTAATTAATTTTACAACAATGTAGGTAGAATCAGTGTTTTCCTATAGCATATTCTTTCATGTTTGTACATGTATTGTATTTAAATATTTTGCAAAATACATGTAAGTAATCTGGAATTATTTTCCAAACACACTATGTTTCTGAATTTTAAAGATGCTACTTGCAGTAGATTTTGCAAATAACTTAGAAGCCACAGTGTGTATTTTAAGTATACATGTCCATGTGGTAAAAGGACAGCATTTGCAATACCATGCCTTTTTTTTTCTTAATGGATGAACTAGAAATCAATAGTTGTTTTTCTGCCTTGCAATTTTGTTTTTCTGTGGTGAGTTCTGAAATAATTTCCTTTGAAATGTAGAATGGAGAATGGCACAGAATGTGTTAGTGTGTGTGTGTAAAAAGATCATGAATTGGCATCACTGCAGGCACTCAGATGCACAGAAAGTGCTAGTGGAAAAAAAGAAACAAGGAGACCTAAACGCAGCCAGCCATATGATAAACCAGATTTTATGAATGTGCTTTTTTGTATCTAAGGAAGAACTGGTCTGCCTTGAAGTTTGTCTGGTTTCCCCAATTTGTGTAATAAAAGATATTACCCACTTTATTTCTAAAAGCAGATTCCATTACTGAAATAGCCAGAACGGCCTAAAAACCCCCAAACCTTCTTTCAAGTCTATGTGATCTTGGTATGTAATGTCTTCTTAGCTGGACTTTTGCAGAACGGATTCCTCACCAGTCCTCTGCTTTTCAGAAAAAGCCCATAGGTGTAAACCCAAGCTTCTGGCACAGCTGCACCTAGAAACACAGCACAGCTGTCAGCTGGGGAAGAAGGGAGATTTTCAGTTTGCAAAGGTAAAAGCACGATTTCGTCTCCCTTCTCTGCTTCTGAGAAAGTGTAAGGGTGATCCTGCACTGCCCTCACTCCTTCCAGGCAAATCTACGTGCATTTGATGAGAGCTGTATTCACGAGCTACAAGGAACGCATGGCCCAACACGGCAATTATCTTTTTAACTTACAAGAGTAACTGCCAAGAAACTGGTAGTGATTACACATTTCCCCACTCCTTGCATGCAGCTGCACTGGAAAGAAAGAGCATAACAACTCTGTCTTCAGTTTGCATGTGGGCAGTCTGTTCCTAAACCTTCTAGGCCCCAAAAGCTTTGTTGCACTGATTAACTGTACACTGACTTAAAAAACACTTGCAATGGGAAAAGGAGCAGGTCCTTGGTCATCACAATTTTAGGAGGTAATTTTCAAGCTGCTGCCAGAGCAAGACAACACGTCTTAATAAAAGTTTCATCTATGCAGATTAGCTGAGAACAAAGTCAATCTGTTTCCCAGCATTGTTTTGCTTTTCTTCAGTGCTCACACAATGCAAACCCGTCAGTACTGCTCTGGTGGCAGTTTCCATGAAGCTGATTTTCTATAAATCTGAGTATACACTGTGCTAAATTGTTCCTTCTCCTGCACCGCCCTGCGGAGCGGTATTACTCAACACGGTATAAAATTCTTAGTCACCGCTATCACTGGACTTTCTGTGGCACAGACCCAGTTTTCTGTGCTGCATTCCTCATTTTATAGAACAAACTGGAGCTTGTTTTTGTTTGAAGAGCATTGACCAACATCCTGAACGCTGCCCATTAGGGTCGAGCGTGGAGCATTTCACCACCTCCCATTTCTCTGGGCTGCAATGTGTACCATCATTAAGTTTGTACTCGCAGGAAACTGAGTCATACACTTTTCTACTTTGACACAACAGAGTTAAGAGTTGATGGACATTCAAAGACAGAAGCAGGGCTTTGCAGTTCTGTCCTGAAATATGTTACCTCTCCAGAGGAAACAAGGTGATTTTCAACTCAGGTTTATTATGACATTGAATTTCTACCCTCTACTTTAATTAATGATGTGCAGTTCTCCCATCTGATCTGACTGGTCCTTGCTGCCCGACCATTAAAACATATTATATCACTAATTAAAGTAAGCACTGGTAATTAGGGGAAGAAGATAAGAGAGTAGGAAAGCCAGCCAAGATTTCAGTGATGTATGCAAAGCAAGACCATCTCAGCAATCTCATCCAAACACCCAAAGACCACCACGTGGAACAGCCTGGAGAGCCTACTAGAGGCAGGGTGATGACAGGAAGGGTAGGAGGGAGAGGTGTCTCTTGTAAGTCTGCAGACAACCTATGCCAGTCACGATTTAGGCCCATGGGTGACCATTTCCTGGAGATAAAGGTTCAGGAGGGTTTTAGAATCCTGCCAGCACATAACCAGAACAAGCAGGGCGTTACATGCACTAACTCTTCTGTGAGGCTCTGAGAGGAGTGTGCCCCTTGTGGCAGGAGTTCCAGGGGTAGCTTACCTCCTACTTTTCCCCACAAGGTCAGGCCTCCATGTGGGAGACTTCTGCACCTGATAACTTAGCAATTTTGATGGTCTTGGGACACTGCATTAGAGATACACTCTAGATTACCCTTCCTACTGGATTAACCTGTGGCTTAATTAAGCACGACAAAGTTGCTATGGCAGAGTACCTGAAATAGTTCACACTCTCATCATGATGTGCTGGGCTTGGCACATCTACACCACCCACGCCAAAAACATGCTATTCATGACAAAACCTGAAAGTCACCGCAAGCCTTTCATAATCTAAATTACAGAGACAGTGTCTGAGTGGCAATCACATGGCAAAGATTCTCTCTGCACGTTCAAAACCAGTTAGCCTGTGCAGTCAGGCAGAAAGGTCAGGAGATGGACAGAGTTATATCACCTGCAAATTCTCTGGGTTTTAATCCTCCCATTAACATGGGCTGAGAAGGTGGTATCCCATAATGTGAAATGGTTGTAGTCATACAATCATAGACATGTAAAATTTTTCCCTCCAAACTACAAGCTTGTCTTCCTTTGTATAGCATCATCAGCTGGGATTCAGGTTGTGTTATCACATTGATATCCACCAACAGTGGTGGTGGTTGGACTTGATCTTAAAGATCTTTTCTAACCTTAATGATTCCATGATTCTATAGCAAACTCACTGACCATTCTGCACCAGGTTTACCTATTAATATCAAAGCAAGACTTCCCCATGACTCCCCTGATTCTTGGACCATCTTGTGAGCCTGGCTTCATCTCGCACCATTTCCTACTTCTTAAGCATCTTCCTCTTGCTTCTTGCCTGGTTGTTTGAAAATTACAGGCTGTTTCTCCTCTTTATTTCCTGGCAAAAAAAAAAAAAAGAGAGTCCCCAGGGAGCGCACTCAGTGTGTTCCCTTATACTTCTGGGCGTGAGTGCGCAAGTGTGTACATGTGTGTGTGTCCACAGGGTTCCTTGCTCTGTTTCCAGGGTGAAGTCTGTATGCCTCTTGTGATCGACAGTGTGCTCATTCTACCTGACATCAGACCTGAGATGTGATTGCCCTGTGAAAGATCTAATTGAGAGCAATCCGAAAAGAACAAATACAGCAGGAGTTGCTTATAGGACCCCCAAGTTATGTGATCAGCTAAAGAAGCAGAGATGTTTGCTTAGTCACTAACATTGACTGAAATGCAAGCAGGCAATGTCATTTCTTTAGATAAGGTGCTGGGGATCAAAAGAATTTGGACTTGTTTCCATTGAGAACCTAGCAGTAAATTAGGTAACTTGTGAAAAGTGTTTGAGAAGGCAGAATTTTGAGAAGGCAATATTTGTTGTATCATGCAGGTGAGGGTTAATGGGTCATGTTTCTTTTGCTGGTTTAAATGATTCAGCAGCATGAATAATTCTGTCTTGATTTGAAAGGCAACTCTTAAATATTCACATGTACAAAACCAGGGAATACTCAGTCAAAGACCTAAACTCCACATCTGGTCTTTACAGAACCAAAATTCAGAGCAACTGTGCACATGTATTTACTAGAAATTCAGTATCTATTTCTTACACCTGTGGGTTGTGGTCCTCTCGAATAGAAATAGTTACTCTAGATAATAGATAACAGTTACAAGTTGACTTGCTTTGCAGTTATAGAATATCCTGATTTAACAGTAGGGCAAAAGTTGTTTTTCTTCTCTACTAGTGAAATTTTCTTTTTATTCTCTGCCTTTGTTTTAACGGGCAAGACAGAAAAAAAGCAGTGATGACGATTGTTGAGGGACTTGAGTAAGGAAAATCTGAAGCATCAGTAGAGGAATTTTAAGAATTATCTGTATCATCTGTAAACTTAGAATCTCTACTTAGAGTAATAAATTATTACTGTGTGAAAACATCAGAATTGTGTGGATTTATATAACAAATATTTGATTTTTTAAAATTCACTTGCTTTAATTTGTGAGCAGTTCTCATTTATTTCTTACAAAACTGCAAAATAGAATAGTTGCTCTGCTGTGAGAATTTGGAACATTTTAAACCAAAAGTAGTAAGCTTAATTTCATTTAAATTAGTTTTTCTCCTATTCACTGGATATTCACTGGATATTCACTGGATTTTTATGATGAGAACTACCTTCCTCAATGCCTGTGTCTATCTTATACACATATTTATATCTCTAGTACAAACTCCCAATTCAATACTAGTTTAAGTATAAAGGCATCTCATTGCTTTTTAAACTTGATAAAGTTTTAGATTAGCTTAAGTTTAGTTTAAAGCATTCAGGCTCTTTGATATGAATCAAAACCGAGTCTTCCAAAAATTGAAAAGTATCTCTATTTAGCTGAATTGTAAGAATTCTTCAGACCACAGACCTGGTGAATTCACCTTGGTTTTATCCCTGAACAAGAAATCCTTGATGTTTGTAATGACTCAGAAAAAAGACCCTAGGAAACTGGTTTTTTACCCAAACTATCCTCTGTCTTCCCTCACACATTTTAAAACAAGTCAGGCACATGCAGGCGAGAATGCTGCAAAACACATGGGTTGTGCGTGTGAGTACACGGTGCGGCAGGACATTGTGACTTAGAGCACTGCCCCTGGCCAAAGCCGCCTCTTTGCAAAGAATGGGAATGGCTCCTGCAGAACTCTCCTGGGGATGGCTGGGATTGGAGATGCTTTGGTTTGTACTGGCAGCAACAGAGTCACTGCTCGCAACACAGCGATGACGTGCGCATGGCCGTGGCCGGTTTCACTCTGAGTTTTCAGGTTCACACAATACTGAAACCCAAAGCACAAATAGTGGAGGGGATGTCCCAAAGTGAGCACGCCAGGTCCACTTTCCAAAGCCTATGCAAATTGCAGCTGGTAGGTTTTGCACAGCCTTACCTGATAAACCATACTACAAAGCCAGCTAGCACATTTTACACTTAGGAGCTCAGGCTTCCAACGGGGTTGCAACAAGTGCCTCAAAAACACCACCTTGCACTCCTCTGACGCAGGAGGCAGCTCTAATAATATCCACAATGAACACTTCAGAGAGCCCTTAGCAGAGGCTTAGGCTGCCTGTATGCCGTGCATAACTCATTAAAAATGCAATGGGATTTAGGTGACGTGAAGTTTTTGTACTGGTTAAAGTCATGGGACAAATTTCACCACAAAGCAATCTAAAATGGCCACACAACTGGCTTCAGCTACAGCAGTGTGCAAATTGTGACACTGCTGCCAGCATGGTTTCAGATGTCAGCATCTTTTGTGAGGCTGGTTTAATTGTGTCATGGCCACTATTTGCAAATGGAGTCAAAATATGAAAGGGAAAATATTTCCTGAAAAAATCTGACATTCTATAACATGCTGCTGAAATGTCACTTTTTTTCCCAGTGCTTTTAAAGGACAAACATAAAAACTACATGCTAGTGCAGGTTGATACTGAGAAGTGCAGAAGATGCCCAACTCGTGATACTGCAACTTAAAAAATAGAGTTCTGTTTAAATTGTATATACTGTCATTTTTCACACTGGAAAGAACTGTTCCTTGGAAATTTTGACAGAGGGGAACTTGTTGGACTTAATATCGACTTGAATTGTCACTTGAAAAGGAAACTTATGGAGATACCATTTCACAGAGAATCATTTCTCCATTTATGAGCATGAGATAGAACAGGATTTAATGAATCACTGACTTGTGATTCTATTCCACCAAAAATTGTCAATTTTCCTTCCTCTTCTCCTCTTTTCAGGGAAAGAGCAAGATATCATGTGAAGCTTTTCAATTGCATGGAGAATCTGGTTTTGACCACTGTAGGTTTGCAGGTCAATGGTATATTACTGGCTGACATTCGCTGTCAAGTTATATTACAGCAGCTACATTAAGTAGTGCCAAAGCACTAATCTGAAGTAAATTAACAATTCCTACCAAGGGATGTTTCATTCTAATCCCTAAATAATTCACCTGCCTTTGATGTAAATAAAGTGGCTTAGAGAAGTAGCATTTGATGGGAAAAAAGCCTCAGATGCCAGCAACAACATGAAAAGCTCCTGCTTAAAGCAGTTAACAGCTGCAAAGCTAAGTGCAACAATAAAACGTATTAGTTAAAGAGATGTATGTATATTTAAGTGTACTTAGATTTTATTACTAAAATGTATAATATGATACACTGCAAAATTTAAGTGGTAGGGCTTTTTATTACCTTCTCAAGTGTTCAGAAAGATCACAGTGGAGAATGAGGGATAATACACTGCATTTTTGTGGGCAGCACCCACACGTTCACATTTCCCAATGTTTTTTTCTTTATGGGAAAAAAAAGAATGCACTAGGCAACAACTTGTTTTTTTCCCATGTAAAAATCATGTGCCAGTGATTCACTAATTCCTATTTTTTCTTGTGCTCATAAACGGGCAGAGGAATGACTGTCAATGAAATTATTAAAGGATGGAGAATACCTCAGAGAGTCAACATTCCATGATATATTTAAGATAAGACAGATTCAAACAGGTCACTGGTTTGCAGTTGCACAACTGTCTGGATTTTTTGGATGTAGTTCATTTCATTACAGTCTTCTGAAATTCTGGCTTACGCACTGTTAGGAGCAAAACAGTTTGATGAGCTGACATTACAGTCACTCCCAAATGTTAAAAAAGCATGAGTCAGGGAAATCTAGGGAATGGCTTTAAGAAAACCTTATGCTCTTTTATTTGTTTTCTGATTTCTGAGCCATTAGGGTGCACTCCCTCCACACTTTCTGGCTTTCCACTGCACCAATGAAAGATAGAAATGTAAATTGATTAAAAACACAGACCAAGAGCCCCATACAACAATATGGCTTCAGGATTTGGATTCACAATAAAACTAGCAGTGTGTCCTGTATAACTGTATGGAAAAAATCCAGCCCCTCCACCTGTATTTTTATGTATTGTCTTCCCTTCAAACATTTGAGTGGTCAAATTTTATTTCTGTGTGTCTTCACAGCAAGTCAGTGGTGAATTTATATCCTGGGGTATCAATCAGTGGAAATTACAGATTCATCATCTCAGAGAGGAGGAAGGCTGCTAGGTATTTTAAGAGATAATCAAGGTTATTCCCTGCACAAAAGTAGCCATAAAATTAGAGCTATGAATTATGTATTTACTCAGACAATATTTCTTTCAAATCCAATGGGTTTTTTTCTCATTTCTAATCTGCGTGGTGAAAAAAATATCAAGACAAAAAAGAAGTGAAAAAATTAAATTCATTTTTCCCTTAAAAATAAAACCTTTTCTAATTTATTTAAATAATAGATATTTTCTTAGGCCTGATTATAAAGATTTTTGTTTTGTTTTGTTTTGTTTTGTTTTGTTTTGTTTTGTTTTGTTTTGTTTTGTTTTGTTTATAACAGAAGTACTAAACCAGTGTGGGAACAGAAAGGAATCCCTGTGATTGATATACCTACTTCCAGTTAAGCCAGATGAAACTTCAAATATCAATATTGAATAGTGCACTTTTATATCCATCCACCCAAGCAAATCTACTTGAAAAGCTTTAACGAAGAAAAAAAAAAAGAAGACGAAGTCAACACAAGTTATGAATTCCACAAAATCATCACTTCTGTTCAAATTATATGCAAAATCCTCAAACAAAAAGCAGCCAAGATCGTGCACTTTCTTGAGGTAGCTAGCAGGTTGTTGGATGTTTCCTATGGCTTATGCCCTGTATGGAAACAGCGCACATCAGAAACAGTTGAACCTCATCGTTGGTTCTTCTGCATCAGCCCAGTTCTGCACCTGTATCTCTGACCTGATGAAGCTTTTCTCAAGATGCTTTTGGAGCATCTTCCCCACAAGATGATGTTTAAGAATAGTTGTATGTATTGGGAATCTCCTTCACCTTTAATCTTTTCTCTTTCCTGTGCAACTCTTTAGGAAAACCACTAATTAAAGTTATATTAACTTCTGACTTCTATGTGATGCAGATCAAATCTATAACATTTTTCAAACTGCTATTTTGATTCAATAATCAATTCAAGAGAGTGCTGATATTGAGTGGCAGTGCTCTTATAGTTTCTACTAGCAATTTGCTGAGTGGCAGCAGTAGAAAATGAAGGGGTAAAACATTATAAAGTGATCCACTAAGGATAATTTAAATTTTTGGGAAATCTGAACCACAGGGGTTTATTAGAACAGAGCCTCGCAGGGACTGTGATAGGTGTGAACACCCTTTGGTGGTCTGCTCCTTCTTTCATGTAAAGAAGAACAGTTTCATAAGGAAAAAAACGTATGTGAAATGGGCTTTAGTGAAGAACAGCTGTTATGATATTTGGGAGGGTGCTTGCAAGCAGAGAAAGAAATGGTACAGTCAGTTAAATGAGAACATGCTGAGTGATGGAAAGAGGAATACAGAGATTTAACAAGAGAGCAAGAATGGATGTTGTGAAGGCTATGGTTAAGCTGTTATGTTTCCCACCAGGCAAGAAATCAAGCACTGAGCTTTCTCCCAAGCCTGTCACAGATGTACTTTGTGAATTTGTGAGGGCCAGATAAACTCTCTGTCTTTCTGGTTCTCCATCTGTCAGTCGGGAATAAAGTACTCCTGTTAACAGGTTGCTACAGGATTCTCCCCACTCTCCCATTCCTAGGAGGTGTTCAAATACCATGGTGTTGATTATCCTGCCTCCATCAGTAGATCAAAAATAATATGTAAGACAAAATGTAGGTCAAAAAAAGTCTAAATATGTTTTGAAAGTTTTCAGACTTTGTATTCTATTTTTATGTGATACCCATCATGATGATGTCAGACCACCTTCTAATAGTTATGCAAGCAAGATGACTAATATCTGTCACGTTGAGTCCTTTCTCCTCCCAGGGGAAAATTGTGGAGGTTTAAAATATGTATTTATATCTTCTTCAGTGTGATTTTAGTATTAACAGCTGGGTCAAAGAAGATTGCTTGCACTAAGAGCAGAGCTATGAACACCTTGGGGAGCCAAAATTCTGCAAGAGGCGATTCCACAAGCTCGGACTAAGGCACCTGTCTCAGCACAGCCTGTTGGCATAATCAGGATTTACCCTTGTTGAAGCACCCAGCATGTCTTTTTCAGATCTACTATAGGTGTCTACTCACAGCGCTCTCCAGCATGAATGAAGATCACACTTTCTGTGTTGCACAATATTTGCTGCTATGGAGAGGTATTTCCAGGCAGCATTGCGGGTACTGACCTTCGTGCATGGACACCACCTTGTTTATCTAGGAGTTAGATAGGACAAAACTGGTGGATACTGTATAAGCATTTAATAACCATCACTTCTGAGAAAGGAAAGAAGGAAAAGAACAAGATTTGCAGAGATGTTTTTCATGTGATTGCTCAATTTTTATTTGGTTTGACTGAATTGAGAGCTTTGTTATAAATCACTGTACACTTGTCACTGGAAAAGCTTCATCCAATACGTGGCCCAAAGAGCATTTGAAAAGTTTAGCAATTATCTCTGGGCATAAAGAGGCTGCCTCCCACCAAAATTATTAATAATGTATCATCTGAAAAGATAACATAATAGAATGACTTTTGGATTGTACAGTAATTTGTAGGTATCTGAAGTATCCATGACGAAGTGAAGGGAGGCAGGCAGGAAAGGAGATGCTCAGAGGGCAAGGTTGACTGCTACCCTCCCATCTCCGCATTCTGTCTCTAATGTGATCCAGTCCCCAATTAAAATGCTGTGCTTTTTCCAAGTAAGTTTTTATTAAGAAAATAAAACCACCAAAGAGGAGGTTGTGCAAACTGTCTGGAGCTCCAGAGAAGCAATGACTTACACACATACGCAGTGGACAAGCACAGAGGTTTTACTCACCCATCTTCTGGCACGTCCCAGTGCACGCTAACTTTCCCTTGGGGAATTGCCATTTCCCATTGGCAAAGTTGGGGTTGAGAAAACAAAACGGCACTTACGGAAACAGACATGCCAGCACGTCACGCAAATTTTTGGGCTTTCTTGCAAGGTTTTTAAGAGAACAGAGTATAGAGAATGTGTTTTAATAGGTAATTGTCACTGATTAAGGTTTTTTATTCTTTTTGTAGCCTGGGTTAGTGAATGTTCAAACTGATTTATTGTTCCCCTTCTTGCTATTGTTTCTACTGAAGTTAATATGCTGATCTTAGAAAAAACACTATATTACAAAATTTTAAGTCCAAAAATAAAAGGCAGTAATAAAGCTCCTTATTTTTATGCACTGGCCAGAGCAACCTTCTTTCATTGTCTATCATGCATCTAATTGGCCGAGGTCCTGGCCTGGTACAAAGGAAAAGGAGAAATGAGACTTCCTTCTGAATCCTCATTCATTGTACCATGTTTTCCAGAGGACAGTGCTGGCTTGCCTCTGCAGCACGTGAGCTGGGGCCATACACTGTCTGAAGTCATCTCTATCCAGAGCTTCTGCCAGCAAGAGGGTTTTTTTTTCTTTTTCTTTTTTTTTCTTTTTTTTTTCTTTTTTTTTGTTTTTTACAAGGGCAGGCTCATCTCAGTTTAGATTTCTTTACCACAGGGAAGGAATATTGTAAGTCTCCTTTTCAGGATTTTGCTCCTGCACACCTTTCTCTCAGGGTAACCTTACATCACTATTTTAAGACTGATATGAACATAACCATCACATGCCTACTTTTTAGAATCAGTGAGTTCTTTGAGAAGGTAGGTAGTGATTTCAACACCTTCTGTAAAACAGTGTTGGCATTGAATGAATACTAACAGCAAAATAGGAATGAGATCTGCCAACATGCTTACTGGCTTTCTTACGTGCTGGATTCAGACCTCACCAATACTCTGATGTTTCTAAATGAAGGTGGATTTATTCTTTCATCCTTCAGAGCAAAATCTATTCTAGGTTGGTGCAGATAAAAGAAATCTTAGCAGTCAAATATTTGGTATTCTGTCCAAAACTGAGCTACCTACTCACTTCAGTGAACAAAACTGAGGCTTTTTCAAACTGAAAAGTGAGAAATGTCATTATCTCTTACAACCTCCCACATCAAATATTTCTACTTGAATTTTAATGTGTGAGCTGTACATAGACATTATTCGTTGCAGAGCTGGTCACTCAAAGGGATTGCAGAATTAAGCTTCTAAGGTGACTGCCCCAGCCCCAGCTGTCTTTTAACGTTATGTGGGAGATATCAATATTTCCTTGTGTAAGTAGTCTCTACAGGTGCAGTTCTCTGTGCTGCATAGACCAGTAAGATCTATTTCTACATGATGAAGGAGAAAACAGTTGTTTGGCTGTGGTTTACTATCCAGCCCTGAATATCAATTCTGAAAGCAGTAAAATGACAAACTCTGCAGCATGGTTTTATGGGGTACTCCAAACACCCCTTTGCTGTTGACCATTCATGTCACATATCTTAGGCAACCACTGAGTTTTTTCATACTGCATGATTAATGTTGTGTTACTGTATTTTCTCTGCTTGTCTACTTACTGCTGAGTGTTAATCAGCCTGGTTCACAAAGCAGAACATGTCACCTGTATGAGTTCTTATCATAAAAGTCAGGCACGTTTACTCCAAAGATATTCTGTTAATCACATGCACACTTGCAAGTTTGTAAAGAGTGAACAAAGAGCCTTTAGTGGCTTGTTTAAGCTAGCAAAGCTGATTTCTTACTAAAAAGACTGTGAAGCTATATAGTGTTAGTTTTATGGTTGAATAACTTCTAAAACCCAAGACTATTAAGATATCCAGTTACTGCTTTCCATGGAAAACCTTTTTCCTCCACTGGCTCTATGTGTGAGATGATTAGTGTGCTTTGTATCACAGTTTCAACAGAGAAAAGCAGAACTATGTATTAGAAGTCTATTTAGTCAGTGTGGAAATGAGGGTTGGATTAGATGGATCTTTGTAGGTCCCTTCCAACCCAAACCCTTCTGCGCTGTATGCCGGGAGGGGTGCACACCTGACTGGCACCAACTCACTGGCATAGCGATTCCTGGCACAGAATGGCACGTTTGGAAGTGAGGGTGAGTGTGCTTGCTGCAGGTAGCAAGGCCTTACAGTGTGTTATGGACTGTCAGTGATGCATGAATCCCAAAGTTGACCTGTGAGAACTTTCATTCTGAGAGTTCATCCGACCTGGCTCCCGGTTCTTCAGACAGACTGTAACTCTGACTAATCTCTGCAGTTCACTGAGTCTGGGTGGAGTTGAATTCACACAGATTCTACTGACCCAGTTTGGAGTAAACCTCCAGGTAGTTCAGAGAGGGAATGAAGTCAGTATGGTATATGCAAGCTGCCCTGTGCAAACATTCCATTTGCATTGGCAGGTTAGAATGTGGCCAGTGCCTTTTTTTTTTTTTTTTCTGAAAAGACATTATTTTAAGGGGTCATGAATACATATTCCAGCCTGATTTTATGAGATTCTATCACAGTTCAGGGGACAAAAAAAAATGATTAAAAGACCACTTTTTTCCCCCAGAAGTTCAGAAGGCTTATTTGAAACTACCTTTCCTGCCTTATAAATTTCCAAGGAACTAAATTATGTTAGTGGTGGAGATGACAAAATCTGCTGCAAACACCACTTTTATTCTGGTTCACCCTGTTTTGCTCCTCTATAATATGCTCCAAAAGAAACTGGGCTAATAGCTACAAAATCTAGGGTAAGGCACCCATCCTCTCCCCAAATCCATTATAGCTTTGCACAGACACCTAGGTTTAGCAAGCTCCAGAGTTTGCTGCAAAGCAAAGGCAGGAAAAAGTTTAAACACAATGTGGAAAGTTCAAGCAAGTTAGAAGAAATAGTAATAATTATAGTGGTCTGAATTGTCATACATCAGCGACATGCATCATTGTAACTTCTCTGAAGACCACGGGATCCAGACTTTAAAATACAGGATGGAATCCAGCTGCAAATTAAGCAAGATTAGGTTTTCCTCCTTTTCTTGCTTGCTTTCTTGCCTTGAGAAAAACACATGCTATTAATTTTGCCTTCCATCTGTACAAGAAGGTAGCAAGTATGCAGGCCATATCCCTGGACAGAAGTAAAAGAATACTGGGATCAGATGATTTCCAGTGGAAAAACATGGAGCAAGTGTCTGCTGTTTATGAAATGGCCACCCAGGTGTGAAGTTTCTTGCCTGATTTAAAGGGTCAGCAACAAAAATACAGACAAGAAGTTCTTAGGGGGGTTAGTCCTAATGGGAGCTAAAAGAAGGAAAGGCAATTTCTGTGCTGTATTTCCTGCTGTTGTATCAAAGGCGAAGAGCCCCTCTGTGAGCTTGCCACTGTGGATTTATAGCCAAATTTGGAAAAGTACTGGGCTTGCCCGATGATGACTGCCACCACTGGTAGCTAAAGAGCACTCAGCAGCATGCAGAATGCACTTAGTCATCTTTCCAGTTGTATACTATCTTGGAATGTCTTTTGAGAAGCTGATGCACCAAATAACAGAACCCAGTAAGTGTGTAGAACTGTTTTCCCTGGCAGCATGACTCATGCTGATCATCCTAATTTCCAGTTAACTTTCTAACACTGTAGTGTGGTTGTCACCTTCATCAGGTGTAGTTCGGTCTTACAGAAAGTTGCAGACATCTGGCCACAGTCACAACCCATTTGAAACTACAATGACATGAAGGAAGTGTAATCTTGTGACTTTATTTCTCATGACATTTACCGTCAACATACAGAAACTCAGATAAAATCTTCAGATGTTAATTCACCTAAGCTCCTACAGACCAATGCACCACACTGCAGCCATCTCAGTGACAGCAAATAAATGGCAAAGAAGTAACCACCAGTGCTGATAAAATAAGTGTACTTAGATGTAGGTGCAATTGTACAGGGCAATAGGTATAAACACACATATAGTTTCACGAGCGTGAGGAAATTCCATTCATATCAGCAAAAAGAGATGGCCAGAATCACCCATGCTGCCTGGATTCTCTGTGTTCTCCAGCTCTGCTGGAAAAATTCCATTTTTGGAGGATCTTGAATAGTTTGAAGTGATTGAAGTTATTTCATAGGCTGTTGAAAATTACCTCTACCGTTTAGACACCTACCTGACACCTGAGCTTATTTAGACACTTAGGCTCAAAGATGAGATGGAAAATACGACCAAGGAGTTATGTTCTATCTGGTGGGCAGAAATGTCGTTCTGGGAGATATCAGAGAGTAGGGAGTTCTCTTGTCAGCCTGGCAGTTCTTATGAGTTCGGTGGCGTGGTGATTTATAATTCTGCTTACATGGATGTGCTGCTGCTGCGATAAGATGCATCACTACTCCTGGCTACTCCTGGCTTGCCCTATTTCCTCCTCTTCCCCAGGGATGATAAAATGCCTTTGCCATCCTTAGCATTTTCCTGAATTGCAGTAATTGTGAGAACACCATGTACACTGTAGGCTGTAGAGGCACAGAATTTTATACAAAAGCTTCCTCACAGCTCTCAAAATATTTGCACTGAGCTATCCACTTTAATAGTAAGAGAGAGAAGATGCAAAGGAAATAATGCAGAGCTGCTTGACTCTGGTGCTGGGTGAGTATGTGGGAGAAGCACATTCAAATCCCTGATGGAGAATGGAAAATCAGGGTAGAATCAGGTAGAGCAGGAAGCTGTGCCTGAGTCTGCCACATGCCTGTCTTGTCCCTGCACCACCCAACTATTAAAGTGACACATTCATCCCACCAGTACACACAACTGATAGAACATTCCTGACTGAATTTCAACAAAGAACAAAAACAAATCCTTAAACCTCAAAGTAGTCATGTAGCAGAATTGCTGTCCCCTCGTCAGCTAATGTTCACTAGCATCTTTCCTGGCCTCAGTTACTTCAGTTACTGCTTGCCATAATTGCCCTTTCCCATTACACATTAGAAAAGGAAAAAGTAAAAGGAAAAACTACTCTAAGGGTGTTCCCACTTCCAGCAGCAAGTGCATGCTTGTAAGCAAGTCCTTGGTCTCAGGTAACGTGGGTTTCCTTTCTGGTAAGTTTCCGATGGGTTTCTGACAAGCCGGTACTGAAGAAGGGTCTCCATCAAAACACCACTGGAATCTATTTAATGATGTTTCCGAGGCGCACTCCTGTGTCTTCATCACATCCTCTCCTGGCTAACAACATCTTGCTATATCCTCACATTTGATTTGCCCATAGCCACGTCTATCTGTTGTGATTGGGCCCTGAGAGGCAGCTGAACACTGCACAGCTGCTTGCTCACCACCACCCCTCCACCCCCAGCAGGACGGGGCTGAGAATCAGGAAGGTAAAAGTGGGGAAACTCGGGGGTTGAGGTAAAGGCTGTTAAACAGGTAAAGCAAAAGCCACAAGCACAAGCAAAACAAAATATACCATCCATTCATTACTTCCCATGGACAGACAGGTGTCCACCCTGAAATGGGTTTTAATCATTACCTAGGAGTAAAGGACTTACATGTACTATTTAAACATTTCACTCTCCTCAACAGCAGTAGTTTTTAAAATTATAAAATTGATGTGACCACTTGGAAGAAAAAAAATCGTCCTTCAGAAAGCAGGGTAAGGATATGGAATTAGGGTTTGCAAACTTTAATCAGTTTTAACTGAGGATCATAACCCTTGTTTCCAATTACATGTGACTCAGTTTGTTTATTTGTTCCTGTTTAGCAAGGACATGTCTCTGATCCTCAGGAAAGAAATTCTGTGGATGCTTAAATGTGAACCATGACTGGAGAGAACCTCTGAAACTTTTCACTTGTCAACACACAGGAGAAGAACTATGTAACTTTTCTCTTGTTCTTTCTAACATGTGGTATGATAAATAATAGCCAAATAATAAGTAGGAAAAATAGTGATTTCTTGTAAACAAGTAAGAACTAATTCCCTCCATATCAGGAATTATTATGTCAAATTCTACAGTTTATTTGGGATTAAGTGATAGCTTGTGGTGTGACTGAATCTACCAGTAAATTTTATTGCTACATGGGTTTAGTCATAGGTATACTTATTAGAATGTGAAAAAGACAGGTATCACTTGAATAACTGTCTCCACATCTCCACAGTGAAAAGTCAAATTAGTTACACACATTTAGTATCAGAAATATAAACATTCCAATAATACTTGCAAGTTTCATGTAATGATCAGTAGATAATATTTGTCAGGTAATTGCCTCAGTAAGGAACTAAGCTGTACCAAGACTGTCATAGCAATGCCAAAAAGAGAGCATAAGAGTGATAAAACAGCAGAATGTGTTCAGTTTCTTTCCTTAATCCCTGGGTTACATAGCAGAGAACACAAAAGCCCAGCTGTACCTATTCTTGTACTCCAGACAAGGTGATCCAATTGTGTGTGACTTCAGACTCAAAAATCTTACCATAATGCTCGTGAATCGTTAATTCAGAGGGAGCTTTGTCTGACCATCTGCAGATGTCTGTAATATGGACTTCTGCATGTGAATTACTTGTCCAGGAGTCCTTATCAGTCAGGGGACAGGCAGGCTTACGGTGCAGCTCCTCTCATCCTGTAGTAAGTAGCTAAAATAGACAGACAAAGAGTGCTCATCTGAGAGTGAAGGTACTTTTTTCAGAGTTCCCATATTTGCCCTTTGTAAGCAAATCTTAAGGTCTTTTTTCTCTCTGAATAATCCAGCTAAGGCACGTGTATAATCAGTAGGATCACAGACTGTGGTAGAAGTAGTAACTCATCTGCCTGTTACCTAACAGAAAAATTTTAAGACATGTGTTTTTCAAATCTGGGCTCTAGTGAAGACCTACTGCAGTTCTGTGAGAAGGAATTGTAATGAACTCCAGAATTATGAAAGTAAAAGAAAATTACTTCTTATTATTTTGGAAAATAACCCTTCCTCTGGCCTGACTGTTTTAGTATTTTTTCACCTTGGTAATATGCTGTGAGTCTTAATGCTAAAATGAATAATGGCTAAAACCAAAGATGAGAAGAGATTTAAGTTGTCACTTAGCCATCAAATGTGTGCTTATGCAGCATAATATAATGTTGTGAAAGGCAGTGTCATAAAAAATATTTTTTTTTTTTATTTCTTTTTACAGAAAAAACATATGTAGTGGCTTGAACAATTGTGTATGGTTTGCCACAATGATTGTCATACAATTAGACAAGTGGTTCGGTTACTTGCAGAACACATCTTCGTATGCATTCACACATGCCTTTGTAACCTGGCTAAGTGACTAATTGCTTAAGATGTTCATCTCTATATATACCTGATTTGAATATTCACTTAGAACAGAATCAAAACCCTATCTAGGTAAAAAAAGGTTTGTTAATAATAGGGTGAACTGGTGCCCTTTGTAAAATGACATGGAATCTAGCTGATTCATGACTACTGGCAATCCACGTTTTAAGATAAAATCTTCCTATTATGCAAATCTCCCATAATGGATGGTGGGTCACTTTCTCTCGAACACACTTCGCTGTTTTATTTTTATCTCTGATCGATACTGCCACATCTGTGTCAAATTTCTGAAGAAAAAAAAAAGAGTAAAACACAAGACATTCTCTGTAAAAACTATTGATGCAAAGAGAATAAACATACAGGTCTTAAAATATGCAAGAAAGCAAATGAAGTCGACATGACAAAATGGTTCTAAAACACGTATCACTTCTATTAAAGTTGAACTACTGGAAGAGTGTTTAGCATGCCACAGCAAAGAGGAGAATAAGTGTGCATCAACCTGTCTATAATTCATATAACCCTTAGCTACTGCCATCAAAAGGCAGCTTTCCGTGACAGCACAGCAGGCAGATTGTCACTTTCTTACCCTTCTGCCAGGCAGATTTGCTTAGCTTTGTAATTTTGCATATGTGTAGGTTTCTGCTTGATGCACTACAGTAAAAACCCAGCCACTATGTCTTTCTGCATCTCTACCTTTCTGAGAGAGGTTTTGTTGCTAACCTTAAACAGATTATGAGTATACTTCTGGAAATATGCTTTAACAGAACAGATATTGAAATACATCAGCTTGAAAGTAAACATGTCTGTATGAGCAAGCCCAAGAGAGATCGTTTCTAGACATTCTCACCTCCACAACTACTGCTGTAATGGAAAGTCCAAACTGCAGTTTTTTGGCCCTTTTAAGTCACCAATGCTGTTTCTGTTACAGTCCTCCCACAGATAAAAATTGGTTTGAAGGTACAGGAGTTGTCGTTGAACTCATTTGCTTTTTAGTATTTTTTATTGCGTTGAGATATTGGTAAGGCAGTTGTAGAAGCTGAAATTGTCCTTGAAACTATGGAGTCATAGGTGAAAATGCTTGCAGAAATATTTTGAGGGCCTAATTTATGTGTGATTATTTTATGTTAAAGCAGAAATTGCTTATAGATGATTTGTCTTCTTTCTTGGGAGTTGTGGGATGTGCTTTGGAAGATGATGTTGACAAAGAAAATAATGGTAATTGAATTTTTTCAAAAGAGGGATTGGATTGAGTTTTGGCTTGAGGTTAGGATATGTTCTTAGTTTAGCAGAGCTACTTCAAACATTGCTAATTAGAGAAACATTAACATAAGAACAACATTTCAAATTCATTGATGTCATCTTGCTAACAGATTTGGATACACAGGCCATAATCCCACTGAAAATCAAGAGCTGTTTTTTCCAGAATGGGGAAGGCCCACATGTCCAGATCTGTTTTCATGGTTGGAGAAAATGGGGGAGATGGGAGGGGTGGGATCAATTCTTAATGGTCGTTTTTCTTCCCAGGAGTCATCAGCAATAATGAACTACACAGAACATGTTTGGATCAAGCATCAGACTGGCTTTGGTTTGTGACTCACTTATTGGTCAGAAATAGAGCTTAATATAAAATCTCAACGGTTTTCGTGTGCCGCATGACACTGATGTCACTGATAGGTGTTGTCCCAGACAGAGTGGCTACAGTGACCCAGAGAGAAAACAGGCCCCTCTCTTGCATTTTGAAGGTTTTAGGCATATCTCGCCAGTTTTTGACGAGGAGTCAATTTTACTGTGTGCCACATTTTTGTCGGACAAATGCACATCAAAATGCTTTTTTTCTTCTTAAGTCAGTGCCCTCAATATTAATTTGCTCAGGCTGGTAAGAGTGTTTCAGGATCGATAGGGTATTTTGGCTTGCTTTGCTTCAGATGTATAACATTCCTAGTGCCTGCACAGCAAATGTCACATTGGCAAGACTGAAAGAACATGATGTATCAAGATGGTTTATTACCAACTCATATGATCCCAGCCCTCCAGCAATCCAGTACCTAGTAAAATTATTAATACCTAATAAAAAGACTTATTGCAGCTCTGAAGCTAGTGATTGTTTTTTAATTACGTATTTCTTTTGATTTAATAAGGTAGTAAATATTTTCTTCATCTCTCCTTAAAGAGAAATATGCATTTTATATACTGGTACCCTTTATGTAGGTTATTTATATTCCATGCATAATCTTCACCATATTTGCCCTGGGTTACATCAACCTTTTAGCCACCTTTTTGCTATCTTTACAGAACATCAGTTAGTTTACAGGTTGTAAAAATAATTCCTTAAAGGATAAAAGGTGCTAAAGTCCTTCTTCGGTGTGAATATACTGCAGAGTAAGGAGGACCCTTACACAAGTCACAGCACATTTGTGTCCATTCCAGCTCATCCCTGTGAAAAGGAAACGATGGGATCTGAGGCTGCACGTGCACTCAAATTTAAGATAGCGCTGTAGCTCACACAGGTTGGTGGCATGCCTGAAGATAAACAGCACTGAACTGCTCTAGCCTGGGATTGAACACAAAGTTGCCTCTCCTTCCAGCGGCTGAACTTCTCACTCAGCTTCTCCCTTCTCACTGTCACACATGCTCACTGTAGCTGCCTTGCCTTTAGCTAAGTCCCTCCTTAAACCAGGCATTTACAGGCATAGGTAGCCTCACACATTCAGCCCAGTCACAGCCCCACATGAGAAGGTGTTCATGCCCATGCTGGTCTAGGACTTTGTTTTATCCTTTTCCTTTATCCAGGACCAAGCTTTCTTCTGCCCTCTATGTTCTCCACATATCCAGTGTTACCTCCACACAGCAAAATTAATAGTCTTCTGAAATGTACAATTGAGAGAGTGGCTGTCTTAGAATCCCATGTACTTCCCAGTCACATTAATTGGCTGAATGCCAGGATGAGGTCAAATGAAAAGCATTAATTTTGTGGTTATGTAGAAACAAATTCAGCGTCCCAAAATGTGCCATTGGTCATGCTTTTCTCTCGTCCATCTTGATGCTATCAGTAAGAACATGGACCTCCACTAGAATTTTGGCTTATTCAGGCTCTTTATATCCAGAGGTATTTCCAGTTTGGACTGCACCAACTCATGAGAACACATTTCTAGGATTCCCTCTACAGCATCAGCTCCCAGAAAGTTGCATCAGCACTTTCATTGCCAGATGGCAACAGGAAGACAGCCAAGAGCAGCATGGAGACAGGGACAAACAGGTAGGGCAGGAGAAAAGTGTGGGAACTTCCTGTGCTGAACAGAATGCTGTAGAAATTATCCATGCAACTGCACCCTGAAAACAGTCAAGAATGCTAGGTAGTTTGGTGACTTGGCATCAGTTGATATTTGGTTTTTACTCACATAACCTGAGAATCTACTATAACCCATTCTGGTTTGGTTGAACCTGCAGCTTTGAATTCAACCTTCTCAGTTGCAAACCTCCTTAAAAGAAAGAAACCTGTTGTTCGTTAAACAACAAACTGTGCAGTTTGTTACTGCAAAGAAAAAGCTGTAATTGCAGCCTGTCCCTAGGGGTCATCTGAAAAACCTAGCATGCACTAAGTAGACATTGTGCCGTGCTATAGACTGGAAACGCAGTCCTTGTGTTATCCTCTTCACATTTTCCTGGGAGAGCAAAAGCTGCATGGCAAAAGTGCTTATTTATTGTGGCACACACAAGGCATGGTGTGGTGGGTTGGCCACAGCTGGATGCCAGGTGCCCACCCAAGCTGCTCTATCACTGCCCTCCTCAGCTGCACAGGAGAGAGAGAATGTAACTAAGGGCTCGTGAGGAGAGATAAGGGCAGGCAAAGACCAGTCACCAGTTACTGTCATGGGCAAGACAGGCTCAACCTGAGGAAAATTAATTTAATTTATTACCAATCAAATCAGAGTAGGGTAATGAGAAATAAAACCAAACTAGGGTCACAAGTCCTGCTGGCAAATCTGCTCCAGTGTGGGCTCCTCTCTCCATGTGTTCACAGGTCCTGCCTGGAGCCTTTTCTGGCACAGGCTTCTCGTGGTGTCACAGTGTCCCTCAGGCATGGGGTCCTCCAGGGGCTGCGGGTGGATCTCTGCTCTGGAGTGGACTCCCATGGGCTGCACGGGGGCATCCTGCCTTACCATGGTCTACACCAGAGGCTACAGGGGAAACTCTGCTCTGGCGCCTGGAGCACCTCCTCCCCCTCCTTGGTACCTACAGGCATGTTTCTTTCACATATTCTCACTCCTCTCTCTGGCTGCAGTTGTGCAGGTGTTTTTGCCCTTTCTTAAATCTGTTATCCCACTGTTGCTGATGGGATCAGCCTTGGCCAGCAGTGGGTCCATTTTTGGAAATGGTTGGTGTTGGATTTATCAGACAAGAGGGGAAGCTTCCAGCAGGTTTCACAGAAGCCAGCCCTGTATTCCCTCTACTACCTAAACCTTGCCACACGAACCCAGTAAGCATGGATAGGTACCAGGGCATAAAATACATTAACAACATCACAAAATACGTGATTGGAACATCTAACCTAGTTTCTACTAGTATATAGTCTCTTTGAGGTTTTTTGCTTTGTTACTCTACTTAATGAGTCACATTAGTGGCTGTACAAGCGGAGATGTAATCCCTTTAGATGGGATTAATTTTGTGTGTCTAAGGCCACCTTGAAACTGAGGGCTGCAAACTCAAAAGCACATCCTATCCGTAAATGTCGTTCCCAGCCCAAAGCTCCAAGTGTCTGGTGCTGCCTTCCCTTTACTCCATGAGACAGCTTTACACATATCTTCTTTTTCCTCTAGGCCCACACAGCTGACATGTTTACCATGACAGAAAGTAAAGTCTCTTTCTCCCCACTTTTCCCGTACCAAGCTGTGTGGCTGGAGAGTGGGCAGAGTAATAGGTCATGGTGAAGTGATGCAGTGCAGTGCCCAGCTACTGCTTGCTGCAGAAATCAAAGTAACAGCCCTCAGTCTTTATTTGAAAGAAACACAAGAAAAAAAACCCTTTCTGTTGAAGCTAATGGGGTACTGCCTCAGTAAACTGAGAGGGTTTAATCCTAAGTTAATAGGAAAAAAAATATATGCACAGTGGAAGACAATATCAGTAATGAAGCCAAATACTACATTCTTCAGGATTCTTTATTTAAATGTAAAACTATTCTCTGGTGACTCATTTCCAAGGGAATAACCTGTCTCTGGTCTGAAGGGCAGCCCTTGGATGGCTCACAGAGCAGTGTAATTCTCTAAACTACAGTGACATAAGGCAAGCCACAGGCTGCTCCATCCCTTAGGAAGTCTGTTTTCCCTCTGTGCTCTTTGATGCAGACACAGCACATGAAGAGAGAACAGCCTCATGGTTTAGGCACAGCTGTGGCCATCAGCAGTGCTGGGTCTTCATGGTCAGCTGCAGATCTGCTGCCTGGAGTTGAGTTGTACAGCTGCAATCTCTGCCTTTTGCTGCTAACTACCTGAATGGTACAAACCCCTCTCAGTGGCGTCTTGAAGCTATGTTACTAAGGGGATGCAAAGAATTTTAAAAATCACTCTTAAAATTCCTAACTAGTGCCAATGCATTATAAGAAGCTTTCTTCAGGCCACTCTTTTACTGTTGTTTGGTCAATTAGGGTAAATGAAAAGACAATGCCTGTGATTTTCCACTCCATCCTTTTAGTTTCACATTAATGTAATAGAGCAATTAACACTCGAGGCTTCAGCCCCTGCACCTGCTAAGCTGGAGAGAGCAGTTGTGGCTGGGCCACTGGGAAGGCAGAGCTGAGGCAGCCTCCTCCGTGAGCGAAGGAGGCAGAGCTGTGAGCCAAGCTCCCGGCCGAACAGCCTGGGCGGGGAGGCTCTTTGATGTGCAACAAGATGCAAACAAGAGGTTGAACCTCAGTAATAAATAGCAACACTACATAGTAATAGCTGGGAATTACTAAGTGCTTCACTCTTATATAATGCCAGTCATTTTGCAAATGCTCACCTCTGCTATTAAGTGCGCGTACAGTGAGCTTATTAATTAGTTTATTTTTTTCTGTTTTTCTTTTCTTAACCTGGAGCAGTTCCTCGGTCCAGCTCACAACATAGCCCCACACCTCGTTACATGAATGTTAGTACCTAGATTTTGATGATGCTGATAACGGAGGTAGGGGGAGGAAGCTCTTTGCACCAGTGTAGTCCTTGAAGCCTTCATTTTGTGAAACCACAGGTTTAGGCAAAATTATATATAATTCCTCACTCCTGTATTTAATTCCTAACTCGAGCAATGCAGTTGTGATTAAGATTTTACTGCCTTTCATTACAGTCTCGCTCCCCAGAGTTGTAAGAACAATTAAAAGGCCTTTTTCTGTGCCCTTGACATGACCCTTTCAAAAGTAGGTTAGGGCTCACCTTTCGCCTTCTCCTGCCTTACTGCTATTAAAGACAGGATTGAATTTTACAGCCACTGGATCTACTTAGAGTTACATTATGATTCATAAATTCCCCGAGGCAGAGACTGGAGCAGATCTGTTGCTGGTATAAACTGGCACAGCTCCACTGCTTTTGACAGTGAGTTCCACCACCTCACCTGTGCATGGTTTTCAAGGCACCATGTTACCATTCGAGCAGTAATAAAATGGATGGGTTGTTATCGTGAGCGCTGTACTTGTGTTGGCTACAGCAAAGATACATGAGGCATGGATTTGACTCAGTATTTCTTTGGCTGATGGGGAAATCACGGTCCTACAGATAAACAATATGCTTTCTGTTTGTTCTTTTATCAATATCTGGATAGAACATATGGAGGAGGTTTTGAAAGCTTTCTTCCATGCAAGGTTGTTTTCCACTTCTGAACTGCCAATTAACCATGAGAAATCCGTTCACTGGAATGACAGAATGAGCAAGATGTACAGCAGGAATAGTATGGTCTGTTGCAATAAATTACAGGTTTCTTTTTCATGTGCAGCAGTAGAGGCGGCACTGATGCAATTAGCTACAGCTGGTTATAGAAGGAAAACATGCATCTGTAGATGGCTCAGGCTGGAGGGAACCGAGATGTGTTCTCTGGAATTTATCACCGTAGAGAGAGCGGCGGGGGAAAAAACCAGCAATTTTCATTCCTGGCTACAGCAAAGTTTAATAACCTTTATTTCCCCCCAGTTAAACTAACTTAACCTAATAAACACATTTAGTCCATTACATAGCAATTAGCAAATGCATCTAGGTCATCACAGATGCTCCAAAGGAAGGATATGAAGGGTCCATTTTCTGGAATAAAGGATTTGAAATAATTATTTTCTGAAGTAAAGAGCTGAAGTGTGCCATATGCTGTATGCCCTTTTACCTCTAGCCTTCAAATATCCCATTTAATTTTGTTGTAAGAAAGGCTTGGGACTAATTTGCCAGCAAAGCTCTTGCTGAAGGCTGTTCAGAGTTTGCATGTTCCCAGGTATCACAGTTTCCAGAAACATAGGTACAGAGGATGTGGAATACATACATGATTTTCAGCACCAGTCTCATGGCGTAGCAGAGCTTCTCTTCACAAATGTCCTGGTTACAGATTTATTTTGTCTCTTCCTGTTTTACCTGCCCCTTTTAAAAAAATCTCTGTTCATTCACTGTTTTCTACCGCATTCCTCCAACAAAACATGTGATTATCTTCAAATTTTTCTTTGAGAAACATGGAGTTTTTACTTCTAGAGACAACGTTTCCCCAAATAAAGCTGCACTTGAATGTTTTCATTTATCAGTAAATTTGATCTAAAAAATATATATATAAGAGAAATGTGTTTTTCTGTGTCTGACTGATGCTTGCTTTCGCTTTTCAATTTCCTTTTTCCCCATTTTTTTAATTTTCATGCTTCTATGAAAAATAAAATGAAACAAAACATATTCTCTGAAACTTTCTATGGCAAGGTTTCTCCTTAGTCTCCTGCTTTGTTTGCCTCTCTCATTGCTCTGGCCCTCATCCTTTATGTAATATTATCTGCCAAGGTCAGGTCTGACAGAAAGGAGTGAGAGATCTGCCAGACCAATTCTTTCTGCTGTTGCTTGCAAGTGACTTTGAGCAAGACTTGGTTGCAAACAGCATATTTTCTCAAAATCTCAGTACTTCTGCCACTAGACACCAGTTTCTCATTATCTGGCAGCCCTACAGCTCATCTACTCCCGTGGAAACATCTTCAATAGGTGCTTCATCTTCTGTGCTTTGCAATGTACTTAAATTAGTGGGTTGGATCTTTTCCATTTCTGTCATGCATGAAACACTAAAGTCTGGGAAGTGTAAGAGAATGATAGCCATGAATATTAGTATTTCCCAAGAAGGCATAATGTTTTCATCCTTCAGTTCTACTACAATCCTTCCACGTGTTTGAGTGGTAGAATGTGTTTCATGGCTTCAGCATCATAAAAGCAACCTACTCTGCTATTTTTGCTGTTGCTATGGGTCAAAATACCATGGCAATGTCTAATTTGTCCTTTCTTAGAGTAAATTCAGAACCTGGGTTGAAAACATCACAGGGTGGAAAAGGAGAGGTGACCTTGAACGATGGTATTTAAGCCCAAAATTCAAAAGGGACTTCTGGACTTTTATCCCATGCTTAATCTCTGTCTAAGCTGACAGTCCAGCAAAAAAACCACAAAGGAGATTACACCAATGCAGCACGATCACTGATTTGCCACTTATTAGCAAAGCTGTGTTTAAAGGTAAAATGCCACTTCTTAGACTTCCTCCCTTGTTACACAGCCTGCTTTAATGTTCCATCAAAACAAAAAAACAACTGTTCCCACATTAGGCATACATTAGCCATGGAGGAAAAAAGGAAAAACATTTTATTATTACATGCTTTGGAAAAGGAAAGGAGCCAGGGTGTGTGCCTAGACGATAAATTTCTGTAATCTCCACACCTATAATTTACTTCAGAAATGTGTGGTTACCTTGAAGAAAAGAGGGATCTTCCCAGCTTGCCAGTATAATGAATGATTCAGGTATGAATGGAAACACATGAAGGGAAAAGTAAAGATCTGAGGAAGACTGAGTTTAAAAACTGTAAGGCTAAACAATGTCTCCTCAGACCTCACCCACTCAAATTCCTGCCCCACAACTCAGCAAAAGGAGACAAGCTGTCTTGATACTGGCACCCTACTGCATTCAAATAATAATAAAAAAAAAGCAAATATTGAAACCCACAGGACAGATGGCAAAGGAGGCATTTGAAGCTCTCAGATCATCCTGTAAGTTGAAAACGGATTTTGACAAGCTTCAAGCTATTGAAAACGGATCCAAGGAAGACTTGAGGCTGCTGCCAATTACTCTCTCCTTAATTACAATCAATTTTTGTTGTGTGCTCACCTGAAGGAAAAAAAAACACCCCAACTTTTGTATTGGAGATGGGAAGTACAACCTGTACTCATACATTTCATTCGTGATACTCAATGCAGAAGATGTTCAGAACACAGGGGAACTGTGGCTACTTAATTTGCTCATGAACAGAATACTTTATACCAACTGCTCCCAAAAAGGATAATGAGAAAGTCTGTTTTTCTCATTACTCACTTTGGAAACAATCTTTACAAATCCCACCAGTAATGGAAGACTAAACTGAGTCCAAATAGGTCACGTAAAGTGAACAAAAAAAAAACATTTTCCATATCAGAAATTAGCAGTGCATGCTGAGGTACTTGGTTTGGATATTGTCTTCAGTGCTTGTCCAAGAATCTGGTAACAAGGAAGAATAAATCCATCAAGCCAGGTATAAAGAACTCTGGCAGTGTGGCACATTTGTTTAGCATTTCAGGGGACCCCGCTTTAGCTGGCTTCAGCTGTCTGTGAGCTGGTTGTCTCAGGCTGAACTAATCATCTGGGGCTTCTTCATCAATAGCAGCGCTTTCAGGAGATGGTTTGGGACACCATTCTCAGATATCCTTTAGGATGAAAACAGCTTTCCAGAAATGCATGTGTCTCTCTGCTGAATGTAGAGGCATTGGGCTGACAAGGTTAGGCTGAGGCTGCAATTCAGCTGTACAGCAAATACTGCCTTAGGGCTCCAGCCTAAACGTGGTCACATGTTTTGATGGCTCAATTTTTTATCAGTGGGTCTTGCACCAGACCTGGCATTATCCATGCTCTTGCAGACAGACAAAGCCACCATAAAAGAGCATTAATGTAGAGCGTGGGCTCTGGCTAACTCGATGGAAAAGCAGAGGTGCACCTGTATGGGATGAGGCTCAGGTTTGGGCACTCCATAAGGAACAGAAGTGGTGAAACACATCCTGGGGCACTGGCATTTCATCTGTCAGAGAGCCAAAGGCCCTTTAGGGAGCAACATAGAGAGCCTTGGGGAAAATGGGTCTGTGGCCTTCCTGTCCCTCTAGGCTCAGGTGGCACAGAGATTCTCTGTGCATCCTTTAGGAGGGGGAGTGAAGTACTCAGGCTGGACTGTCACCGGTGGGAGATGGCTGCTCTCTCACCAGGCAGCAATGCCAGACCTCCCCTCCCTGCCTCCTGCAGCTGGGTTCATGCCTGAGTTTCTGCCTTCTCCACGTGAGAGAAGAGCGGTGGGGGCGGGTGGGGGGAAAGGAGCAATCAGCTCTGTAAGAGTTTGGGCTCACGAGCAATTGACTCATGTCATCCATCCCTTTGATGTACCGGGGCTGTTTGTGGAGGCAGAGGATCACAGCTCGGCCCTGGACAAGCTGATTGTTTCAATCAAAGATTTAAATGAGTGCCACATGCAAATACAAGGAAATAAAGCTGAGCTCCAGAGCAGGCTCCACCTTCCTGGGACCCCTTGAGCACCCGGTGGCATGGAGGTGCTGCAAGGCTCTCCAGCCATTGGGGATAATTCCTTGTTCAGCTCAGCCCATCCATCTGCCCCGAAGACAGTCCACACTTTTAAGAAACTCAGGAGCCCAGGGCTTATGTTTTAAAGCAAAATTTACAAGTTTCTTTGTCAGCTTGGGGCCTCTCTTCTGCAGAATGTTGTCAGGATAGTTACAGACCTGTCCTGTGTCCAAGTGTTTCCTAAGGGGCAGCTCTCAAGTGTTCCCTGTTGGTGTGCAGGTGGGTTTCAAACTCACTCTAAGGCATCTCTGCCTGCCTCCTGTTGGGTGCCTGAGTGTTTGGATCATGCCTCGAGTAGCATCTCAACTCCAGTCTTGCGGGTCTCAGTTCCTCGTGGGTAGGTTCCTCAGAGTCTACAGCAGTGGGAGTCATGAAAACAAGGGACAGTAATACAGTCCTTAGGGTAAGACATCTGTGGAAGAGCCATGAGATAGCTTGGTAGTGAGGAGAGGAAATGCTGCTTGCACGCCCAGGACTCTTGTTAACTTACTAAGAACAGTGTAAAATGTGTTCACTCAATTTTCATGACTGTGCAGCCCAGAACTGCAGATTTTGTTCCACATCGCTGTTCAGTTCTAAGAGAAGCTTGATGATACTTGCATGTAATTGCTTATGTGCCCTTCCTATTGAACCCAAGTATTTGATATTCGTTTGAAAGTCATGACAGAGTCCAAGTAGCAAATACAAGGAGAAATGATAACAGGTTGGTTTTTTGTCCAAAAGTAGGCAGCTCTGCCTGGTGGGAGTTTGTCTTTTGTGCTTCCAGTAAATTAAATGAGCTTGAGAGCTATCTGTGCTGCTACCAAGTTGCTACTCCTCACCTGAGCTGTCCAGAGATGATTCATCTTTTAAAACATGTTTTTGTGTTCGTGATATCCAAAGAGGAGTTGCCAGCTAATTTGGGTGGAAAGTTTGCACTGCTTTTAGGAATGTGAAGCTAAGTCTTTTAATCCTGGTCTGGCCTTCGTAAACTTGGAGAAAGAAAAAACACACATGGCAAGAATAGCATCATACAAATCCCGTTTGAGTTTATTCCAGTATTTACCAAACATCAGGCATTCACTCTGTAAAAAATATGAAGGACCAGAGGCATAGGAATAGGTGGATATAGGGGAAAATATGCAGGAGACTTCAGATATACAGACATAAAAACACGTAAATTTTAATGTAAAAATGTAATATAAAGGACGTGATTGGTTTTACATGAAGGGGAATCTGGTTCTGAATTTAAGCAAGCTGCTCTTGTTCAAGTCTCAAGCTTTGGAACCATCTAGTTACATCAGGCTCAGGCTTGTGTTTGAGTGCTTTTCTACCTTTTAGTGCACAATAAAACACTTTGGAGATGTGAACAGCCTATGGTGTAGATGTAGATATGCCTTTCTGAGTCAGCAGATAGCCTAAAACAATCATTCCAGAGCCGCAGCTCTTTCCCTCCCATCTCTAGGAGTTATTTACTAGAAGTTTTGATGTCTTGAGATGCTGCTGACACAACCTACCCTGGGAGCACTGTGCAGGACAGAGGAAGAAAGACAATAGTGTCCGTCCTTCCTAAGCGAGTAGAACCTGCTGCTGGCAAGGCAAGGGATGCTGCCGGACTAACATATTTAAGAGGAAAGACAATTATGCTGAAGCTTCTGGCAAAGGAGGAGTATCAGTATCCTACACCACGGCTTCTGTTTCTCAAAAAAAACGCCAGCCACTATCACACCATCTTGTTGAAGTCCTGGTGTGCTGTTCCGTGGATTGCTAAACACAGCTCTCTGGGACAGAGAACAGCAAACAAACATTTGTGAAATCACAATCAGAACTGTAAGCTCATCCTTGCTGTGCCACTTGTGCAAGACTTCCAGCCGGCATCATATTTTGCCCCAGTACAGGGGTCTGCCCATCCTGAGGAGCCCACAGAGCTGGGGCCTACTTATGACAATAATATTTGGCAAAATAATGTTTCACAGTTTCTCCAGCACCTCTGCTCACAGTGCAAAAATTTCACAACAGTGTGCATGTAAGTAAACATCAGAGCTGATCTGAGCTGTCTGAGCAAACCTCCAGCCAGAAACACCACACTTTATTGGAGGGAGCCACTTAGGCTGTCACGCTAATGATATGAAAACAAACATAGTATTGTGAGGCTTAATATTGGCAAACACTTGTTTTTACTCTGCTGAGCATGTGTGGGTCTCATATGAAAAAATAACACCTAATGGATTATTTCTAATCATATTTCCTTCTTGTGTTTTCCTCTCGCACTCCAGTTTTACCCTCCTCACACTTGAAAGTTAGTATTGAAACATTGGCATGTTTTCATTTCTTTCACTCCACCTCCTCTGACTTCTCAGTGCATAAACCATCTCGTGCAGGGACTGTGTGTGTACAAACTTCCTACTCTTCAGAAGTACCTTATGAAGACAGTATCTGCTCTGGCTCCTGAGAGTGCATGGTCCCAGTGGAGTGACACAAGGGGTACAAAATGCAAGTACTCTGCACAGAAGGGTGGCACAATCAGCATGCTAGTGCTAAGGTGACATGAAGCTGTAAATTTAAGTGAGAAAGGAGACAACCTTACGAGTATGGGTGGCCTCATGGCCTGTGGAGGGGTAACGCATAGATCCAAACGTTGTATGCACACACATGACTGAGGTTTAAAGCTGTGCCAGCAGCAGAGGAGCTGCTCCATCTTCCTGCCTTGCAAAAGCTCTCCTACATGGAGATCCATATCCACAGCTCAAGTCTTCAGGGAAGATGAGTGCCTCATGCATGAATAGACTTCATGGATTCAGGATGTTTATGTACAACTTTTGAGATGCACAGTGGCTGTAAGCTTGCGGTGTTGGTCAGAAGCAAAGGCAGGTAGTAGCATGGGATTTCTCAGGATAATTGGTCTTTGCATGAAGAGGAGGATTCACTGCATCCAACTTCAGATACTTGCAGTGTGGCAAGTTCTCCACAGACAATGAAGAGTGAATAGATACTTCTGGGGCAAGGTTAATCTCGTCCTCACGTAGATACGTAAAATAGGTCAGATGAATCATCTCCTGTGAGTATTTCTTTCCACTGACTGTAAAGAGAGTCTGGCCTCAGATGTAGACCTCTGTATTACAAATGTCTAGAGTGAGGTGTACAGAGTTCATCAGAAAAATATTCACTCTGGATGAACATGCAGAAGCAGGCTCTAAATTTAAACGTCAATATAAAATGCAAAGCAAAGAAGTGTAAATATATCTTCAGTGTTGAACAACGGATATTAATAAATTTTGATTACAATCTCTAAGGGAACAAACACGTAGAAAATCAGCAGTGTGTTTCCTTATCCTTAGGTCGATGTCCTTCCAGAAAGTTGCTACCCTTTCCAGCTGAGCAGCAAAGGAAGCAGACGAAAGGGTTATAGTCATGTGCCTCTCCAGGACTGTGGGTGTCAGTGGGAGCACACTTCTGTCTTGCCAGGGGACAACCTCTTCTTCCCTGCCCAGGGCTCCCTCAGCTCACACCAAGGGCTGGATGTGGCACCAGCCACCAACATTCCACCTGCTGTGACATGGCTACAGCATCACCAGGACTAAAGCCATGAGCTGGTGGCTGCCAGTTGTGATATGCCCATGACATCGACAGGATTGGTTCGTCCCTGTGACACGGCAATTCACCTTTCCAGCAGGAAAAAACAAAGCAAGCAAAACCCCAACAACTGATAATGCTGAAGAGGGAAATTAATGCAAATGCTGCAGCAATCCAAGATTAAAAAGGAATCAAAGCAGTGGGTCCTACCCACTGCCCAATTTTAAAGATTTGTGTGGTGCTTGCTGCCCATATTTGAATATTTAAAGGCTGAATTCTAGAAGAAAAGTACTTGTCAAACTGGCTGAAGGTAATATTTCACACTGTTGTAATTAAAGGCATGTCCAGTGCTAAACCCTGCACCCAGGAGTGGCTGACAGTGATGAGGAGTAGCAGCAAACAGCAGGACTCGTGTCTTCCTTTACCTGAAAGAGTCCAAGTTGCAAAGTGGATCTTACTTGCTTCCTTTGAGAGAGGCAACTGGAGGCCATCCTGCCTGAGGAAAGACCATCGGAGTTCTCTTCATTTTATCAAATGAAGGGAACTCAAAACTGTGAATCTCCAGAAGAGGAAGAGTATTAATCCTCCCGAATTTTATCAGGCTCTCCACTAGTTCCTCCTTGTTTGGACTTACATCTACCACCTCCTAGTCCCTTCCAGACACTGCCAATGCCTCTGAGTGGTATGACTACATTTTTCTGCTATGAAAATCCCAGAGCCTGGCTCCCAAGGGATCTTGCTATTGAAAATGCAGTGTTGGTCTTCTTGGGTTTGGGTTTCTTGTTGTTTGCCTCTGTGAGCTGTTTATTAAGTAATCAAATAACAGCATAGTAAATAAATAATGTCTTGCCTCATAAGGGTTGAAATATGCAAGTAGTAAGTAAGCCTTCTTAGATTTTAGAAATATTTAATAAGTCAAAAGTAATAAAAATACGTGGTGACTAACGCTTGGGTGAAAATACTTCGACATAAAGCACGCTGGAAATTGGAATGGTTTGCTTCCTGTTATGTACAAAATGGCTGCAAAGGAGCTATTAAAATCTCTCAAACAAATACAGTTCTTTGTGTGTTTGTTTGTTTCCAGTTAGAGGTATCCAGTCACTCAAAAGACCATGTGCTGTATAGCCTCCGCAGGGTTTGCTTTGTAGTACAGATAGTGCCTAACCACTACTTTCCTCTCTCTTGATCACTAACGAAAACAGACCATATAGAGATGAAAGTGTTCTAAATCAGTGTTCTGTGTCATTTCCCACTTACTTTGCACTTTTCTGACAGCTGAAAGGCTGCAATAAATTGAGTGCATGCACACCCACAGAGAATGACAGTACAACCATAACCTAGCATCTCAGGACATGTATTTTCTTCCCCAAGGAACTATATTGAAAAGTTATCAAAGCAGGGGCTATCTTGGTGTCTTCTACTGTGATTTTAACATTTCTGATCAATATAATTTCTTTGAGAATTGAGTTTTCCTGCTACTTTTAAAAAACCCCAGAACAACATTTTTAACTAAAGTAATTGAAAACAAATCTGATACTATAACTAAATAACAGTTTTATACTAGCACACCTAAAAATTAAAATCAGGCATGTAATACAAGAAGATTGTTTTTCCTCTTTTTCTCCTTTCCTTCCTTCTCTCTTTTCCTCCCTTTCACTTTTTTCTCCTTTCCTTCCTCTTGACTTTCTTTTTCTTTCTTTCTTTCTTTCTCTTTCTTTCTTTCTTTCTTTTCTTTCTTTTCTTTCTTTTCTTTCTTTTCTTTCTTTCTTTTTCTTTTCCTTCCTTCCTTCCTTCCTTCCTTCCTTCCTTCCTTCCTTCCTTCCTTCCTTCCTTCCGTCTTTCTCTTTCTCCTTCTCCTTCCTTCTGGCCTGTCCTTCTTCTACCCTCCTGCCCTCTCTCCTTCCCTTCCTGCTCCTCTTTCATTCTCCTGTTCTTTCTGCCTTTTTTTTTTCCCTCCTCCCCTTCTAATTTTGTTTTGTAGGTAGTTGGAGATCTGTTTTATTTTAAAACAATGAAGAAGGCAGAATCCCCTGAGGTAAATTCATTGAGTACTGGGAGGTCTTGGTAACACAATTGAACTGGCACCAAATCAATAAAAACAGAACAGAAGAAAAAACAATAATTAAAACATTCTGTCAAAAAAATGGAGCAGTAATTAAAAGATGCAAACTATTGTTTTGCTACACTAATTACATTTTAATTTTCAATAGCTTGCTGAATAGTATAAAAGCCCATGCCTATAAAATGTCCCAGTGACAGTGCTCTTTCTGCAACTAGCGTGATAACAGTGTTTATGTGCTGTAACAGAGTGGTATGTGCTTTCAACTCTGTGTGGGTGAAGCTAGCTTCCTCGTAAGATAGCACGACAACAAAGTTGCAATTTTTATTTCTTTTTCTGCTGTGGAAAATTATTACTCAACACACACACACACACAGAGGCACACACAGAGGCGCACGGGGGAGCACACAGAGACACACACACGCACACGCAGACGTGTGTGCACATCTACACGCACACCAAAGCCAGGCTCAGCGCTGCTCAGGGCACTTCCATTGACCTCCATGGGAATTCTGTGTGTGGCGCAATAGCGGGCTCTTGGCCTGCCTGAATACTGCACTTAGGTTCAGACCATGTTGTTTCCTTCACATGTTATTGAAGGATGAAGAGAAAAACAAATTGAATTTTCCTATTAATATACACCATTTGCAAACCTAACACATGCAACTTCTTAGGCAGGGTCCTGAGGACTTTTCTCACAGAACAGCCCTTATAGATTTCACTGGTAGATACCCATACATAAAAGCAACATAATAAAGCCCATATTCTGTACAGTTATGAATCATAGTAGTCCTGAAAAAAATTACATAATTCATTTAGCTGCTTTTGAGAAGAGCTTGCTTTTGAGAAATTTCCATAGGCAGATTTACGAAACACTCCAAATCAAGAGTACGTGTAAAGGGGTTTGTTGTTATTGTTGTTTGCAGCAGCTCAACACAAAGTCAAGTTATCCAGATGACTCCTGGCAAAATCTGGATCCATTAGCTACAATCTGTTTCTCCACAGCTGTAGCTTACACACTCTGCCTTTCATATCATCTCATTTGAATGATAGAGTTCTTCCAGAAACAACATCCCATGTGTTCAGGCATGCCCCAAAAACAATAGATCCCTTCCATCAAAGTGGGATCGGTGGGGAAATAATTTTTCAGTAACTAATCCCTGGATTTCAGATGTATGAAATCAATGAAATGCCTCAGTCTATGAAAATGGTCAGCACTGCCAAACAACATTTCACAGCTGCATAACTTTTCTGCATTACCAATTTAATTTGAAATTATTTCAAAATAATGTAAATATATTATTTTATAATATGAAAAATAAAGACTGCACCAAATTATGGAATAAAAACAAAATCCTTCATCCCACTGCAGCCAGAAGCACAAATACAGAGGGCAATGTGTTTTAAAAAGAAAACACTGAGCAAACATTATCTGTGTTTTCACCAGTTTACAGTTCCTTTCATATCCTCCTAAATTAACCTCTCAGTTATGTGCATTCATTTCCATTCAGCTGGTAAGGATTAACAAGGTATAAAGCATCAGCCTACTGTCTGGAAATACGTAAAAATTAAATTCAAACGAAGGGAAGCAAGGGTAACAACATTACCAAAGCGAGAGTCACTTACAGTGTATACAAAATCTGTATGGTTTTCTAGGGAGTGATAAGGTGATATTGATCACACCGACAGCACTGGTACCTTTTGAAGATGGAAGTTAACCAGGAGATTAGGACAGCTAACTACTCTCAAAAGTACCATTTATGTTGAGTGGAAAACTGCAATTACATATTTTCACACACCAAAGTTGCAAAACCAAAACACATACAAAGCCCAGAGCAAAATCTGGGGGAAAAAAATTGAAATTAAAATTACAATCATCTAGTCTAAAAAACCTAGTCCCTTATCTTCTGGGAACAGCCCAAATTGAAGGGGTTTTTATGATGATGCAATAATGAATTGCTTCAATAATTATTTTGTGGATGCAGAGTATTCCCCAAATCCCTATTATTATAATGCTAGTGAAATGTCTCGATTTACTGAAATTAAACAAAGACAGATATTTATTTAGAATTCCTGTAACTGCTACAACCAGTAAGTGTATTTCATCACTGTGATTGCAAAAACAAATACCTACCAGAGAAATGCAGTTCACAACAACACAGAACTGAATGGAAATAGAAATGTTGTTAATGTTACACTAATGCTCATGGCAGAAGTATTTGACCGAAGGAAAAATAAACCAAAATAACTGACTGTGGGTGAGCCATGGATGATTCTCAGAGACCACTGAGCTGGGCAGACCCCGTGCAGTAGGATTATCACCAGAACAGCTGCCAGGGCACAAGGAGGTGCTGAACAGCTCAGGAGGGGAAGGTGGGTTTGGTGTGGGACAGTAACAGTGGGGCTGTGGGCCTGGGGCCACAACAAGGGAGAAGGCAAGCATGTTCTTATGGCCCTTGGTAGGATGCAAAAGACTCAGGATGCCAGAGTTATGCCACCTCCTCTGCACCAACTGGATGGAGCCACCAGCATATCCTGCAAGTATTTTGCCTCTCTCACTCTACCAGTCTCTGGAAATATGTGACTATTGTAGATACAGCCTTTTTCCTTCATGTACAATATACACCTGTTCTAGGGGAGAATGTTGCAGCAGCACCAAAGTTGTAATTCCCTTACCACTCCAGTGTGCTGGGGTTGCTGCAGGACAGAAGGGAAAACAAGATATTTCTTCACAGCACATAAAGCGTATGTGGTCAGCTTTATATGGACAAGAGTGGAAATCGTGCAATGATTGGTACTTGTGGTAACATGCTCACAACTCCCAAGTCGCACTGTCTGTTCTGGATAGGTCACTGGATCCACCCTGTCATGAGTCCTTGGGTACCCATTTCACTCCCTGAGAAGACAGGAGCAAAAGCAACATCAAGGCACAAATCTGTATTTACATATTCCTCCTGCACTTGATTTTTTTGAGCATACAAAGGCTGTGGTTTCACAGCTTGGCAGAACAGGGGTATAACCATTATAACTTGGCAAGCACCCTAGAGGCAGAGACAGGCTGCTCTGTAGCTGAAACCTGGTGCCAACCAGATTAACTTCTCTACATTACCAATAAACGTCTGAGACAGGTGTTGTCCTCTCAGCTAGGATGGGAATGCCATGGGCAGCAGGAGAGGACAGACGCGCTGATGAGCCAAGGTAGGGTCGCTCTCGTTACGTGTGAGTGAGCTGCTTCAGCTGTGTGGTCAAGGGTCCATGTGTTTTAAAATTAGGTTTCTTTCAGATCCTCTGAGTGACTTTTTGAGTTGGAGATGATGATGTGACATAACCACAAACAGCTACTCACAGGGTTTTTTGGACTGTATTTCCTCCTGCTGCAGATCTTTCTGTTAAAGGAGATGATCAAGGCAATTGTAAACACATGAATGAAACTCAGATATTATTACACCTTGGAAGCATAGTAATGATAGCCCTCTGCCCTCATTTGGGTAGTTGTCTAATTATAAAGCCATGAGTTGGGTTTTATATAGTAAGCACAAAATTGTGTCAGTTCTGTGCTGGTTGTAACAAATATTGGCTGATGGAATCCGTCTCTCCCTATTGGAAATCTAACATTTTGAATGGCCAGCACAAAACTAATTAAGCTAGGTCCAAAGACTAAAAAGTACAGCTCTTTTTGTCCATGAAAATATGCTAAACAAAAGACTAGAATTCCCACACATTTTTAGTAGCCTCCCTAAACATACCTACCTTTCAGTAATTTCTCACTTTTACCACACAGTCCTATGGCAACTCAGGAGGCCTTCTTTAAAGAAAAAGGCAGTGTAGCATGTGTAAGGTTACACTACACTGCACATTTATTTTCCCATAGAGCCCAGAGGACTAATTAAATCCTCTCTCCAGTCTCTCTAGTAGAATTATTATATATCTCTATAACAGATGTAAGTCTGTACTCAGCAAAATCATTTCTTGAAACACTTTCTGAAATGCTGCATGCCTCAGGCAGAGGCCTGTAGAGAAAGAGCAAGATCCTCGTGATCCTGGCAAACAGCCTATTCCTAGGAAAATAAAAAGCCTTGCACCCCTTACCCCTCTGGTATTGAAGAAATCCCTCTCTATCTCCAAACAATGACACATCAACCAAACTGCTCTCCCAGTTACTACCAGCAGCAAGTCAGTGATGCTGCAGTAAGGAATAGGCTTCTCTTTCCTTTTCTCCAAGCTCCAAAATACATCCAGACAATCTTTACACTGAGAAAAATGTTTTTATCCTCACACTGTTGCCTGTAAACTCTGAAGTCTGTGATTTGAGCTTCACTATCAATGCAGAATCAGATGTTGAGACTATCCCAGATAATTTTCATCCCTCTGGCTCATGATGGCAGAGTGGTGAACTCAGGGACTGATCAATTTAGGGATTAATGGACTCCTATTCTGTGCAGGACAGCAATACTAACGGCCTTGACTTGGCATGGAAATTAAATTAAAATGAGACATTTGGATTTTTCTTGCTTAGATAATAACAAAGCAGGTGGGAAGTGGAGAGTGCTCTAACTGTATTTTTATCTTACCACATTTTTGAGTCTCTCCTGTAATTTGTTGCAAGAGCGAAACTAACCATGAAGTCCAGCATTTAGCAGTATCTAGATCATAGAGTGGGCAGCTTCATAGGAAGTAAGTGCAGGCTTCAGGACTCAGGATTCAGAGAAGAGTAGCAAAAGAGTAGCAAAAATTAGCCTGTGGTACAAGGTCTATGCTGAGCACTGAAAAAAAGGAGGCAGAAGATCTGCCTGCTGACACATGAAGTAATGCTCAAGTGTAGAGCTCAAATAACAGGTTTCAGTATTTGCAATGAAACTACTAGGTTAAATAAGTATTAGGACCATTACAGAGGATAAATTCCACAATACAGTGGATAAATTCCTATTTAGTCAATCCGTAATTTCTTTCAAAATAAGCATTTCAGACCCTGCTGTACACCCCCCTTCTTCTGAGTGCACTGACAGTGGAAGTGGCTAGTAAATACAGACACTTAGGGAGAGGAATTGTGGCTTTACTGAAGGGTATCTCTTTTTCCACTGTATTGTCAAGGGCATTAGAAGATGCCCCTTGAAATGACTGGTATTTTGGCTTTATGAATTGAGCACGGTGTTCCCTGTTGAAGAATATCTGGCCTGAGCAGGAATAATAGAAATACTTTGAAAAGATGCTGTTTTCTTTGAAAGCGTAAGGCACATTTCTTCTGAAGAAGAATTAAAATATTAATTTGGACTGTGGTTGACATTTATCACCTCTGTGACAGTAACAGCAACATCCTCATTTTCACTTCTACAGCCTTACAATCAAAAGCTCATTAACAGTGAGCTAACATCTTTTGAGGTTTTCAAATGGCAGAACACAGCAAAAATAGGTGAGGTCACAGGCGTATAAAAAGGGGCAACCCTGCCACGCAGAAAGTGCAGGCTGTCTGTTTTGCCAGCAGCCTGTGTCAATTCCCACAGTTTAACAGCGACTAGCACTGAGACTGGTTTAACAACAAAAGAAAATGAACTCTGCACGGGGGATCCTCCTGTGGCATTCGCAGCAACTAATAACATGAGAGTCCCTCTATTATTTTATTTTCATGTCTGTGAAGCTGTAACTGTTACATTCTCAGAGGCACCGCTCTGCACCCACTGCCAAGGCATAACTACCCCTGGGCTCTACCATAGTACCTATAAGAATAACAAGACAAAGCAATGAATTTCTGCATTCTATACTCTCTACAGCTCCAGACTAGACACATACATAGCAGGTCACATTTAAATATATTTAAATGTCATTCCTGGTGCATTTACGAGTGTTCAAAGGTGCTGACTCTTGCTTTATGTACCAAGAAGGCACAGCAGAGGGAAAGGGCCCTTTTCACTCTCTGGGATGTTTTATATCTGTCCAAAAGAAAAAACCCTCACAATTTTTCAGCCCATTTTCCAGCTTTTCTCTAGACACAAATTATTATTAAGATTTAGTTTAATATCAACTTTTCCAATAATCTTTTCCCATTAGAAAATGGAATGAAAACAGCAGGCAGCCCACTGGTAGCCATGACCTTTAGTGACTACAAAATAAATCATACACAGAGAAGAAATAATGTGCTTTGTTTTTTGGTTTCTGTTACGAGTCCTGTCTTGCCTTCTTTTTTTCTTTTTTCCTTTTTTTTGGACAACAATCCTGCTTTTCTTATCTAGCATCACTGATTGACACTGACACAAATCTGGAAAACAGATCTGGTTTTGTAGATTGCAAGGCAACACAAGGTAAGATAACATGCAATTATTATGAATTTATTGCTATAATCCAAAGGGAGAGGAGCCAGCTTTACTTTTTTATTATTCTCATTTAAAAAGCCTCACAACAAGCTAAGGCTGCTTTAGGATTAAGATTCTGAGATCTGCCTTTTAAAATATATAAATATATATAAAATATATAGGTATGTAAATAATGCAGAATAAAAACCTCTATAAGAGTTGATCAGACACAAAAAGCAGGTATTATTTTTCTCAATGCAAACATGACTTATTCAAATGTGTACCCTGTCAAAACTTGAGGGCAGAACAAATAAAACAGAAGACCGATGCACCGGTTACCAGATCCAATAGTCTGTGGTATTTCTTATTCCATCATTAAAAGGTTATATTGATTCCACCATCATTAGAAGTTTATCTTGATTCCACCCAAATTTTATTTTTGGTGTTCATGCAGTATGAGCTGCCTCTCTCGGTTATGATGTATGTCTCTTTTCCGCTAAGAAAACATTTCCTCTTGAAATACGCGTATGTGCTTTCTAACTTCAGGTAATCTGCCTGATTACATAAGCAGCCTGCCTGTACCTTCACTCTTGAACATTTCAACACATCCTTTGCAGTAAGGAAGACAAAGGCAGTGATTTATTTGACCTGTTCCATCCCCAAACGTTTTAATTCAGGAGTAAATGCTGTTACTACAGTGTACTGTCTTGAAGTTTATTTCCTTTAGCTTGTTCAGAAAGTTCTTGAATTTTGCAGTATTTTGTCAGCTGTCTTGTTCTTCTGGCTTCCATCTCCTAGAATGTGATTAACACAGCAGCTCAGAGCTGAGGGCACTGAGCCCTTTTCTGCCTTTCTAATGCAACTGCACTGGTTACAGAGGTAACAGGTAACTGGACCCAGCCTAGCCCTGGCTGCTGGCTGCCACCCTCCCTCCCTCCCCACTTTTCCTGTCAACCTCTTCAAAAGCTCTTACATGCACTTCTTTAAATGTTTCAATTAAAATAGTCCGGATCAACAAAAACTTGCTATTTAAGATAATGCACCTCAGTATTGTTGCTATTCATAGGGAGATCCTCACATCTGTAGCTGGCTTTGGGAAGGCAGCAATGTTTGCTGGCGGGGGGAAAGGTACTGCAGAGCTTCTAGGTGTGGGTTCACAGAAACAGAGAATCACAGCACGGCTGAGGGTGGAAGACATATCTAGAGTTCGTTTGGTCCAACCCCTTGATGAAGCAGGGTCGCTTAGAACAAGGTTGCCCAGGACCAAATGTACGGATGGTTTTTGAATATTGCCAAAGAGGGGTACTCCACAGACCCTCCGGACCACTTGGGCCAGTACTCAGTTACCCTAGCAATAAAAGGGTGTTTCCTGATGTTCAGACAGAACCATCTGTGTTTCAGTTTGTGTCTGTTGCGGCAGCACAATTGTGCTGTTTGTGCCTCTGCCACTTCTTGCTCCCTTAATCATCGTAGCGGCTGTTTGCTGGCCTCTCTCTGGTACGTCCATCCCTGTCTTGTGCTGAGGATGCCAGAACTGGAGACAGTACTCTGGCTACAGCCTCAGCAGTGCTGAATGGAGGGGAGGATCACCTGCCTTGATCTGTTAGAAACACTTCTCCTAATGCAGCCCAGGACAGCGTTCACTGCCATTTCTGTAATGTGAGATTGCTGGCTCATGTCAACTTGGTGTCCACCAGGACCTCCAGGTCCTGCTCTGCAAAGCTGTTTTCCAGCTGGCCAGCTCCCATCATGTAAGTGGGTCATTAGAATTATGTGGATTACTCCTTCCCACGTGCAGGACTTCATACTTCCTCTTATTGAACTTCACGAGGTTCCTGTCAGCCCATTTCTCCAGCCTACTGGAGTCCCTCTGGACAGCAGCACGGCCCACTGGCACATCAGAGGTTCAGGGCAGTCATTACTTAAGCTGGCATTGCTGGAGCCCAAAGACATGCATCTGGAGTACCTGGCTCATTATTAAAGGAGCCAGAGGTGAAAATGGAATATTTTTTTCCTCATTAATTCATTTCTTGCTGGTTGGAGTTGATGAGATGAGCTGGGAGAAAGACTTAGGGGGCTGAAAGGCAGCAAAGCAGTGTTGAACCTGATGACCTGAGAGAGGCCTGCCACCCTACAGTCTCACCAAATATCATGAGTGGCACAAACCTCACCTTCTCCTGCACAAGTTTAACAGGTAGTAGGACCTGGCACCTGCAGTCAGAGAGGTGTAGTGAGTTTCACTACTCTCTATGCCCACTACTTTGAGCAGAGCTTGGGCAGAACAGACAGCTGTACTCCCAGGATATAAAACAAAGCCATGTCACTTCTTGTGGCACTGCCCTGAACCAATCCTTCATGCAGTGACTTTTACATTTTCCTTCCAGGCCACCAGCTGTCAGATGGTAACAATTTCCATCCACTTGCTGACGTGAGCTGGTTTTGAACTTTAATCCAGTCCATGTCTTAACTGTGGTGGCAAACACTTTTTAACTAAAAAGAGCCTTCAAAACAATTAAAAAAAAAAAAAACACAACCAACAGCCCCAAAACAGCCCTTGCTAGCAGCACAGCTTTTATAAAAGGCCTGCCAGATGTAAACAGGCTGAGCAATCACATGAAGGAAGGAAGCAGCCATCGCGTGACTGCAGGAGCTGGTGGTTGCTGTGATTGGGGCACCTGGATATTGCTCCACACGACCACCACGGCCAAAGGCCAGCGCTTGCCCCGGAGAGCTTCCAG
>VZTG01010359.1:2244228-2362972 GCA_013397845.1 Melanocharis versteri
CCCACCCCCCCCAAGCACATTGTTTTACAGGAAACTTAATAAAACTCAGTTTGTTAACAACAGTCATTAGAACTTTACTGAGATTGCTCATGCTGATGATAATCTTTGAAAAGTAACTTTTTTTTCATTCCAACAGGATTTCTCTGCTTATTCACACCTACCGATTGGTACGGGAACCTACCCTGAGTAAGGGCAGTGAACCCATTTGTACATCACTGATGTCACTGGGAATTTTCCTGTTGGGTTCAGTAGGAGCAAAGTTTACAATATCCTGAAAAGTAATTGTAACAGATCAGACACCCGTTCTCTTGTTCCTTGCGCATTCAGTTTCTAGCAACAATAGTTTTCATTTCGGGTTGCGAGGAATTTTTTTTTTTTTAATTACATATTATGAGTCAAAGGATGTTGAATCCAACACTCCGAGGAAACAATGGGGACAGATCCTTCACCCTGGCTAAATGCCCTTTGTGTCCTTCTGTGTGGCTACTTTAATTTGTACCAGAGGCCAGCCATCCACACATGCACACACATGTATATACATGAGACTGAGAAAGCCTGAAAATCAAGAGGAAAAAAGAAAAATGTTTTACTTATTCTTTTAGCTTCCACTACCTAGTTTGAGTTTTAACATACACACAGCACGGAAGAGTGAAAAATTTAATAGCTAAACAGAAAAGGAAAATAATCACTAATAAATTATTAGAATAGTAGGTAGCTTGGGGATACTACAAAGAAAGTAGAAGGAAAGAAAGTATTTACGATGGCAACAGAGANAGCCCCAAAACAGCCCTTGCTAGCAGCACAGCTTTTATAAAAGGCCTGACAGATGTAAACAGGCTGAGCAATCACATGAAGGAAGGAAGCAGCCATCGCGTGACTGCAGGAGCTGGTGGTTGCTGTGATTGGGGCACCTGGATATTGCTCCACACGACCACCACGGCCAAAGGCCAGCGCTTGCCCCGGAGAGCTTCCAGTCTGCACTTACCATGGGGCACAGGACAGATGCCGGCTGATGGGGGAACACAAGGAAACAATGGAACAGTGATGGGCAGCATGAGAAGCAGTAGTCTCATCATTAAATCATCTCCATTTACTTTCCTAATATGCTAACATTTTCTGCCACACACAGATCTCTTCCTCCCAGGCAGTATTGAGTGCCTTCAACTCCCAGGGAAGTCTATAAGTATGGAGAGACGTCAGCATCATGCATGAGGTGCTTAGCATTGTGCATGGCAAAGCCTGGAGAGTCAAATCTTGGCTAATTTACATACTCTGGCTTGGAGCAACAGTCACCTCTGTAATGGAAAATTATTATAATACAATAATACAGCTGGGAAGAATTGGCCATGTTTCTTGGACACAAACAATAGTAGTTTCTTAGTCAAATATATATGGGTAATAGTTAAAACATTGCTCTTGCTACACTTCTGAAGATAATTTCTTTCTTAAAAGTTAGACCTTCACAGTAGAAAGAATAATACTGGCATTTTCTATATGAATCTTTTCTGCTTGGGAGGTGGCCAAGTCACTGCAATATCTGGGTATTTGGGTTTGCTCTTTGCATGTCTTCCATGCAACTAGTTCACTAAATTTTCTTTTCCTGAGTGGTGCTCACTGTGGGGACTCAACTGGTCAGTCACTTTTCTGTGTTCTCCCTGCTGCCTGGTGACATCCTCACATCGCAGATAATCTGTCTTCACCTTCTACTCATGATCTGGAAAGTCTCATTTCCTTGCTGGATAAATTTGGGGTGTTGAACTGTCTGACAAGTCCCAAAATTTGTAACAAATTGATTCCACTTAATACCTAGTCTTTTTCTATAGTTGTTGCCATTGTCTGTGCCTTTTGTGGATTTATTAATAATAGGGCTTAATCAAGCAAATTAACTCTAGATTCAAAACTAAATGCTTGCAAATTAATTTGAATTACAAAGATTAGCCTTAGGAAGGAAAAATGTGGCAAACACCACAGTCTTCTGAGCTAACCGCACCTTTTGGAAATTCCCAGAGGAGCTGATTNAAGTTTACAATATCCTGAAAAGTAATTGTAACAGATCAGACACCCGTTCTCTTGTTCCTTGCGCATTCAGTTTCTAGCAACAATAGTTTTCATTTCGGGTTGCGAGGAATTTTTTTTTTTTTAATTACATATTATGAGTCAAAGGATGTTGAATCCAACACTCCGAGGAAACAATGGGGACAGATCCTTCACCCTGGCTAAATGCCCTTTGTGTCCTTCTGTGTGGCTACTTTAATTTGTACCAGAGGCCAGCCATCCACACATGCACACACATGTATATACATGAGACTGAGAAAGCCTGAAAATCAAGAGGAAAAAAGAAAAATGTTTTACTTATTCTTTTAGCTTCCACTACCTAGTTTGAGTTTTAACATACACACAGCACGGAAGAGTGAAAAATTTAATAGCTAAACAGAAAAGGAAAATAATCACTAATAAATTATTAGAATAGTAGGTAGCTTGGGGATACTACAAAGAAAGTAGAAGGAAAGAAAGTATTTACGATGGCAACAGACAATGATCAACACTGTAGTGCTTTGCCTGACCAATTTAATCAATCACAATTCATGCACAGACATCTTTGACTGCAATGGCCCTCTCCTTTTCATTAATTCCCACTCTTGAGCTACTTGCTTTCCTGTGTTTATATTCTGGCTCTGCTAAACTGATTCGTTTTCCTGGCTGTAAATCTACAATACAACACCTTGTAACCTAGTACTGTACCCCATATATTTGCCACAAGTATGTAAAATATGGTGGGAAAGCAATACTTTCTACAGGGAATAAAAGTAGCAGTGTTAGCTCTCTGATAAAATCATATTTACACACAGACACAGTTTATCAATGGTATTAGTCAAATGTCCTTCCTATCTTTCAATTAGGAAAGAGAAGACATTTGTCCATTTTAGGGAGAAGGACAATTTTAAAGCTGGAAAAGGCTGGCAAAAACCGTAGCTCAGTTCAAACCACCTCTGGGAAATTCCCAGAATGCTGAATCACTGGGGTGGGCAATTACCACCGTCTTCAGATGAATAATCAGAGATTCTAAAGAGAAGAAAAGTATGCATGCTTAAAGAAAGGAAATGCAGCTTTACCGTGACTTTTTGTTTCGAGAGTAATTCCTGACAAATCATTTTCTATTCATAATGGGTTTCTTTTGCTCTTAACCTCACAGTCACCAGGAACAGAACTAACCACAAAGATTTCTAAAAGTTTATCAGTGACCCCATATTTTCCCACACCAAAACACTTTCTGCAAGACTTTTCAACCCTGGGACCCAGCTGCTGGGCAGGTTTTTTTTGTCATCTAACTCCCCTATCATGTAATCCCTCAAGCATATGCATTATTGCATTACCTGAGGAGGCCTAATAAATCCAGACATCCCAATGAAGCCAGCTACTCAAAAGCCAGCAATTTGGGGCCCCATCTTCTGGAATTACTTACAATTATATCATGCTGAAAATCTAATATATTTTTCATATGCATCTACCTCACTCCTTAAACAGACAAAAATGGCAGTGATTTCTTTGATAGGATACTTCCATGACAGTGTTCCTCTAGTGAGGTCCTCAACAGTGGAAGCAACTTGCACCTTTAGTTTGAATCAACAGCCCTGTGTCCCATGAGACAGCAAGTGCACAATCCTAACACAGTAGAAAAGGGCTGGATTTTGACATTTTTCTCAGGCTTCAAAAGTCTTAAGAATACTCCTCTTCCATTAGTCTGTCAGATGGTACAATATTTAATCTTCCTATGGTCCTCCAAACTGGAGTGACAAGGACTTTCTGTAGAGATAGTGCTTTAACAAGCAATGTTTTGCTGTTTCTCAATACACAGCCATTGCTTTGATGGAGGGATAATAAATCCCTCCAGTCACCATCCTTCCACACGTTTGGAGATTTATTAAAATGGAGAGGAGCACAACGCAAGGTATCACACAGGCCAAAACAGAAAGACAAATTTGGGAGAATTTCACCTCTACACTTTCCAAACAAACAAAATCCAAGCGTGGAAGATCAAGAAATTTAAGCAATATTATTTGGCCATTAATTCTTGCTTGTGTCTTACTCGGCCAGTTTCTTTCATAGTCTTCACTGTAAATTCCTTACCCAATTCCCCTGTAATCTCCACTCCTCCTAGATTAGAGGCTGTGCACTCAGCACTCCTCTGAAGCCCTTCCCACGTGCCACTTGCTGGGCGTTGGGACAATGTCAGCAGCAAGCTGCTCACTGAGTGCCTGTGGGTGAGCTGTGTTCCCAGGAGCGTGTCTGCACGGCCTGTTGGACCGGGGCACTTGCTTTCCTGCTGACCAAACAGAGAAAATCAAAGTCACTTCTCACAGCGCCCTAGTTATTCATTGCTGCTCAAGAGCTGACAAGAGGAGCGCCTCGCAGACGTGCTCCCTGTCCTGAGGGGTTGGGAGTGTTGCATCAGCTGGCTGGCACAAGAGTTGTGACCCACAGCCCCTGCGTGTGACCAAACCATCAGTCAGAAAGCAAACCAGGCCCAGGTTCTGTCACTAAGCATGAGGTACAATTCCACAAACTTCAGCTGACTGGATGGATCCAATACAGAGCCTCTTGCCCTCCAGCTGAGGGAGAGATTCCAGTACCTTCAGAATGCAGTCCAACTCACCCTGCCTCAGAGAGGTGTCTCATGCAGGAAGGATCAATCTTTCTTCAGAGCTACTCATCTCCCTAAGTTTATTGGAGAGAGAGCCTGGACAACTTGTTTAGAAGGGTCCCACCTTCTTGGACTCACGCTGCAGCTATATTAGCTTTGGTGTGTGCACAGCTTAGAATGAAGACAAAGGTGATGGTTAAGGGTTTTTTTTTCTAGGCGGTCTGGCTTTCTTTTGCTTTGAAAGAACTGGTATTGCAGTAAGACACTTGAGTGTGTGGTAATGCAGTGAGATAGCCCCACACCCAGTCGACTGAAAGTAGCTGGCATTTAGCCCAGTGACTGGCAACATCCCTTAGGTGTGGTGGTATCTCTCAGTATCGCCCCACCCTGACATGTCCAGCATTTCATTGGTACAGGCATTAAGGTCCAGTTCTACTACCCTTACAATGAGTAAGGGTGGCAGGATCTAGGTTTAAGTGAATGAATATTGCCATAATTGCAGCAGCATTTGTAACCTTATTATGCCAGTGAAAACTCCAAATCAGAGCTTTGAGAATAAGGAACTAATTGGCTTGAAACAGTTTCAGTCTAATGACCTCTTACCAGAAGCTCAACAGTGCATTACGGTTTATACCCGGGGTTGGTTAGATTAGTTTCAATTTCAGGTAGTGGGTATCTATCCAATTACTCTCCTCCTCCTCGCTCGGGGTAGAGCACATGGCATTCCTTCTGCTACTTGATGTGCTAAGCAGCATGTGAGTTGGCAACTTGGGCTGAAAAGCAAATTAGCATTATGCAAACTGCAGGATTCTGGCACTCACATTAGGATCAGTGATCTGGCAAGAAATCCTGCCAAGCTACCAAGCTTTCCTGAGCCCAGAGAGAGCTGCAAACCCTAATCCAAGAGACCAGCTGACAGTAACAAAACAAAAAGAGATTGTGGGGGAGGGGAAACAAATTCTTAATTGTCTGGGAGGGTACTGGTGGGCGCTTGGAGGTGGATTTCCTATAGAGACCTAACTCTTGTATTGCAGTGAAGAAATACAGACAGAAAGGTGAGAGACACAGAAATGTAAGAGAGAAAGAGAGAGAGAGATAAAGGAAGGTAAGGAAGAAAAAGAAAAGGAAGGGAAGGGAAGGGAAGGGAAGGGAAGAAGGAAGGGAAGAAGGAAGGAAGGAAGGAAGGAAGGAAGGAAGGAAGGAAGGAAGGAACAATTATGACTGACCCACAACAGGCTATGTTGGCACCCCAGCTGTTTGTGGCTGCCTGGCTGCTGGCATTGCTGCCTGGCGGTGGGCCAGCAGAGCAAAAAGAGGTAAACCCATTTTGCCACAAAGATACCCTCAGTTAATGGGCTCATCTGTGTGAGGGACCAGCCGGGACCTTGGTCCTCCTCCCATTCTGCCGACTCTCTGAATACACGGGCAGCTGCTGCAGGAGTGGCAGACGACAGCAGGGCAGTAATACCTTAAAGCACTTCAGCCGGATTCATCAGAATTCATCTGTCTTCAGGGGTTTTTTTAAGGCATTCACTGGTAAAGATTATTTTTTTCAGGTGTTGAAATAAGCCATTGCTGGTGGTTTTGTCTGGTCTATGAAAGCAGGACAAGGTCAATAATCTTTATATCGCAGTTTGGATGGAAGGGAGAGGGAAACTAGAAGAAAGTGTAGAGCAGTACCTAAGCCTCAGTGAAAACCAAAGGGAGTTGTGCATCTGTCTGTGACGGTGTGCCTTAGAAATGATTTCTATATTTCAGCTTTAATAGATAGGCTTCTTTACAACCTTAGCCACAGCCAACACCCACCCCCGTCTGTACTAACACTGTACACGTACAGCAAAAAGGCTGTGTGTGGACCCTCAAAGCGCCTTGCAGTTCTTAGGTGGTGAAATATACCTAGCCACATGAGAGTCAGATAGCATTTAGTTACAGTTTTATGCCATCAGTTGCATCAGATTGTTCTCTAATTACGCAAACACATGTTGCATTAGGAAAGAAATTCTATATTTTTTAATAAAGATTTTTTATGGCAAGACCTAGCAGTATAAGCAGTTCTGAAACACTTGGTAATGATTCTTCACATTAATGGGGGAAAGTACAGTAGAATTTGTAGCTTTGTTGAGAGCAAGACATAGGCTGAGAAAGATGTTCCTAAGCCACAAGGTGATCAGATACAGCAGAGGAACAGAAATAGGAGCCTCTTTAGTGGAGTTTTTAATCAAGCTAATGCACTATAGGACTGTATATACTTAACGTTTCAGAATTACTGGTTTTCACCTTGCTCATGGTTTTATCCATGTAGAGGCTGTAGAGAGAGCGCAATGGGTTGAGTCCTCTGATCCCCTACCTCTCAATGGCCATCAAAGTTCAGTGTAGTTATCTCTACACTGAGCTCTACAAACTGTGCTTTTACCTCTTGACCAGTCCAAAGTCCTTTCTTTTCAGTATTTATTTTACAACTGTTTCAGTTCAGTGTGTTGACATCAGAACATGAGACACAGCTTTTCAGCCTGTTGTTATTATTATGAGGACCTGGCCCAGTGCTGTGAACCCAGTAGGCAGAATGTACCAACCCTTTGAGGGTTTTGTGTGGAAGTCATTAAACCAAGGCAGTGGAATTGTTTCATTTACTTCATTAAATTTGTAAGAGGTTTCATTAATTTCCTCTAGACTTTCATTACAATAGGAAGAAACTGAGTCAAGTTCTGGATTTCCATTTCTTATGAAACAACTGTGCTCTTGCTTTTATTTCAGCTGGATATACAGCTCTGTATCTGCTACTCCAGACTCTTTCAAATAAACTGACAGAGAAGGTCTACTTTTAGACAGATTTTTCTGTTCTGTTTCCTTTTCTCTGATGGTAGAGCTCCTAAAACAGCATCCAGAAAACAGGAACTAGACTTTGATCTCTGTGCCTTCAGTTCTCTTATCAGAACACCAAACTGGGATCAGAGGAAATAAGGTGCACCATTCCACAGCTACATGGCTGCAGTAATACTGCTGGAAGAAAAGTTGAAGAATTTATTACCCTTATCTAGGTCACAAGGTCAAAACTAATATGCTTATGCTGAGAGGGGAGGTAACCCAAGTGCCTCTGGATAATATGATTTCATGATGGCAGGCAATCTTCCAGATTTCATTTAGTTTCTTGAGAAACCCTAGTTGGCAATCAGGTATATGTTTCCACACCTCCTCCTTACAGCAGACCAGGTTGTCTTTTTAGGTTTTTAAAAAAATCGAATCCTTCTCATCCAGGTAAAATGATGTAGCATATTTGACTTCCTCCATTACTAAAAAGGAGCTACAAGCCAGGCAACACAAAGCAGGTTTTTGACCACCTTTGTCTCTGACCTTTCAGGAGAGTACAGGCAAGCTGATCCTCTACTCTGTTTCCTCTACCACACACTGGTTTCTCTATTTACATCACAACCTCTTTGTGCAGTGTAATTGTCTAGCACAATGGGGCCCTCAGTGGGAACCTCAAGGTATTTCCATCATAAGAATAACAAACAACAGCAAGGAAGAAGAACAGAAGGACAAACACCATGATTACAAGAATAGGTCCAAACTTCAGCAGACTGAAGAATTTCAGAATTTGGGACTTTTCAAAACTGGAAATAGAAGCAAATGAGAGGGTCCAACACTGGCTTTTATCTAGAGCTGCGATGTGTATCTCCAAAGAATCATGGCGTGCATTGTATGCATTGCTTCTATTGTTAGAACATATCAAGTGAGAGTACAGTGGAGTTCTAGAAATTGTAGCGTGTCTAGCATTATCACAACCACACGTCACATTTTGCTTTGCACATCTTCTTCCCAATATTTATGTTTTAAAAATGCAGTTAGGAGTTTTTACTCCTTTCCTACAAAGGATTTATTTTGTTTTCTTGGAACAATAGGTCACATTGTTTTTCTCCTTCAGAGCTTTCACTTTGATGTGTTGGCTTTGACTGCTAGAGGAAATGTTGTGAACCAGAAAAGAAGCATTGCTGTGGTCCAACTTCACTGTAAACAGCAGGTGCAACAGCTGCTGCAGGAAAGCCACTCGTTTTCCTGCTCTTTTTCAGGGATGAAAGAGGGGGATGTAGCAACTTATTTTTCTGGAAAATCTGAGACATAGGAAACAAAAATAAAGACACAGTTTGAAGTGTTTCCTTTATTTGTGAAAAGTCTCGACATGCAAAATAAAGAACATGTAAATACTGTACTTTAATATGTAAATACTGCGTGCAAGTATGCAAATACTTCACCTGGGTATGATAGGCTTGGTGATATCTATAAATCTGAGTACACCAGGCCAAACAGTCAGCTGAGCTATAATTTGAACTGCCTCCTCAGCAGAGCCAAACTAATTTCCACCAGCAGTTGTGTGGCAGACTCTTACAGTGATGTGCAGAAGTATAACCGTAATTTGTCTTCTATACAGTCTTAAAGGGGAGGGTATAGAAGAAACTGCTTCTACATACCAGTGCTTCCCAAGTTCAGAACATACGGTTAATTAATAATCCCTTAATTGTACATGTTTCTCACAAAGATGTCTGGGGGAAGCCGTAAAGCATGTGTGCAATTCTGGGTATGTTCATATTGACCCTTGCTCTGGAGCTACAGGGAACAATTCTCCTAGCCCTCTGGGCAGCATGGGTTATGGCCTGCTATGCTTCTCACAAGTCCATAGCACTCCAATTTCAAGAGAATCTACTTCAAACATAAAGTTTTCCAGAATTTGTAAGGCAGCATCAAACTTCTGTGTTGTCTCATAATTTCCAACAGTTGAGTTTATCAGTGGAGATAGTCTTCAAGAAATCAGTCAGTCACTGTCAGCAGAGGTACTTTGAGTCAAGGAAATTCAACTTCTTTACCCCTAACTATGGAAAACTGGATAAAATTTTGTGTAGAAGCTCATCCATGAGTTCTGCTACAATTCTGGTCCCAATAAATCTTGTTATTTCCTTCATGAAAACAGTTTCACAAGCAATGTAACTGGGATTTTCATGCATCTGTGCTGAATATAATCTTTCTCACCTATGCTACCAAAAGCAGAGCAATATTTCCGTAAATAACTCCACCCCTTGCTGGTAAGTGCTCTCACTTGTAGAATACGTAGTAAAGAGGAGATAGGCAGTCACTTCTACAGTATCTGATGAGCATTTGGCAGGACTGCTAAAGCTATGGTGCTTCGTTTCACCAGGTGAAGCACTGAAGCCACAGAGAAACATGTGGGGATGGAAACATTTTGTGACAGTCACACAGGCCCTCCTTCTTGCACTCTTTCCCCCTGCTCTGGGCAGCCAAAATCCTGGCTCCACCAGACATACCAAGAGTACGTTTTAAACAGGGATGTTAATCCTACTCAGAGCAGGATTAGCTGCCCCTGAAGCCTCTGAATGCCAACCAGATGTTGCTGTGCAGCTGGCAAAATGCCCAAAGCAGCTTTTAAATTCCTTTTCCTCTTTTGAGATGGAGGTCTCTTACCCGAAAGCAATACGCTCTGGAAATCTCAAAGGATTATAGATCCATCACAGGAGATGGCTCATTTTCACCCACTTGTAGTCTCCTGATGCCAATCAAAAGACTCTCAGACTGTACCTGTATTAATAAACCAGGGAAGTTTACTGGCACAAGGCTATCCCACATATTTTTAGCATGCTTCAAAGTCTGGTCCCAGCTCTCCCTGACACTGTCCAGGCAGCATTCAGGGATCAGACCCATGGGCTGTCATTCCCAATGACAATTTTGTTCTGGTCACTCTGTTCTTCTGAAAGAAGAACAGAGCTGAGAAATACGGACATACGCTGTACTATAAGAACTTGACATCAGAGCCAGGGAGTAGTCCTTGATTTATCTTATTTACTGCAGTAGACATGGCCCCATTGCTTTCAGTGAACATTGGATTGTACACAGAAAAATATATACAATAGATTTTAAATGTTAAAGACACTCAGCCCAGAAACTTGGTTAAACTGGAGCTAATTAGATACCAACAAGAGCATGCTGTGCTCCATGCCCGTACCAATTCGTATATCAACTCTTGAAACCTTCTATCTCCAAAGGGATCCCCGCAACATAACTAAATGAAGGTTCATAAGTTGCAGATTGATTTTCCCTACCTTACAGGCCTCTTCTTGTGGTAGAAGAATTGCATCTCAAAAGCACATCTTGAAATAGAACTTGGTGGCAGGTGATTTCTCACCAGGTAGCTTTTCTTGTCAAATGCTTTAGACAGGACCTTGTAGTCATCTCAGTACTCCAACTTCTGTACAAACTGTTGTACAGCACAGTTCTGGCTGAACTTATTCCATCTAAGCACAAGTTATATGTGCAGGCTTCCCTTACTTAATCACATAAACAAATAGCCATATTTCTGAACTGATTACCACAGACCTCACCTTATTTTCCCAAGCTCACTCAATCACTCAACATACCCTCTTCTATCTTCTTTTTTTCTCCACCAATCACTCATTCATCCATGACTCGCAGTCTTTTCCATCCTTTCCAAATTGCTGCTTTTTGCTGACACAGCAGCCTACTTCTTAGATAATGAAAATCAAATTGCTGTAATAAGATAATGCCATGCTTTTCACTAAGAACAAATAGAAGCAGAACTTAGAAGAAATCTGGAGGATTAGGAGCAGGGATGTTATTATTGGTTAACTCCAAATGCCTGAGACAATCTGCCAAATCTTCTGACTGTGCCTCACGTGGTTAAATTATCCTGAGATACTTTATGCTCCAAGAAGTTAGCAGAGTAGCCTCAGGTAAAGAAGTGTCTTTCAGCACATATAGAAAAAGCCCTGAAGAGCCCTTGATGTAAGGAGAGTGTGTTGAAACACATAGCTGGAGCCAAAGAATGTATCCCTAAAACAGAAACAAATCTAGTAATAATTCTATTACTAAGATACTTGGAGGAGTTTTTACAGCATTATTTTTAGGTGTTTTTAAACCACTGATTTGTAATGAAAGATCATAAATATTTGGAGGGGGTATCTGAAGTCCTGCAGTAATCAAGTGCAGACTTTAGAAATCGTTAGCAGTTGTTCAAATTCCTTTGTAGGGCTGGATAGCAGCTCTTGATATGAAGTGGTGTTATCTTTGACTGCTTATGTACCTCTTGTCTATACTTAGTGTGTTCAAGGTTGAAGGTGATCCTCCCTCTCAGGCATGTTAAGAACCCTGGTGGTATTTGGGCTTTTGCAGAACTTTCAAAGCTCTCAATTCTCCTACCATTTCGTTTGCAAGAGTAAATCTGTGCTGCTGAGTTACAGAGGTGATTTCCCATTCTGGCTGGTCACAAGCAAGACCAATGAGAAACGTCTGTCCAGGATCACTTACACTTCAGTGATCTCACTGATTTTGGACACATTATTCAAACTTGCACTGTTCTCTGCATTGCTGATGCTTTTGTGTCTGGGAATGAAGATATGGTTGCTGACTAAAGTGCAGTAGTGTACCTACTACTCCATTACACAGAGGATTTTGTCTTTTCTAGACACGCAGTCTTGTTCTCAGACCACTTACTTTTTTTCATGCTGAGTAAAATCGAGCAATTTAGCACTTAGACGCAAGAAACTAATGAGGCATTCCTAAAGTAGAATCTACTTAATTCTAGAGGTGTGTAACACAGTTCACAGAAATGAGACAGGGCTGTACTCAGTTTACTGAAGGGGTGTTATTTATCTTAACTCAAAGTGAGTTTCTTACTCTAACACTAGTCATGTAATAGTCAATGGGAAAAGACTGGAGACTCCAGAGGCCCAAATGCACCCCAATTATTTTAGATATTGATCTTAGGGTGGGATTATAAAGGCAGTCTGGATAATCGCCTCTGATTTAGACAGGCAGAGATGTCTGAAGTTGGACAGGTGATGCCTGAGAAGAAGCAGATATCTAAGCAGATATGTAAGAGAGAGCACTTAAGCAGATATCTAGGAGGTAGCTGGAATTATTCATCCTCCACGTGGAAGAATTGACTCCATTGGTGATGACTTTCTCTGATGACTGGACTGAAAAGGCATGCATACTATTTGTCACTTAATCTTAGACTCCATGGAGGCATGGCTGATACAGGGATTTTAGGGTAAATCATATTCTCACCTTCAACCATGGAGGGCTCCATCTACAGTAAGGAGATGTAATCTGGAAAGGCAGCATAAGGAACCCTGTCCAAGCCTCCCTCAACAGTCCAGCAAACAGAGGGGCTCTCAAGGCTGTTCAGACAGAGTTTGCAGTGTGAGGAACAGGTCAGAGTTGGAGCAAGGGCATTTTGCTGGTAAAGAAATGTATAATCTATAGTCCCAGAAAACAGGCACAGGAGTTTTGTGAGCAATTATTATCTTCCAGGTTTCATCTACGGATCTGGGGAAACCCTTCTCTAACAATTTCAGTAGGAAGCGTTATAGCTCTGCCCAGCTACTCTGATATGTCTATTATTCCAAGAATATTTTCCTTGCCATAAAGGGAATCCCAACAAGTCCTAAAGCATAATCCTCTATCTGCTCCAAATGTGAGTGTGTCTGTGAATAGGAGGCAGACTGAATTTTGTACTGCACACTTTTTCTATTTTAAATAGTTTCATCAACGTGGGGTCTGGCTTCCACTTTCTAATACAAACTTCTAGTAAGTTACAAACCTCACTGAAGTCTCTCCCTTCCCTCTACCAGCTAAAAGGGTTGAATACTTTACATCAAATACACCTAATATAACTAACTCTGTTAACTCATGCTTGTGGGGCAAAAACCAAATTGGAACCACAGAGAAACATATATGGGGACTGCACAATATCTGAATCCCTTTTGTAGCTTTGTCATAGGACTTCCCAAATGCTGGAAATGGAATACAGGACATGGGACCAGCTAGGTTTGCAGGGGAGCAATGTAAAGCTGGTAAAACTAAAACTGAGTGGGGGAAAATGCTCACAGAATTGTGAAGGAACTGCTGGAACAAAACGAGACCTCTCCTCTGACTCTGACGTTGGCTCTCTTGGGTCTCCTTCCTCTGGATGACTCTGTTTCTTTTCAACAACAGAAAATTCTCACTATTCACTTTCCATGTGCTTCTCTAAGTGTGTTACAAGGCAACAGAAATCAGAATAGGTCCCCATGGTATGTTATGGATTTCAGAATTCTCACAGCTGTCACCAGCCAAAGACTGCTTTACAGATTAAGAAAGAAAAGTAAGCTGTTAAAAACAAGGAGTGTTTTGGTTAGGGTCAAAAGTATGAAATCAGTATCACCCACCTCTGTGGCCCTGACTCTGTACAGAGGAACACACATGCTTCATTTCTCATACTGTGGGTGCTCTCAGTCACTGCCACTCACATGAATCAATGTTTGCAGGGTCACAGGCAATTGTTTGCAAAACGAAAGTTCTAGGGAAGTCTAGCTAAAAATCCTGTGACTAATTTACCATATTCACTAAATAAATATTATATTAAATGTGGTCAGTATTGGAGACTGATATCATGAACTCTTATATAGATCCAAGCCCTTACATACATTTTTCCAGCTTGTGGCTGCCTCTTGAAGCCTCTACACCCCATCTTTCCAAGCCAGAGTGTTAGCAATGGTTCTCTGCTAAAAGTATAGCTCAGTGGAAACTGGGTATTCACAGTACAGTTAAAAATCCACATTGCTTTTAGTGTATTTCCCCAAGTAGAAATAGATGCTAAGATTTGAAACCAGACATTCGTTGTGAACCAGTGCACTGAGGTTTAGACACGTCTCATCTACTTAATTAAAATTCTCTAAACGTAGACATTTGTAGCTCAAAAGTAACACAACAGAAAGACAGAATGACAGGGAACTGAGATGCTTCAGGTGAGCTCCGTTGTGGATTAAAATTGTGTTTGCGAATATATGTATATAGGTATAAACAGCTCTGCTGTGGTTAGATCCATTGTAGATGTTTTATATTATCACTCTGATGCCAGCACAGACCTCAGACAAGTCCCAACCATGAGCAAGAATTCAAATCAAAACCTAAGAACAAACACGAAGCTCAAATCAACCGCTCTTTTGCTTGAAATGTAATCATCTACTATATATATACTCTCTAAATAGAAAAGGAATCATTAGGTTATAAAGGTTTACATCTTGAAAAGCTGATTGGTAACACTACTGTATATATAAGCAAGTTTTATGGTAGATATATTTATAAATTAACTTTTTAAATGTGTATTTTATTTCAAAATAAGGAGACCTAAACATTCTGGGTAAAATCCTGGCCTTTTGAAGACACAAGCAAAATTCACATTTATCACAGGAGGCACAGGATTTAATTCCACCTACTTTGTGTGTGCCTAGATTTTAGTAACATTTCTCCATTTTGCCAGTGAGCAAAGACACAGAGGTTTCATATCAAATGGCTGGTCCACCGTGCTAAAATGGTACCAAGCCACCAGAGCTGAAGAGCAGCCAAGAAGTTTCCACACTACAGTGCCTGCTAGAAAGTTCTGGTAGTTGTTTGATGGCTTCACCTATCTGTATCCTGGCAAAGTTTGGGTGTGATTTAGTACTCCTAGCTCTGCTTCTCATCACCAGCTGGTATTTCTCTTCACAATAAGTTTAGAACAGTGTGTGGCATTAAAATTTGAACAAATACCCCACAGTAAGTATTGAATTTATGAAACCATATGTCTTATTGTAATGAAGGCAACTGTCCACATCATGAAGTCATTACCTGTCCTTGAAAAAGAGATTGGCTTTACATACACACATATACATATCTATTTGTCATAAATACGTAGCGACTTATTTCTGAGCCTTACCTAATTTTTGCACGTCCAGGATTCTCTTGTGGCTTTTTGAACTTATAAAGCATATTTCTTTTCATCGTGCTTCTTTTACAATAGAAGTTCAGTCTCTGCCCAGATTTTTTTGCTGGTGAGAATGCCAGTTGTCTAAGAAAAAGCCTTAAAACACCAAGAATGGGAGTTTTGCTGCTCTCAGTCCAAGAAAGCCCACACTAAGACTTGCCTAAGATTAAAAATACAAGTTATGGCACTATAATAACATTAATGACAAGGGATAGACTTTTTCTAAATGAATCAAACATTCTCAAGTAATTCATTATTTTGTAATTTAGTGATAGATAATACACAATAATTTCATAGAAAATCATACAAATATTAGTCATCAAGTAGATCATAAAATTACCAATGTAATAAAGAACAATTGGAAACTGTAACTGATATTGAAAGCAATGTTTGCATTGAAGGCGTAGTTACAGAGCCTGTTAGACAGCAGAGTGGGGAAATGGAGAAGGGAAGGAGGCAAAGACATTTTAGCCATTTCATAGACGAGGAACAGAGGAATCAGCTCACAGCCAGGGACACGGGAGGAAGCTCAGACCTCTGGATTCTCTCACATGTAATCATAAAGCTATTCCTCTCCAGACCTCCTCTCCAGCACTTTCCTGAGAAAGCAGCTTACCGGCATGAAGGACAGCTGCAAGGATACAGGGAGGAGAGGCAGCCTGTGCTTCCCAATCTGCAGCAGTGCATTTCCCAATCCATTCACTGGAACTGTGCGCTGCGGCTCGCTCTGTGGAACGCAGCCAGGGGGGGACTGGCTTGATGTCTTGTCTGCAGTTGCTTCAGAACAACTAATTTAATAGTAATGATGATAACAGTATATCTGAACAGGACAGAGGTTAATTTAATTCTGTGAAGAGGTACATACCTTAGCATAATGAAACCATTATGAGAAGCATTTTTTGCCCAAATCAAGATAAGGGCAGATTGGAATGAGAATCTTGCAGCCACATGGGTAGGGTAGTCCACTAAAAATGTGGGATCGGAAGGTAACATGGTCCTTTCATCTCCCACTCACTAATTATGCATGAATATAGGCCCAGGATAGTTTTCACTGCAGGCAATGAAAAGTATCCTATTAACTTCCGTGGCCTTGAAGTAGAACTCTCAGAACAAAGTAATCCATGTGACAGCTTGAATCTATTGGTGACTCTACCATTTATTAGGTTGAGTTTTAATGTTTTGAACCCAAATTTCAGACAAAGATTTCCAGTCAGAGAGAGGAAAGCAGGTAGATGGAACTTTTTGCAGTTGGAAGTTATTCCTCACATACAGAACCAGTAAAAAGTGAAATAAAAGGCCACAAAGGAAGAAGACAAAAGATTCAGATATTATATACCTGAGCTGTGATTGCTGTGTGCTGGAACCCTTTTTAACATATTGCACAATGCTTTAAGAAGGATGCAGAGATGTGATAAAACAGATGCAGCAGATGCAGGAAATATAGCACTTCTCACAGGACAGACTTTTGGGGGTAATTCAGTTTATTAATGGCATGTATTATGGAATAATAAGTTGCAGACGATCATTAAAACTTATCCTTAACAGACATTCCTTGTGTATTCATCTTTTGTTGTTTCCATAGAAGGGATGAGAGAAATTTGTGTAGCCTGAGACTTTTGAGTTCCCAGGGCTCACATTTGCATTTTTGACTTGTGATTTAAAAGTAAGGATTATTTTTAAGAACGGTTTAATTAAAAAATAATAATGAAATAATTCTGTCACAAGAAAAGCTTGTGATGTGATATATTCCAAGGAGAGACTTGGCTCCAGGAATCTCATCTTCTTGTTCCCCTCATATTCCTAACAACTCTAGCAAAATGGCAAATTTCCACTCCCATTAGAGATTCATTTCTTTCCCCAGAACAAACACTGCAGCTTTTAATCTTTGCCTTCAAGTCCATCCAGCCTTAGCATTGGCAATTTAAGAGGTGATCCAATGGCTCTCCTGGTGATTCCATCAGGAGGCTCCATACCACTTGCAAAGACATCCAAAGTGAAGATAAAAGCCTACCTGGAGAGCAGCAGTAGCTGCAATGTGGTATGAAGATGCAATACTTTATTCCCAATCTGTATGCAAAGCAGTCAGAATCAGGAATGTGCCAAGACCAAGCAAAGGACAAACAGGAATGCATGAGATGTACAAAGGGAGGGATAAAGGCTGTGAATTTGCAAGCAGAGGAACAAACCTGGCCATGTTCTGAAGCAAAGACATAAATAACCACGAGGTGAATGTGTCTATATCACTTAAACTTTGTGACTTCAAACTCCAGATTGGAGCTACAATGACAGGGATGTTAGCAAATAAGTGAGGAATCATTTTGGGAGGGCGAGAGGTGGATCATTATATTTCTGTCAGACCTAGCAGCAGCAGAATCTGAATTCACATCCTACGTCTCAAAGAACAAGTTGCATTTCCAGCCAAAGTTTACACAAAACACTAACATGGGCAGAATGAAAATTATTGCTGAGGGGGATTTTGGATTTGCTGCAATTGAGAGCTTTTAAGAGTAGCTTAGACTTTTTAAAGACTAGATTAGACAAATATCTGTCCAGACTAGCTTATGTTGTGGGCGTGCTTTGAGCAGGGGGCAAATTAAGCCACTAATGTGGTCTTCAGACCACTTGGGGTCTCTTGCAGGCCTGTCTTTCAGTTACCCTGTGCCGTGCAAGTGCTACGCAGGACAAGATGATGTAGGTCCAGGAAGAACAGGGGAGGTGGCATTTGTGAAGAGAATATAAATTATGTGGGGTTGATACACAAGCTGAATGCCATGTTGTTAATGCCATGTGTGTGTCACCAAGGATGCTGCTGGTAACATTCAGCGCCAGGCACCCCTGACGCTAACAAACGAAACGTGTGCGGCCAAGGAGGTGGCTTTGCAGACAGGGTAAACAACAACAACAAATGTGATCAAGGCAAAATGTAAATATAACGGCGACCACTGTCAGTGCCATATTGCATATGTGACAGATGTGAAACACTATAAGTGCTAAATGTACCCAAAATAAAAAGACACAGATGTCCTGACAGCAGGCAATCTGTGTGTTTCTTCTCTGTGCCAATTCCATATAGCACTTTGTAGTCCCCAGCTGTGAGCCCACACATATAGCTCCAGCCTCAAAAGTTAAAACTTAATCAGTCCCAAGCTTCTGTGCCCCAACAGGCAGCAGTGACGTCACTCCAAATGCCGGTGCCCACCGGCATGCCATTCATGGGCTGCTGTGACTTGGGGCTGCTCGGCCCCGAAGAGAGGAAAGGACAAACATGTGGGGCAATCTCAGTGAGCAATCAAAGGACATGCTGCTGGTCATGCTTCAGTATGTGTTGTTCAACTCATCTATCAGGCAGGATTAGAGGAGGCCACGCAACGCAACAACGTGCAGAATTCCTTATCAGCTCAGTCATCACCTGGCAAAACACCAGAGCAGAGATAGAGCACTATCTATTCATTAGTGCTGTCAGGACCCTTCTCACTGAGTCGGGTACCTTCGCCAAAGAGATTCTTACTAATAGGACCATGCACTACAGTGTCTGGCCTGGTTAAGTGGAAGCAGGATTCTAAACCTCATTTTCAATACCCACCAGAGGTAAATATTTGCCTTTCCAGATGAGAAGAAATAAAACAGAATATACAGCATAAACAGTGCGTGCCATGACAAGCAGTTATCTGCTTGCAAAGCAACAATCCAGGACATCAGAGCAATCAACACTTCTGCATAACCAGGAGGGAAGGAAACCAAATCAAATTTGTGGTGACTACAGGCTTCCTCAGGTTTAGCTATTGGCATCTTGGGGCATAAGTGCAGCAGATAGGTTTCTGAGCTAAAGAAGGTCATTAACTGCAGGCAAGTCCTCAGCCACCATGAGACCATTTGATCTCCAAAGGTGCAGTGGGGTGCTGCACATCCCATATTTACAACATGGTGTTTCCAAATGTAGTTGATTAGTATTACAGGCCACAGCACCATGTGTAATAAAAAAGGAGTTTGAAGCCTTCTGTGCCTTCAAAGGCAGAGAGGGCACAATCCAATTAATACCAGGTGACAAAGGCCTACACATAAACAGCATAAACATCCTGACAGACATTGGAAATGAACCATTGTCCCACAGAGCCTGAACTGTTGGCACCCAGAGCCAGAAAAGTGCTGGCAAGGAAAAGTTGGTTTCCAAGTGTGAGAGTGCTCTCAGTGAAGTCCACTGCCCAGCACACACATGGAAACAACCAGGGCCCCAAGGAATACTCAGAAATGGGCAGCTGATAAAGAGATATGTGAAAAAGCTGTGTGAATATGGTGTTACTGTCACCCAATACAGCATGTAACCACTCTGGTATGTGGTTTATATAGCACTCACGCATAGTACTCATGTAATATTCCAAGTCCTATGCGTGCTGCTCCAGCAGTACCACACATGCACACAATACCACAATCAAAAACACATCTTCCTGGCAGATTTTGACAACCTATATACCATGTATTGCAACCACCCGCACACATATGACGTGATGATAACAGCTGCCATTGCATCACTAGCAAATACTTCAATGGACCAGCACACATTTTCTCAGAGAGAGAGAATCTTCACACAGTCTCTGAACAACCTACAAGCAGATGGCAAACCGTGCGCATGAGGAAAAGCTTGATGAAGCACCCAACACAAAGGCAGGACGAGCAAATATGCTGATGATGAATCTGGCTAATTGAATGTTTCATGAAGTAAACACATCGGTAAAAGCTATCCCACCCATTAAAAACAGGCTGCATGTCAAAGAGGTTCAGAGCACTTAATAGTTGGTGGGCCACCAGTTGTGAACATCGCTGGTGGGCAGTCCAGTCCAGGACATGCTGTAAATATTGCTGCTAGGAGAAAACCATGGCCCAGCATAACACATAGCATAGAGCATTCTTCCTTCCTCCCTTCCAGGCTTCTTCAATGTGACAGGGACAAGAAAACTTGCCATATCACTAACAGATGTAGCTCAGAGGAAATCTTGATATACTGAAAATGGATTCCATTATTGTGGCAAATATACTAATCCTAGATGCGATCATTTTGGTCATAAGCTGTACAGGACTAAAGTTTCAGGTTTGTCTGGGTTTTTTCAACCCATAAATCAATCAAGTGACTGAAATAGACCTAGAATATTTAGTGAGATGTTTAAAAGAGTTAAAATAACTGCCTTATGATGGAAGGGCTGATCTAGAAGCCAGGGGTAACTGCAAGGCAGCTGGTGTAGATACGTGGATTTCCAGGTAGTTCCATAACTACCCTTGGTGTTTGTGCTGGGGATGTTTGGTCTGTGTTTTGCTGTATGGCACTGTGTACATGCAGTCACAACCGTGCCTCCATGGGCCAACCTGTGCTCACAGCAAGCCTTTCATTTCATCCCACAATCATTTCGGTTCTTACACGCCAGGCAGCAGAGCCACACACCTGTCTTTACTTAGCTGGCTGCATTCTTTCTCATTTCTCCAGAACTTGTCCTAATCTACAGAAGATTTAGTTTGTGAGGGTTGCCTGGACAGCAATGCTCTGAGCGTTTTCATGTTGTGCTTAGCATAATAATTCCAGGAATCTGGCATTCCTGTGCCAGGTTGTGGTATGTTGCTTGCTGCTAACAGCAGTGGTTCACAGGGCCCACATCCCACCGGTGAGACACCTGGAGCCAGAAAGCTCCATGAGCACCCTTCCACCTCTATTGGAATGGTCTTTCTCAAAAGCCTGAGCGAGCCTGGCCACTGGCACACCACCCCCCTGCAGCAGCCATGGGCAGGGCAGCAGTGAGCGAGCTGAAGTGGGGTGCAAAGCCGTGCCCACCAGCTCTTCCCTGCACGGTCAGGCAGGGCTGGGCTCCTGTTGGTGCAGCGTGCGGATGGCCGGTGGTGTTAATGAGCCTGGCTGTGCCATGTGTGCAGCTCTTCTGGAATTCTGTTCAGAAACACCATGAGAAACTCAGAGCATGTACTATTTACGCTGGTTATTAGAAGCAGATGCTAATGTTTCTCTGCTGCGATCCCCCAAGTATCCTGTCCTTTTATGATGTGTGGCATGTGTTTGCAGTATGTATGTCTCTATATCACATGCAAATAAAAGGTTACTTTCACCATTTGTGTTGTGTTCATTGATAATGAGGACCTTACAACCTCTTTCTCTGGGCTTGCCCCTGCAGATGTTGACTGTGGAGCTGAGGTAAGCATCTGTAGTAATGTGTAGGGCTGCTGTATGGTGCACATGTGTGGATGGATGTCTGGCATGAGCAATGGATGAAGTAGAAGTCAGGGCAACAATGGTGCTCCGAGCTGCCTGCTGGCACTGGGTAGGACAAGGGCAACCAGGATGTCTTACCTTTGGGTTCAGACCCAAAACAGTGCAAAATTCACATATTCTCTCTCTTTGTCTTATGTATTTGTATATATATATATATGTACGTATATATGTACACATGTGTTGAGTTCTTTCCCATCAAACACCTCCTACAAATAAGAGTGAGTCCACAAATAGTACTCTACACACAAAAGTTTATCTAGAAAATTATATATAATTATATATGTATATATATACACACACATACATATATGCACACACACACACACATATATAAAGAAAATATTGTTTGCCTGGGTATTTCTCGGTATAGTTTAAGTAGCAGCATAGCTGTAGTCACTCAGTTAATTATTCAATAACAAGAAGATTTGTTCACATAACTCAAGTGTCCTTTAGTAGCGAAATAGCAATAATTCAATGCCTATGTCAGACAGAAGGGGCCAAAAGTGATCCTGCCATAAATTCAAGTCTTATCAAGATTTCTTAATCCTGGTTTCCTGGGGTGACTAGACCCCATTATAATGGAGCCACATGCTTGAAGTTTCTATTTTTAATTTCATGTTTTCAAGCCTTACATTTTACATTAAGAAATAGGGCATGCATAGAAGATTTCTCAGGCTTCTTAGGCACAGAACAATCATTGCCATCTCTTGCTATTATGGTTTGTGTTTGTTTTCTGCATTCTCCTTCTTCTCCATATTGTTCCAAGAGCCACTGTTTCCTTCTATTCTCAAGTCCTTGTCATGGCAAGACCTTGTCACTGAGCTCTCATCTGGCAGCCGTGTCCCAGTGTTTGGAGGTACTCCTACCACAGTTACCATCTCAGCCTAGGTAGACAAGCTGGACCTATGACAGTTTCTGAAGAGTGAAACACAGGGTGAAGCAAAAAGACATCCAAATTAGTCCCACATGCACCCTATTACCACCACCAGAAGTGCTAGTTGTTTCTGTCACTGCACACTTTGATAATACTAAATTGAGAACCCATAATCTAGATGGATTTTCCCTTCTTTTCACATCTGACCAGCCCCCTCCCAACAGCTTGGTGTTGGTACAGATGTAGCATTATTGCACTTACAGTCTCTTCAAAGAGATCTGATTATTTGTTTGAAGACAGCCAGACCGACCTTGTTCCTGATCGTATCTACTTCTTCCTATTCCAAACTCATGACTCAATGACACTTTCAATGGGAAAATCTCCTCTAAGGTGTTAGAGTTCCATAGAAGATTTGAAAGAATTTAGACCACAGGTGTGCAATGATGCAATTTTTAAATGTTGAACTGGAAGTGTCCCAAAGTTCAGCTCTGTAAAATGTTCAGTATAGCAAACCAGCACCTTAATGAACTTCTTGAACTTAAAGCATTATATAGAAATGATTATTCAATGTCTACATAATTATTCTTATTAGATGCAAATAACAAGAGCTAGAGCTATATTTTCAGTCACGGGGCACGTTGGTTTATATAAAATTACACATAATTATTCACGTATCCTCAAATTTTAAAATGCCAAAGCTATGAAAAATAATTTTAACCAGGTACTGAGAGCATTGAAATATACATCTGATATGCCTAAAACTTTTTAAAAGATGACATAAAGGCTGCTTTTATATTGCATGCACTAACTTTTATTTGGTATTGATTACAGCTTGAAAATGAAATATTTATGCAACTTTTTTTCCCCCTTTATATAGTAGAGGGTCAGATACTCTGTCTGTAGGACAGGACTTCTCTCCTGACATCCCTACTGGAAATGACTGAAGCCTTGGCTTTAACAGAAACTAGAAGAGCTAACCACATAATGTTGGGTGAATCTCCGCAGCAGCAATGTGTTCCTTCAGAGCTCTGCCTACCCTTTATTTGCCAAACAAAGGCCATTCGTTGCACCTTAAGCCAGGGTGGAGTAATTAGGGGGAAGGAATGGCAATTATGGTCTAAGCTGATAGCGAAAAGTAAAGAGGACAAGCAAGGTGCAACTTGTAATGATCATTGTTTATAGTATGAAGCAGGACATGAAATGAGGAATGGGGCAGGCTCTTTCCTGTGATTTGACTATTAGGGCTGAGCTGTATTTCTCTTACTTTTTAACATTCAGAGTGCTGCAGTGGGACAAAAACAAAAAAAATCTTCTTTAACACCCCTTAACACCAGTACCACAAGGGAAACCATGAGACTATGGATCCAGTGAAGCCTGCCTTCCGCAACCTCACTGAGCTGTGACAACAAAATGAAAAATCAAACACATTCTTTCCAGCCACTACTAAGTCCTGCCCCATTTTGGAGGCTGAGGGAATCTATCGGCGTGGATGCAGCCTGCTCTGTGCCAGCTTGCCACCGTGCCCAGGAACGTGCTTCTGTACATATGGCATCTGTGCTGTTATTGCAGCCTCTGGCAGTATGACTCTGACACTCGACTTTCTGAATCTTCTGGAAAAACCACCCAAGGACTCACAGTGAACCCAAAGGGAGTCACACTGGGAGGAAGGCAAAAGGGCTTCTGATTTCCATTGTCCAGTGCTTCACAGCACAGTGCACATGAGGTGTCATCGTTACCTGAATGGATGGTGAGCTCCTGGCCGGAAGGAAAGCTCTTGCTCGTGGGGCCAGGTTCCAGCGCAGCAGCCAGTCTAGCCTGACACAGCCACCTGCCCTCCTGGCGAGGTGCACTCTTCAGAGGCTGGGAAGGACAAAACAACAACAAAACCACTTTCATTCAGAGGCCGGTGACTCAGGCTGCGTTCAGCGGCCAGGGGCTGTTGACAAGCGGGCTGGGCACTCCTAATGACACCCTGCTCCTGCACCGGGTGGAGCTGCCCTTCCCCAGTTCACGCTGTACCATCGGGATCTCCTGCCAAGGCCACAGTGCCACAAGAGTCCTGACCACAGGCAGGGTGGTGGGAAGGTCAGCAGGGCTGGGGCCAGGTTTATCCACTGACAAACCACCTCCTTGCGGTGGGAGGCACCGCAACATCCCTGGTCCATTGGTGCAGAGCTGGGGAGGAGAGATCATGACGGAACTTGGGAAGAGACAGGTTGGGTGTCATCCAACAGCACACTCACTCTGTTCCTGGGTTGTGTAATGCACTTTTTAATCACCAGACGAGGATCTGGATGCAAATGTGACCCTTGTGCAATGCGTGAGTAAGATTCTGTGCTGCCTGCAGCCTCTTTTCCAGGCTGTGTGGTTGCCTTTGCTGCATGATGAACCTGAATGTCAAATATTAATAACAAAACAAATTATCTCCACCCTATCATCAAGGTGTGTCGCGGCTGATTCCTGTTTAACATCAAGGTTTCTACTGCTCAAGAATCCTCCTGCAATCCTGGGCTCTGGCTCTATCAGTTCTATGAGTGATTAAGGAATGACAAAAATCCTGAAAAACTTCCTGGTGTCTGAGCTCATCTTGATTCTCTTCCATGGTTTGCTGGGATGGGAGGAAAAAGAATGGAGCTCCAAAGATAGAATGGCTGGAGTAATTCTTGCAAAACTAGCCTAACCCAACCATCAAAGCACTTCCTTTAGGTAAGAATTCAACCCCACCAAGCTCACAGTGCATAAATGAAACTCTTTTTCTGTCTCATACAATAGGATTTGGTATACATCATAAATGACACTCCCATTGTTCTAGCCACAAGCTCTTTAGTGCATTCAAGTATTTAGTCTGATCAAAAACCTTTCTGCAATGCAGGATTCAAAGACTGGAACAGACTGTACGGAGTGGTTGCATCTCCTTTGACATACTTAGCAGGACAGGACCCTCAACAACCTGACCTAATGTCAAAGTTGGCCCTCTCTCAAACAGGAGTGGAGCAGATCAGGTGCCCTCCGGAGATGCCTTCCATACTGCATTGTTCAATTAATCTGTGATTCTGTGGGAAGGGCTGGTAGTTATGGATGGTGGCAGTCTGTTATTTCATTGCTATCTATTCGAATACTCAGGAAAAGGGAGAAAGGTACTGACAGTGAGAAAATGGGATTCTATGAAAGAGAAAAAAATGTGTGAAAGAGAAAGGAGAAGGAAAGAATAAAAACTAAATGAGGCAAAAAAACCCAATCAACGTGAAGGCACACAGAAAGAATATTAATTAATTAATAAAATTGGAGCAGATTCTCATTCCTACCAGAATACATTGAAAGCACAGGCCGCACAAAGGAGAGGCAGATAGGTACACCCACTTCAAAGCACACTACTTCATATTAGTTGGAAAAAAGGGAAATCTGTCTCACTCTAAATGCAAATTCAGTCTACTTTTTCTAAGGATTGAAGTTCCTCTCAAAAAAGTATCCTCTCTTTCATTTGACTAATAGATTTACATGTAAAAAGTAGACTTTTTAAAATATTCCATGGAAATAGTAATTAGTATACTAGCAATAATCATTCCTGAACACTTCAGAAATTTAATCATAGGTTGTGTAGTGGTTCATCTTACCACCAGTTCACAATTCAGCCTCAAGAGATAATTAAAAAATACATTAAGTGGTCTCTCTTTTTCTGCAAATTATCCACATGCAGAATATATTCTCTTTCCAACATCTGAAGGTTCCTGAGCTCTTTCTGAATTGCCTACAGGCAAGTGTTTCTCTGAGCAAGCAGGTTTGAGGACTTTCGTGTCAGATTTCTGTTCCTGCTTACCTGACCACTCTGTGTCAATTTTCCTTTCTGATGGTGAAGTGAACAAGGTAGCTGCAGGAAATGTCACACAGAAATGCCTTAAACCAGATGAAAAACACCCATCTGGAAAGGTAAATCAATGACTGAATGAAATGGGAAGCCACTAATCATTTTCCCTCCCTTCTCCTATCCTTAATGATAAGTATGAATAAAAGCTTCGTCATCCAATGCTTGCATGATGCCCTCTTTGAATTGGGTTAGATGGTATCCATATTACAAAAAATACCACAAGAACTGGAAATAATTGGTACTTCTTATAACATATGCAGATCCTGTGTGGAACACAATGTCTCAGAGCAGTCTTTGATGTTTTTCAGTTACATAACCCCCAGGGAAGGAGGATGTTATTGTTTGCAAAACACGTTCTCTCTATTTTCTGTATTTAAAGAAAAATTAAAAATGAAAATAAAATAAAATTTTAAAAGCCTTGAGATCTTCACTAAAAGAGCACCTAGAAATCAAACACTTCTGAGATGGCTCCTTCTGTGTTATCTCATTCACTTCCCGATCAGAAAATAGAGCAGAGTAAATCTGAATCCAGCTGTTGCGTTGTTTCTAGAAGATTAATCAGTTACAGTCACAGAAGTCAATGAAAACTCATGCCTGATGGAGAGGTGGAGATTCTTGCTATTTCACATACATAGAGATTAGAGACACCACAAAGTGAAATGGGATGGCCTGGTGGTGAATGAGAAGTTTTTTTCTTGGAAAAACTCCACAATAGAGATGCTTTTAATTATGATATACTTTACCTCCAGACCACAGTTGGATGGCCAGGAGAGAAATAGTGCTAATTATTAAAAGAGAAAAAAGTGCGGAGGGCTTTGGGTACATTCACAGTTTGTCAGACAGAGCCCAAAGCGGAAGTGACTGTTTTGTAATTTTTTCTCTGCTCTCTCATAAGGAGGGAGCACGTTGATACCTTGTGACTCTGGTTAACCAGCATAAAAGTACTACAGTAGATTAAATGTATTTGCAAAAGTGAAACCAGCAGCTAATCATCTTGTTCATACACGTTGAATTTTCCCCCTGACTAATTTCTCTTGTAGTGGGAGTAATTAACTTTATTAGTAACACTGACTACTCTGGTACCTTCAGGCAAGCACTGGTGGAGCTGCTTATTAGCAATCACATAGTTTCACTTACACTGAGCCAGAGCATTTCCTACAGGGTGAAGTGCCTGTTGAATGTAAAGGGGGACTGATTAGCGTGCTACTTAAAAATAAATGTGATATATAATGTTGGAAACAGGGGGAAGGAAGAGGCAGAAATGCCAAATTTTTCGCTTACTCTGATTCATTATCACTTTCAGTTCACCTACTGCCTGTGCAAGGGGAGGATGACGGGAGTTGCAGTCCTGATCTCTTAGCCGTGTCTCCTCAGGTGGGTTCTCAGTGACAAGTGTGCCCAGACTGGCCTCAGCCCAGGACACTCCCCGTGTGTCTGGGAAATCTCCTACACAGCATTATACAAGAGACCGCAGACAAGATTTCCATCCAGAGGTGCAGAGGTGGCAGTGGATTACTCAAGCAGCAGGCAAATCTGTGACACTTGCAGCATGGATGAGCTGGCACTTTGCTGGAGGACAGGAGCCAGCATGGTAAAATTCTCTGGAAACACTTGCTGGTGCCAGCTTTCCTGCTTGGAGTAGACCACAAGGCAAGGTGAAGAACACTGTACCTGTTCTGCCTCGCTGTTCCCAGGAATACTTTCTCCAAAAATGACAGGCCACCTGGCAGGGAGCTGCATTGCTCAGGGATTGTGAAACAGCTCTAGCGCTGAAAAGAAAGAAGGTCACGTACCCACTCATTAACTGGGCATTGCAGTGTGGAGCGTGCAAAGAGGCACTGGCAGCCAGTCTGAATGTTGTTTTAAAGGTGGGGCAACTGGTAGAAAACTGTGCTCAAATAAATCTGAATGGTCTGAAGGCAAGGTCACAGGAAGAAAAACATCCAAGGAGAGGGAGAAGAAAGAATCCTCCTGCTCTGTCAGATCAGTCATTGATGCTTTTCCTACTGTGACCTCAGCTGTCCATCTCCATAATGCATAGACTACACCTCCAATGACTTACTGGGATTAGGACGTAGCCCTTTTTCCCCATACCAGGCATAATCCCTTAAGATTCCCTTTGTGTCTTAGAGGAAAGTCAACAAAATCCACCTGGTTTACCTGTTTGAATCTATTTTGTCCATTCTGTCCCTGGTGCATGGATATTTCAGGAGACATTGCTTAGAAGAGTTTCACTCACAGACACATATACCGGTGCTAGAAATCACAACCTGTGGTTTGCTAAAGAGACTGGTGTACCACTGACATTGGAAATCACTGAAATCCATATTGTATAGAACACTGGTCTTTTTATTATTGCCATTTATTGAAGGAAAGGGAAGAAACGCTGGGGAAGACAAGTTGCTGCACTTGCTGGCCCAGCTTGTGGCTCCTGCTGTGTTTGAATTTTGCTGCAGACATCTGCTCTCAGGCTCTGGTGTGGTAGAGGGGCACGTGTGTGGAGAGAGCACGGCTGAACCATCCCTACGGTCTGCAACTGCCAGCCCTGGGCTGGCAGACTGGCCTGGACGTTGTGGATGGTTGGCAGCAGCTGGAGCAGAGCTGGGATGTCACTCACAGGCTCCGGCTGGCCCCAGGCCCGTGGCAGCTCTGGCAAAGGCATTTCGCAGTGTGCTCTGTGCCAAGCACAAGTGAAACAAACCTAGCACTATTATGCAGGTCAAAAAAAGGAGAAAGGAAGAGGTGGAATTGCTGTGTGGGTGGAGTTTATATCACATAAATAATTGGGAAATTATGAATTTACATTACTGAATTCTTTTTTTCACTATACAGCAGACAAACAATACTACTTGTCAGATTAAAATCATTTGCATGCTGAACAGCTGGCTCTGGCTCTTTCTGTAGTACACTTCATTCACTGACACACTGAATGCCCGAGACTTAAAAAATACCCCTGGCTCTATCAGGTTTAAGAAAACAGGACTTCATTTTAGAAAAAAAATTATTGACATTTCCCAAACAGATCTCTTTCTAATTTGTCCTTCTGTGTCATGTCCATAAAACTCAGTATACATTTCTGTCCTGGTTTCAGCCAGGAAAGGGCTAATTTTTGCAGCAACCAGGAGAGGCACAGCCAGGACCCTGGCGTTATTGTACTCAGGCCATGTGTCTTGGGGATGGGAGGGGTGGTGTTCTTTCAAGAGTTGCCCGGGCTGGGGGCATGTGGGTTTGGGTGGCACAGGGTTCTGCTTGGTGAGCGCTCACGTGTATTGTTCGTTTTGTACACTCTGTCATTAGTATTGTTACTGCTTGATTTTCTTACTTCATCACAGTTTCTAGTAAATTGTTCTTATCTCAACCTGTGATCTTTACCTTTTTGTGCCTCCAGTTCTCCTCTCCATCCCAACACAGAGGGAGAGGAGAGGAATAAATGAGCAACGTCTGGGCTGGGGTGTTGCAGTAGGAACACTAAATTGGGGAATAGCATTCCTAAACCATGACAATTTCTCAGAGAAAGAGATTAAAGAGCTGCTTTTACTAACCAAATATATCCAGAGAGATGCTAGTGTCTTTGCACGTAAGAGATGATACACAGAAACCAAAGAACAGAGCCATGTCACCAGAGCTACCTGGGACTCTGTGTACGGTGCCCTACTGTCATCAGAAACCAATATGATACCATATCTGTGAGAGCATTAAGGTCCAGGTTTAAAATGAGGTTCAGTTTTGCACCTACACCTCCATTTGGAAACTTGGTTCAAAGTCTCACTCCCCTGATGTACTTCATCCAGAATCTATCTGTTCTGATTTTTATATCGAATTGTTTGACACTTCCCTCTGCATTTTAATCTTAAAAACTACTCCTTCACCTGTGTTTACCTCCAGCTATAATAACAGAGAGCAATCACACCCTCTGTCAGTCCTCAGTGTAAGGGAGCTAAGGTTTGGCTAAGGTACAAGTTGTGAAAGCAACCCATCATTCAGTGGTTAATAAAGATCCAGTCCACCTACATTCACTTATTGCATTTACAGTAGATAGGGTGAATAGGTATTTTCAGCCTATAAAATTTTAATTATGAAACTAAAAGTACAAGCTACATAATCAGCTTTCAACATCATCTGACATTCCGGTTCTGCTTACATTAGTGTTTGGCTTCCAGTCATTAAAGGACAGATTTGTTCTTTAGTAAACAGAGCAAACAACCTTGCAAATTAAAATAATATCTGACCTGCCCTCAAGTATATTTAAAGTGGGACAGATGTAATAGGATGTTCTCACCACTACCTCACTGAAACATACTTGATCTTGGCATTTAGGACAAACCTTTCTTACAGTGATTGAATATACACTCCAGTCAGAGAAAGAACATTTGTTCTGAATTCAGAAACTAATCTCAGGCCCAACCAAAGTCCATAGCACAGCCATACCACCCAGGAGACAATTGTGGGTAGCTGAATCTCATTCACTATACCAAGGAGTAAATCCCACTAGCACCAGTGATAACAACATTTCATCACAGAGAACGAACCTCAGGGCCGCTCTGGCAGGTGTTTCTCTTTGACTCTGGCAGTTGCCCTTTCTGTCATGCAAAAGAAATCTGGCAAGAAGACCTTGTAGTTGTTGGACCCAACAGCCAAAGCAGCTGCCAAGACAGGCTTTGCTGTTTGTGCTGCTAATAGCTTCTTTCCCTCCACCCTGCTCCCCTCAAAGCCTCCCCAGACAACAGTCTTCTGGGATCTCTCCTACTGTGAGGGTGGCAGGTTTAGGCCAAAAAACCCTCTCCATCATATGTTCAGAAGCCAAAATGCTGAAATGAAAGTGTTTTACTTCCAGAAATAAGGGAAATAAACAGCTTCACAGCCTATAGTAATTTTCCTAAAACACTTGCAACATGAGTCAATAAGTTTAAGAATCAAAAATTCAAGGAATTGGCAGCTTTCAACTTTTGACCTCAGACCTTATGCCAAGTCATTGCCTCTCATCCTGCCCTATTTGACAGAAGGGCAGGATGAAAGTGTCATGGCATAATACAGCATTCAGTTGACTTTCCTGGTCCCACCCATTGATGTTTTCCAGTTTCAGCCTCTAAGTCTCCTCAATTTCCTGGAGAAGATGCATTAAAAAAATACCTCCCTTCCTCCTGCTGGCTAGACGCACAAAAAAATTCTGGTATAAGTGGGAAGGAATCATGAAAAGAATAAGGAATTTATTGCAGGCAACGTTGCAAAAATGACCCCTTGCTATTTGACAGTGTTGTCCACTTGAAAGCAGATTAAAACCTGGATTTTTGAAAATATTGAAAAAATACATTGAAGCTTTTAGTTCCCTAGCTTTCACTAGTATTTTATTTATTTTTTTTAATGGTTGACGGAACCAGTGATTGCATAAATCCTTCCTTAAATAAAGATTTCTGCTTTCCTATGGGGCTGGTTAGGAGATGCAATATTTAAATGGAAGCATTTCTCTGATTTGGAGGGAGGGGAAGTTAATTTTGACCAAAACAGTATCAAGTTACTCCCATAAAGCACCCCTTCCACTTCAGATAAGACACACATCTATCATCATCAAATACTTACTAGAACGAGGTATGTCAGAACAATTTCTTTAACATACATTACCAAAAAAAAGTATTCAGTCATTAATATCAAAGAGCTCCCTCAGTGCAGTGCATATTCTAATGCCTCTGGTATGTGAGCCCTAGACCTGCCCTGCCCTACCTTAGACACCTCATGGAGGTACCCAGCAGACACAGAGCTCTGCTTAAGTCTTGCCCAACTTTACACTTCCCCCATATACTCCCTCTAGCAATGTGAGAGGTGATGCCAGAGGGTCATCCAGCTCTTAGAAGCAGGCTTTGAAACTTGTCCAGGCCTCCCTAAGACCCCCCAAACACGACACACACTGTATTCATGCCGGAGCTCTCAGGAGAAATTGTCATCTCTCAGAGGGTTGGAGACGTGGGGCCAGCAAACAGATTCCTGCTGAGCAGGGCTTTGTTGTATGTTATTAAACAACTGTAAAATTAACCAGACAAGCTCAGAAAAAGTTTATTGAGTAGCTGAGCTATAGAGAGAGTCAGGGTGGGTGTATGCCCCACTGCCTCTGGTACCTCAGTTCAGAGTCGAAATTTAAGGTTAGAAGTAAGTAATGCTGGTGCATGCTATGTAAAATAAATTTGTCTGCATTGATGTATAGCTCCTGCTCCTCTTTTTTTCTGACATGGCAGTATGTTTTGGTAAGTTTTTAGAACACTAACTTCTCATTAGATCCTTACCCTGCATATACAGATCTAAAAACTCCTCAGGCTTCAAGTAAAAGAGATCAGTTTAGGTGCATCTTATTGTCAAAATATAGTAGTACAGCCTGTCTACAAAGAAAAACAGCCTGAAATAATTATTCTGCAATAACTATTCCACACACAGCATTCCACCATTGCTATTTTATAATAGTACCCCTAGGGACACATGGCTGAGCTAAACCACAAAAAGGCACTCTTCAGGCAGAGTAAAATTGTCCCCCCCACAGCGAGTGTGGACTTGCTAACTCTGGCGAGCTCTTGGTTCACTCCCTAGTACACTTCCCATTTGAATCCACAGCTGACTGATTTTTTTAATCGTCTTCTGGATTTTTAATCTGAAAAAATTCTGATATCTAATAGAACCCTAGAAATTAGACTAAGACTTTCAGTAGCTGCCCATTCCAATCATGTTCCTGCCAGTTATTCTCTGCCATACAGAAATTTAAATGCCCAGTTGAATTTTCGTGCTTGCAAAACAGAAAGTTCTGACCCTGCCCTTCGGAGTATAATCTACAGCACAATAGAAATCATTATTAAGAAATTTGCCTGATAATCATTCATGATTTGCCTCTGCTTGGTTTTGTCCCACTCCTTGCAGTCTGTTTCCCTTAGGGAAGGATGCCTTTGCTATTTTTGCAGCATATTGTTGACAATGAGGGCTTTGTGGCTACACCTTTGAAAAAAAAAAAGAAGCCAATAGTCATAGTGGTGCCAAGGAGTTCTATCACCAACAAAATTTCATGAGACGTGGTTTGGATGTTTGAAAGAAGCAGCCACTGGAACCACTTGAAGAACGATAAACCCTTACAAACCCCTCAGCTGGAACCCTAAATCAGATGTGTTCATTAATGTAAGACAAGTGAAGTCAGGTTACCCAAACTGCCCTGTTGCTAAACATATGACACGTAAATAGCCTGTTGTTCCCTTGCCAATACAATATACTACCTCCTCCTCCACCTCTCCTTACGTAACCTTGTTAAATAAAGACTGAAGAACCCTGAACAGCACAAGTAAAAACAGGCCATGGATTTAAAAGAGGGGTGTGTGAATTGCTTCTTACAAACAGGCCTTCCTTTGCTGGAAGGGGACTCAGGGATTTCATTAAGGGAAAAAACCCAACACGGTTTGTTCTGATTGTTTCAGAACTACATTGCTGTAACGAGCATTTTCATCTGTAAGTGGAAAATCCCAATAGAGAGAGTAAATTAAAAATGTTAGCAACAGTCAAACAAGACATCCTGCAGTGTTTTTCAATACTAGATTTATTCTTTTTGGTTCTGAGAACATTGCATAACCCTTGTAATACTATAGCTTATTGCATTGCCTCGTCATACTGCATGAACTTGTGCTGTGACACGTCCACCTGCAGATGCATCAGACACACTGGCAACACCTATGACACAATAAACCCGAACTATGTTAATTCAAGCTTGATGGGACATGTGGCATTCCCGCCTACAGAACTGGAACCCTTCTGCTGTACGTACACAGTGGCCAGGCAGCCTCGGACTGCACTGTATTACATGCTGTGGACCTGGGTGCCAGTGAAAAGATGAATTCAGGGAGGAGTACCTATTGTTTGATATCCAAGTTGAAGGAAGAGTGAAAGGTCTTTGTTACAGTTCCTAAATTACATTACATTTTGCCTTTGTTTTGTGCAGCACAACCCAAACTACACAAAACCCCAACTGTGCCCTCAAAAACTCATTAATTTTCCCACTATTAGTCACCTGTTTCTAAAGGAGGCTTTTACATCTGCAGTACATTAGAATATCTTGAAGCATTAGTGAGCAATGCATTGACATAAAGAAAAGTTGAGAACAGTTACCTTGGGGCTGAGAAAGGATTTCATAGTCATAATCAGCTCTAAAGTGCCGGTCTGAGTGAAGCTGCAAAATGCCAAAAAAGAGAGCCAAAAGAGGTCTCGACGACAACCCTTCTTGTTTTGTCATTTTTTTCTGCCCTTCACTCCAATTCGGTTGATAGGATCTAATACATTTTAATAGGGTTCAAAGCGCAGCCACATTAATTCTGTAAATGACCCTAATAGCTTTCAAATGTTCCTATCAATGCTTTTACATCTTTAGTAATAAGAATGTGGAAGTATTTGTAGTCTGTAAAATAACAGAGAAAATTGGCCTCAGACATAAATCTTACTGCCAATAAAATTGTATATAACCATTTGCTTATTTTTAACACAGATGAATTAGCAATATGAATTCTAAAAATAGTCTGAAAAAAACTTAGTTTTGTTCTCTTGCCACCTTTGTCTCAAAATAAGGTGAGGCTGAGAAATATGATATCTTCTAGTCTACCCAATCTCACTTTTCTGCTGTGCCTCTCTGACAGGGAAGAATCGCATTCTTCCATTCTTTTCACCACTGCTACTCAGCAAATCAGTTCAAAGCCATCTAACATGATTATAAAAGCAGGAGGGCAATGGCTTTGAGTTTATTTTCTTTCTAATTTTAGGAGGTAATAAGATTATTTAGTAAGCAGATTCAAATTTTTCTTCATGACATTGCAACCTGATGGATTTTGTTTCTCTTCTGCTCTCAGAATTACTAAAACTGAATACTGATGGTAATGATTCAGAAGTGCTCATTCAATGCTCCCTCATTGCACATGTTTTAAAATACAGGATGAAAGAAAAAAACCAGCCTGAATACTTGATATGTTTGAGTCAGGGTTGGTGTTATTGTGAATGGTCAAATAAATAGCTTGGAATGGTTTCTGTTGTCTGATAGGAGAAGAAGACAAATACTTCCAGCGTGATCTTTGTTGTGTACAAACACAGCAATTTGATTTTAAGAATATCCTTACTAGTAACTTTTGGCAGATATCAGTCCTTGCAGTCAATTGTCTCAGTGTACATGTCATACTAACTAAAAAAACCTTTTAGAAACTGATGTCTATCTCTACAAAACTTACATGGGCACTTTTACTGGAGGCTAAGAGGTTGTATCAACCTACAATAAGTTAGTAGAAACAAAAATGTAAATAATCAAAAGCTGCTACAAAGTGAAATGGTGTGGCTTCCAAGGGGACAAAAGGTCCTTGCACTGATTTAATAAATTCTGCTAAATGGGTACTCTACATGCCTGTGTAAATTCCAGCCCCAGAATGTAAGTGCTTCCCACTGACTCATACAATAGAAGATCAACATTACTGAATTGAATCCATGCAAACATCCAAATAAATATATAGGAAATGATTTTATGATTATTTTCATTCAGCTCTTAGTTAGAAATGTGGAAATTTCATGCTTCTCCTTGAAAATAGGATAGCAGTAGGGATAGGTCCAAATGCCTACTTTTCAGTCACAATCCACATCTAATTTTCCCAAGCAAGTTTATTTTGACTCCAATACATTGATTAAGGTTCTTCCAGATGAAGAAAAAAAAAAGTTGTTTCACAATGCACTAACTAAAACTGGAATCCAAGGCAATATTTTCTCATTTATCTGGTAACGGAAAATATTGACACTGGCTACCTCTAGCCAAGAAACATGCAAGCCTTTAGAAAAGCTCGTTATTATTAGTGACACTCTCTTTTGAGAAGCTGAGATCCCCTGGTTGGAGGAGTCCAGGATTCTTTTGAAAACAGGACATATCCACTGACTGGATTCAAATGAAACCTCCTTGGCATATGAATTTCCTCATATGGTTTTCTCATTTGCCAGAACAGCAAATCCACAGAAATTACTTTTCACTGAGATTAAACAAAATCCAAATGACAGCTCTATCCCATTTTATGTAAATAATATGTAAACATGGAAGTAAAACCACTCATGGGATGTGTGCCACTTTGCTGCTTCTTCCCAAATGAGCCTTTGGACAACATGGTTATTAGAAGTATGAAGGCAAGCAACATCTGCTTCCAAAGGATGAAGCCAGATCCTCTGCATGATCCTGTATTATACAAATCAAGGCATAATATCAGAGAACTGAAAACCAATTCTGCCTGTTAAAGGACTGGAGAGTTTTGATATACTTAGGCTAGTTGTTGTCCATATATTTCCCATGGTTAATTTCTTTTTTTTCTTTTAAAGTGGGAGCTACAATGTCCTTTCTTTCTCATCTTTCTTAGAAAATACCTTTTTTCTCATCTGAACAAGAGAACTCACCATTGTTCCTCTAGCAGTATACCTGGAAATGGTCCTCTCTCTGTGGGAGTGGAAGGGCTACAGCAGCAAAGAAAGCACCAGGAAGAGGCTAAAGGGAAGATTCACAACAAGAGTTTCCATTTTGTTTCCTCTAACCAAGGCAAGTAAACCTGTTAACTTCTTTCATTGCTGGAGCTAAAAATCTCCCCCAACCCTAACACGTCTCACGTGGCAGTAGATCTACTTTGCTGTTTCCCTTTCATTCTTGCTTATTCAAGAAGAAAAACATCCCAAATTAGGGCAGGCCATCTTCAACTCCAGTCAAATCACGTTGAGAGTGCAAAATGTCTGTTATCGATCACAGCAAATAGTAAATATCTGCTTTGGAAAATGAGTGGTGGCTACCTTGATGTACACAAAGCAATTTTAAAGAGAGGTTTTACCTGAGAACTGCTTTGTCAGATCCTCTGTTCTTTCATGTGAAGTCTCAGGGTTGCATGTCTTTTACCCTAGGAACGACTGTACATGTTAAAGGTAAACTTTATCTAAAACTTCCTTGTACAGGCATACAGACCTGGGAATCTTACTGTTCTCCAAAGTCTGATTCGTTTAAAACTAATTGTGAGACAATAGTATTTCTCTCTTGACATTTGTTTTCCTGTTAAAGATAATGTTGGAACCCGTGACATGACCACATCCAGCTGCACCAGACACATCAAAATCAGTGACAGGATGAAACCAAATTACTAGGCCTTTTTGTGGCTGGGGCACCATGTGATGCATCACAATGCAAGATGACAATTGAAACATTTTAAACTGTAGTTCAAACCACAGCAAAGAAAACCTCAGGACTCAAGATCAGAGAGAGAGAGAAAGAGAGAGGTGTTTGCAAACTGTGAAAGAGGAAGGGATTTAGCTCTTTGCTTCTTCACAGGTTCACCATCTCTGACTTGCTGCCAATTGCCCAAAGGGCCTTGACATCTGAAGGACATTATACAAATCTACAGCACTCAGGAATAGCGGAGGGAGAAGGGAAGCATTTGGGTCATGTGTGCAAAAGATCTAAGCATTCCTATCTCCCTCTCTGCTGCATCCATGGGCAGAAATAATCAAGCACTGAATGGGCCATAACGCTGGCAGGACCAGGAGAGGATGAGGCAATTATCACAGATGTGTGAGGGAGAGAAGCTGGCCAAGGTTTTATCACAACAGTCACCCATAAAGCAACTAAAAGAGCAAATTTTCAGAGTAGGCTGTCTCTTTAAAGTAGACATATGTAGAATATCAGAGATGGAAACTGTTCTGTGCTTTGGGGTAGTAAACTCAATACAACCGTAGACAAAATAGTCAAATAGCAAATGGTTTGCTAGGATATGCTTTTCTGATTATCCAGTGTGATGAGGCAATCTCTTTCTCGGGTTGTAACTTGTTATTTAAAAAAAAAATAAATAAATAGCTTTCTTTTCAATGTGCAGGTCTAAAATTGTAATTCTTTACCAAAAAATTGACATAGTCAGAAAAATGCCGTTGTGCTTTCTGCATCTCTTTGATCCACAAGAGTAGTCACGGTCAATTTATATTTGACAAAGTTGGGAGTTTTAGGCCTCAATGCTACAAAAAAACTTCCTGCTCTGGAAGTCAAACCCAAGTTATTTCAAGTTGGAGAGTTATTGCCACCAGCAAAGACACCATGGGAAGATTCTGTGCAGATTTTATGGTAAGTTCAAATTTTTTGTCTTTGTTTTCAAAATACACCATTGCTTAGCTGAATATTACCCTTGACTTAATCTTCTTCTATGAAATGCTTTTTCTTCCATGTCAGCTCGGCGGTCTCATCTTGACATATAAGAGCATCACTAAATACCCCTCAGGTTTCCTCCTTCACATCACATATATTCTCTCATAATTTTTTACCTGTCTATGCAAAGAAAATGCCTAGAAATGTACCCCATCTTTAAATTCTACAAAGTATTCAATATCTATTTTCCCATTCTGCCTTCAGTTACAATTACTTAGATATTTTATATTTTAGGCATAGCCTAAATTTCATCTCAGTAAGTTTATTGTACAACTGTGATGAGTTTGGGACCTGGATTTTAAAGTTAGGCCTAGATTTGGTGGAGTTATTCCAGTGCTGTAGAAGTCAGGATATCTTTCATACCAATAATTTGCAGCTATGTGGCCTGAATAAAGGCAATGGGAGGAAAAGATAAAAGCTGGCAGAAATCACTCAAGAGTGAAGAATGTCTGCAAAGTATAGCAGTGGAGAAACAGTTTTCTGGTAGTTGTATTTCAGCCATCATTTTAAAATTGGTTGTAATTTTGCAACCACCTGTTTTAAGTGTTCAGATCTCTATGAGCTATTATACAATTGGTCTGGAAAGAAACATCCACTCAGCATGTTAGTTTCAGAGTGTTGCTTGCACAGGACTTTGCTTCTTTCCACCTCTGAGACAATGAATGATTGGTTCCATAGGTACAGGAGTCTGGGAGCTCTGTGCATGCAACATTTGCTGTGTAAAGTCGTAATTTTTCCCCTTTTGCTCATCTTTAGAATGCATATCAGAATTATTACCTCTTTGTGCAAGATGATTGCAAGCAGTTTAAGCTGAGGAGGAGAAAGTGAGTCTTCCCACTCATTATGTGTAATTTTCTTTTGATTTGTTTTGATTCCTCTTAATGGGGATGGAACACCGTGTAGGTGTGGGCGTAGACGATGGGGTGGGTAAATTTTATGGGGAATGAGCTGAGCAAGCAAGTTTGAAACTACCTCTCAAAATGACTCTTCATACAAACTCGGGGAGGCAATCAGACACTTGTTTTAGAATCCTTTGACAAATCCCCATGCTCTGCTTAACAAAACTGTGAAAGCAGAGGATTGTGCAGACAAAACTAAATGGCCATGTCAGGATTGTTTTGTTACTATGAAGTCTGTTGTCAATAAGAGCATGTGTCTTCTAGCCCAGAAGACCACATACATCATGTGTTTCTGCTCACATCTAATGCTATTGACTCACCTCAATGAGGCAGCCATCTCACAGCATTACCAGGGTCACCCTAGGCTGGCCTGGAGCTCTTGAGGTTGAGAGGTCAGTAGAGAAAGGAAGGATAAATATTGTAGAACAAGTCTATGGATGGAAGAGGGCTTTCATCTATCCCTTCTGTTCACGGTACCATGAGGAACTCAGCTAAAAGTCAACAAGCAGCTCTAACTCTTCCACAGTCCACAGCTTGATAACCCAGAAGAGAAAAGGAGTTCAGGAGGAGGACTTATGGGTAAATGGCTCAGCAAAATGTTGCTGTTGAAATCACACAAAGCTGAAGGGACTGGAGAAATGAAAGGAGGGGGGAAAACTCCCCCTTCTTTCAGATGCTTAAGCAGGTGTCTGAAAGTTCCTCAGTATATCAACAGGTTGTCACAAGTCCTGCAGTCCCACCCCAACAGCAGAAGAAACCTGTGAAAATTCTGCAGGGGGAACTCAAGAGCTTCTTTCAGTGGAAGGAGACGATCTGGCCTATAATTAAGTTTTCATCTCCTATTATTTGTCCAACATCATAGCATCTCATCCAACATCTACCTTGCCGACGCTGTTTATTTAGTTAGTTCATTATATTTCTCTATAATTTGTTGCAGTTGAGCTGAATACAATGGCTTAGAAAAACACCATTCCAAACACTTTCATCATCACAACTTTCTAAATATCCCAGCCCTGCCTGTTGCCAAGCAGAGAAAGAACCATTGCCATTTCTGTCACACTTGACTGCCGTCCTTTGCCCCTAAAAATCCACCCGCACTTGCTCTGCTATTCATTCATCCTTCGTTAGTCTTCAGACAAGATGAATGTGGAGAGCAAAGGAAGACCTAAGGAAATGCATAAATGTGAAATGTAAAACAGAAAGAGATGAGTGACAGAAAGACAGTGACCTGCATCTGACACACCCTGCTTTTTGAGATTGTAGTTTCACATTATTCTTTGTACACTGTATGTTGTTTTCTTGACCGGGACTGTGGCCATGTTTTGTGTGATGTGGTAATAAAGCTTCAGTTACAACAGGTATGGGGCCATTAAGCAAGACTGCAAAGGGTCTCTGATCAGTTACAATCAACAGAACTTGAATGAGCCTTGATTTACTGTGGATGAAACTGTGCCAGGACCTGCATCATGTATGTGCATCAGTTAGACATGCACAGACCTGTGACAGGCTTCTACACAGCAGTAAATACCATCCATAACAAATAAAACCAGGGAGACCTGGTAGTTCAGGTCCTGTGTGCCGCGTAGATGATTGGAGACAGCCATCTTGGTATGAAAAACAACTAAATAATGAGGATCAGCAGGTCTGATTCTGATTTCAATTATATTTATGTAACCCAGGAGTGACTCCACCAAGATGTGGAGCAGTAATGGTGGATAAGCAGTGGCAGGCCAAGATTCTGTCTCAGGTAAATAGCCGTCGTCCATAGCACTGCCAAGGCATTGTAGACGGTTCAGTAATCGGAGATGTGACGGCAGTGTGGCCATGTTCTAGCCGGCTTCCAGAGTATGGCAGGGAATCTGCAGCTGCACAGGCTATGGAAAGAGCTCCATATGTGTTTTGGAAGGAAGGAGCGAGAGCTTAAACCACCATATCTTCCTGGCTCTTGTCAGTGCTAGATGAAAGTTGGTTTCAGCGCATCTCATGTGCTGCAATCCCAGCTCTGAGCACAGTGTGGGCATAGTGCTGGAGGCTGGCAGACATAAGCTGCACTTACTGTAAATCTTAGCAAAGAAATGCACTTTTTCAAGGTACACTCCAGGTAATTCCCAAGAAGTTTGCGGTATTGCAGATGAGAAATCTTTCCACAGACACAGAAGGACTTTTTTTCCTTCTTTTTTCCCTTTTCTCTGGCAATCAGATGAACCGAGGGATGGTTTTGATTCAGAATCTGGAGCAGATATGGGGAGGATTGATTCATGGTCCTTTTCTTTTTTTTCACTTTTAATGGGCTGACAGACTCTCCTTCAGGCCTGTGTTCCAAAGGCCTGATCCAAAACCCACTAAAGTCAATTCTTGTAGTAGAGTGCAGTGTGCTGTGAATTTGGCTGTAAAGTAGTACTCAACTACCATTCTGTAAAAAAACATGGAATATCAATTTTTCTTTTAATTACCACAACTATTAAACAATCTCTAAAAAAACTACCATGCCTTCTTCCTGCCAAAGCTTCCTGTCCCCTATTCTGTACCTTACTTTTCAGCAGTTTGGCACTCCCCACTCACAGATAACCTGGCATCTGTCCTTGCCCTGTGGCAGGAATACTTGCCTGGTCCCATGCTGTGCTCTTTGTCTCCTTTTTTCCCTTAGCACTGCTCCCAGACAAGCTCACGTGAGCCATTGAAATGAAAAGGTTGCACTGTGTAACAGAAAAGAAAAATGTAAGCAGCCAAGATCTTCCTGTGGCAGGAACATTTTCTCTCATCTTCTCCTGTTGCAAAAATCTTTGGCATTTATATGCACACGCACACACACCCTGCCCATGCTTTTCTGTCCTCTTCGCTATAATGACTGCATAATATTGAAAACTCCTGAGGGCAGGGTCCTGCTGCATGGCTTGCTCTCAAAAGTGTCATGCACTCCTGGACTGTTGTTTTAATGATCAAGGTAAGGCTACCAGTCAACATACCACACTGAATAGGCATCTGGTCTGTAGTCAGAGCTTCAAAAAGTCCTTTTGAAAATCCCACTTCATTAGAGCAGTAGAGGTGTTAGTGCCATTTAAGCTTGCAGCCCTAGAACTGTGCAAATAACGAGCTCTTTCAGTTGAGCTTCTGAACAGAAAAATTTTGGGGTAGAAACATCGCAGCTTGAATTGAAAATGGAATTAGAATAATCCAATTGGTCTTGCTGGAATGAAAACCTGTAAAATGTCATTTAATTCAACAGGAAATATTGCATTTGACTGAAAATGGTACATTTCACTTCAGGAAATTTTGAAAGATTCAACAGAACTGAAGAGGCAGATCACAGAATCCTGGAATGGTTGAGGTTGGAGAGAACCCCTGGAGATCATCTGGTTCACCCCACCCCTGCTCAAGCAGGGCCATCGAGAGCCAGTTGCCCAAGATCATGTCCAGGCAGCTTTTGAATATCTACAAGGATGGAAACTCAGCAACCTCTTTGGGAAACCTGTGCAGTGCTCAGTCACCCTCACTTTAAAAAATATTTCCTTATGTTCAGATTCATAAACATTTTACAGATGGATGTATTGGTATCCTTCTCCCTTAAAACACCAGGGCAAAAACTAAGAGGCAAGTTTTAATGTCCATCTCTCTCCCTCTCTCTCTCTCTCTCTCTTTCTCTTAGCAGTGATTAATCAAGCAGTCTATGAGGATATCCTGAGATAGGATACTACAGTCATTTTCTTTACTTTGCACTGTAACTTGGCCTTCACTAGAGCAACACTGGAGGCCATTCTCCATTTCCCAGCAGGCTGGCTTCATTGTCATGGCTCTGAAGCCATTTCACTCCCTTGCTACATGACTGTGTAAGTACTCTAACATAAACAGAACCACTCCTACAGGAGAGACACGCCTCTATGTATTTATAACCTCCTGGCTAACAGTGACTTGAGAGGTGGAATGTGTTAGTGCAGGTCTAAAGTCTCCACTGGTCCAAGGCAGAAATTTGCATGTGAGAGCTTTAACCCAGGAGGTGTTTTGTAGGTATTTTGTGGAAGAGGCTGCTCTGTCTCTTCCTTTTGGAGTTATCCCATTTCTTATAAAACATCCAGATAGTCATGGAGGAAGAGTGTGAAGAATGACTCCTGGCATGCTAGTTAAAACATTCTCCTGGAAGGTGTGACATGCAGGACACTCAACCCTGCTCCAATTAATGCTTAATTATTTACACGAAGAGGACAAGGTAAACAAGAATAAAAGCCTTGCCCTCAGCCCCTGCCACCAGGATTAACTGAGAGGTCGCAGGTGAAGAGAAGGAGAGGTTGAAAGATCAGCTCCCCCAGACCACACCACCACCACCTCCCACAGATTATATTTCTTCCTGTAAGTTGGCTAACCAGGGAACTCTTCCCCCACCAGCTCTGTGACCCCAGTCCTCTACTCCTGACACTATTCATGGGAGTCAACCTCAACCCACAAATAGTTTCACGCTGACAAAAAGTTGCCCAACATATTGAGTCTTCACCAGAAAAAATTCACCAGCTCTGCGGGACCATTCACAGCTGAACAGCCGCCCACGCGCCTCCGTCTCTCGCTCAGAGTTCCCTTCAGACTGCTGAAGCAGGCCAGGTAGCTTTATCTCCACACTCCTTCAAGGTGCTGCTGTCAGATCGCCAGGCGTTTTAAGGTGCTTTGACTGCCGTGTCTAATTTACCTGCTAAGTGTTTGCACAATGCCAGGCACAATGGGGTCCTGACTCTGGCAGGGGTGCCCAGACACTGCTATCATTAACTGTAATTACGGCTGATTACCCAAATCGCAGTTCACGTCATGGGGCAGGCTCTTCCCGGTGCTCGGAGGCCGCAGGGCTCCACCTGAGCGCCCAGGCAGGGCACCACACCCTGGGCCACCAGCCCTGCTCCCCACGGCAGGGCCAGCTGGAGCCTGGTGGGCAGCGGACCAGGTGGCCCTGGCTTCTGAGGGAGGAAGGAGAGGCTCATGCCTTACCCTCTGCCAGGGGCCCTTGCATGTTTAATGGCGGTTCTGCCAAAATATTCTGGCAGTCTTTCCCTCAGGGCTCGTTGGTAGCCAGCAGAAGTCAAGTTGTTTGCCAGGGCCTGTGCAATTAGCTGCCCTGTGGCAACCAAGAGGCTGCTGCCAGTGTCTGCCAGTGTTGTCATGTCTTCCCCAGTCAGAGGGCATCAGGAATTCGGGGGCTGTATATGCGTCACCTCTCAGGACAGGCTTATTAAAACAAAGAGAGGACTATGAAATGTTGGCTGCTTCCATCTACTAGGCCTTAATTTTGGCATATGCAAATTAGTAAGCACTGCATATTGGAGAAAGTATAGAGACGAAAATGATAGCTGCTAATTTTCACATACTTAATTAAGTTGACTCTGATAATTATCACTCTGTATGTTTTAACTCTGTAAGAGCAACACATAGCCTGTGCACATACGGTAGCAAATATTTCAGAGACTGAGTCAGAAGGTGTACACAAAGCTGTTCTACATGTATTTGTCTGGACTTTGAAATATGGTATTTTTCAAGGCATTCCATGCATCTCACTGGTATCTAATTGTCCAATGTCATACTCCTGCCATTTCTGGTCCTGTCTTTTCCACTGCATTAACAAGAAACAAAATGAAATAGAAAACATTGTCTGTAGTGAAGCCTAGGCTAGCAGATGTAACTCTCAAAGTCATAGCTGTTTTAGGCTGAGATGATTCTCTAAGCATCACTCAAATTACTTTACAAAGTCAAGCTTTACCTTCCAGGTGGAGAAACAGTGGCAGATGTCAGATCTGAGAGCAGGACATGGGCTCTGCAAGGTTTAGCATGGCAGACAAGCTTGAGAGAATCACGTAAGACCTCATCCTTTTTTGGTCAATGAAGGTTCATCCCTCAAATTCTACTGTGTCATTGCTGTTACTCTCATCTGTCAAGTGTAGGTATTTCAGAAGCCCTCAGTAATATTTTCCATTATGTTGTCTAAGATTTTTTTTGACATTTTGTCTTCTTTCAAAATTCATTTTTTGAAATTTATATAAAATAGTGCTGTGTAATAATTTGGGCAGCAAATTGTGAAAACTGCAGCAAATCAAAGCTGCAAGTCTGTGATTTCAATTCTGTTAGTGGGATGATGTATTTTGCCCTTGGACAAGGCCTGATTAATTATGGTTGCTGTGGCACTGGGATGTACCCAGCACTTCTTCTAACTGAGACTAGAGTGTTTTTAAAATAAAGGTTGCAGAAAAGCACAATAGCACTGAAGATTTGAAATTTTAGAGTTCAGCAACAACGTTTTGACCTCCTTCCATGAAATTTTTCTATCTCCTTTTTCTAATCTAAAATATTTTTTTGATATTGTGGATTTAGAATGACTCGCTTCCAAATATATGCCATAAGATTTGTTTACACTTGCCTCACAGACTTTCAGCTCGCCACAAAACCAGGTCATTGGGCTCTTTTTGTTTCATGTATCCATCTAAGCAACTCTTAAAGTCCTACCAAGGTTGTTCACAAATACTTGCAAGATTTCATATACTTAATTTGTACACAGATAGCACTGAACAGATAATTTCCCTTTAAATTTTTTGGGATACTTTTTTAATCAGAAAAATATTAATTTTAAACTTCTTTGAGTAGAAGAATTTGCCTGCTGAAGAAGTAGGCCTTTCAAAGTTGACAAGAGCCTTGCATTTTAATATGTATAAAGAGGCATTAGTATGTCACTTAGAAATTGCTCTCAATGTAGAATTTTGCACTAAAGAATAAATTTTAAAGTAGAAAAAAATTGAAGTAATCTTTTTAAATTAATTTTAATGAAATGTCTATCTTGCTTGATGAAACATTTTGCATATTTTCCTGATTAGTCTCCTGAGTTTCCGTCCAAGAGGACATCTTTTTTGTCATGCATTAGGCAAGGAAAAAATGTTGAAATTTCAATAACTCTCCATGAACAAGAAAGCTATTTCTCATTTTCCTCAGCTGCTAAATACTTTGGTAGCCTAGGAGGGGGCACTGATGTACGTAGGTGGCATTCCTGTGGCGGACTCGAGAGAGCAGCTGACTTTTGGAATCTTTGCTATGTGCACCCAGACCTGAAACCTCCACTGGGCTCAGCCCCTCCATGCAATGGGTTGGGGTTAGCCACAGGGAGCAGAGGCTGTGCAGAAGTGGGGACTGTGGTCTCTGGGTGGTACCCAGGGGTGTGGCTTATGGCACATGAATCACTCAAACCTTTCTTCCAGTTCTCCAGGCAAAAAAGGCAGAGTTCTCCTGAACATGACAAAATGTTGACAGATTAAATGTAGATTTTGTGATAGAATTTATTGATCTCCCAACTATGGCCACTCAATGGGAAGACCAGAATATGAAATGCAGAACACCAAAAAACACCCTGAAGGTCTATCTACTGTGATACAGAGGGAAGGTTCATCTATGTCCTTCTGAGTTTCATGAACAGAGTGCACATCTTTTGCCTTAAAAGAGAAGCAGCAGACAGGATGTGTTGTCAGCCTCAGCATTCAACCTTAAGATCAGTTATTGTCAGGTAACTCCTCTTCATAGCAGAAGACGTCATATCCCAACTTTTCTCTAAACAAGAAGAAAAGGATTGTCTTCCCTAAAGTACTAATGCTCTTGGTAAATGCATTGGGTATTACATTCAATATGCTTATATCCTTTCTAATTGCAAAAAATATAATAAATTAAAATGAACATTTAAAAATTGCACCATGCTGTCAAGAGCCAAAAAATGACCTAACTTGATGGTGTAGCTCTGCTCTCTGTTTTGATTTTCAAAGCCATGTTTTCTCAGTAAAGCCTTCAAACACCAAAAACATCCAGCATTACAGATGTTTACAATTACGGGCAACTGAATAAGAAAAACAGGCTTTATTTATCCATCAGGATTTTTGCACACACCACATCCCATCAGGTACCACAGGTATTGCTGGACATACAGCATGGTCATCGCTCCCATTCGAGGAGGGCAGGACACATCTCAGAGGCCACTAGGCACATGCCAGCGCCACACAGTCTCATATACACACTGTGCCAGGGCAGGCAGCAGATAACGGGACAAGGCAGCCCAGGCTTTCTCCTTGCAGGCTGAGCAAAGCTGGAGTGTCCTGTGCAGAGGTTATGCCCACCTGGAAGTTTTGACTGAGAGGAAGAAGATATTTTGCCTTTTCTGCAGTAATGCCACCGCAGCCAGGCAAGCCCTGCTGCCCTCTTGTTGCCTGGAAGGCTCAGATGAATGCCCCTTGCGATGGACACATCAACTCACAAGGAGCCCAGCTCTCCTCAGAGGGATCCCCCTTGGAGGTCTACAGCACACACACCCTCCCTGGATCACCTGATACACAGGAGACCTGATGAACTCGCTAAGCACGTGTCAGCCATCTGTGTGGTACATGTGCAGCTGATACAGTGATCCCAGCTTGGTCAGACTCACATGCCTATGTTATATAGTACTCAAACTCTTATTTCTCCATGACATTTTCCAGGAAGAGCTTTGGGCATCCTACCGTTAAAAACTCACTCTGAGTACAAAATGGTCTAAACTTGAAGAAAGTCTAGAAGAAGTCAAAGCGTGTTGGAAAAATGATGTTTTGGTGCATTGTCTTCCTGCTGGATACGTGCCACAAGAAAGTATGTGCAAAGACTGACAGTCTTTCTCCATGAGAAACTGAAATTGTTTCAGAATTTCGAAGTAGGATTGCATATCAGCACTGCAGCTGTGCTTATATTCCCTGTTAGGAAGACTGTTTGTCTTTTTGTGGATTAAAAACTAAAAGGCTCCGATTCTGCTGTCACTCATGACATGATAAATCAGCTGTAACTGAAGAGCAGACAATTAATGTAGTATATCATGCTCAAAAAACCTGCCTGAAAAACCCTGGGTGTCTCCCTCTCAGAGACCGAAGGACCTCACAAGGAAGACCTGAAGCAGACCAATGTTAGCTGGGAAAGTGCACAAGGAAAGTATCGCTGTACACCTGTCCCACTGTCACCTCACTGGAAGGTAACCACCCAAAATCGACATGCTAATTATGCCCTAAAACTGTGAAACAAAATAAGGATGTGGACCTGATGGAATAGATTCAAATGAGGGTCACAAAGATGACCATAGGGCTGGAGCACCTCTCCTCTGAAGACAGGCTGAGAAACTTAGTGCTGGTCAGCCTGGAGAAAAGAGGGCTGCAAGCAGACCTCAGAGCACCTTCCAGTACCTGAAGGGAGCCTACAAGAAAGCGGGAGAGGGACTTTTTGCAAGGGCATGAAGAGATAGGACAAGAGGGAATGCCTTCAAACTGAAAGAAGACATGTTTAGGAAGAAATATAGATATTATGAAGAAATTCTTCACTGTGAGGGTGGTAAGGCACTAGAATAGGTTGCCCAGAGAAGTTGTGGACCCATCCCTGGAAGTGTTCAAGGCCACATTAGATGGGGCTTTGAGCAGCCTGGTCTAGTGGAAGGTGTCCGGGCCCATGATCTTTAAGGTCTCTTCCAACCCCCACTATCCAATGATTTCTCTTCATCTGTCTCACAAAGGGTCTCAAGCTGAAATGTAATTCCTTGCACTGTACATAACCCTATTTGGTCAATTCAGTGTGAGCTGGCTTTGAACCTCCATTGAAAGTTTTGCTTTTCTTACCAGTGCAATCAATACCCACCTCCTTGGAGGCATTAAAGTTTTTGTGAGGTGTATCTCCTCCCTCTCCTCTAGCCCAAGCACTCCTGTTGTCAACCTCAGTGGCTTTTGTAGATAATGCAGAGCTGGGTGCCATGGAGAGGAGAGAGGAGGAATCAACTTGTGGTAAACTGTCTTCTTTTACAATGCCCAAAAGTGATGTGTGAAGGCTTGGCAGATTTAATGAAATCTATCTTACTATGGCCTGAAAGAGGATGGATGTGGAAGTATTGCCCTTACACTTTACCCATTGTATGAATCATCTGTTATGAAAAACATACATTTGGAAAAGAGTAGCTTCAGCTGACTCCAGCTGCATAAAAGCTAAGCATTTAGTCCAGATCAGACATGTTGGCCCCCAACATTTCTAGCAGGGACAATTCCAGAGGACAATTGCTCCCAACTTAAGGAGGTTTCAATAGTTTCATGTACAAAGAGGTTCTGTGCTTCATCCTCTGGATAGCTCCTGTATCTGGAACATTGCTTCTTCTGATCAGATATAATTGCATTGTCATTCTGTGCCTGAACAAGATCAGTCTCCTCTTCCTCTACCTCTTCTCTATAAATATTCACGACTGTTAAACACAAATCTCTGGGCTGTGACCCATCAATTAGCTTAAGGAGGTAGGTACATGGTACAATTTGGGTCTAACCTCTGTGGTCACATAGCCAGCGCTGTGGCACACTTGTGCCATTTGAATACTTTTTTTAATCCCACCAAGCAAGGCAGTGGTGGCAGCACAGTTACTTGTATTACTCTGAGGCAGGGGAAGGACAGCATTAAATTGCGTTGTCTTTTCCTGGAGAGCTGCCAAAGGGAACTGTGAAAAGGGCACGGGATCATTTTGAGACTGCACAGCTCTGGGTGAGGTTGGTGCACTTCATGTGTTGATGCACAAGCTCACAAACAGAGAACTGACTGACGCAAATCCTCCTCTGCACTGAACCTGTAATAACTAATCCTATTTCAGAGTGAAGGCACATTTTCACTTCTAAAAAAGAGGAAATTTAAAGCCTCGGGTCTTCAGAACATCTCATTGTATCCTACCTTTTTATGTCATTCTTTAAAAAACAAACACAATGAACAAGAAAGGTGAGACTAGGATAGACTTTCAAAAGAAAGTTTGCCTCATGAAATGTAACTTTTCAATTTTTTATTTTCTTTAACATTAAATTGACATTGGTTTTCTTAAATTTATTCTATTCAGTTTAAAGAAATTTTTAAAAACCCAAATGAAACAAAACAGGAAAAAAAACCACCACAAAAAAACATGCACAAAAAAGCCACTAGCTTGCATGTATCTTCCAAGCAAAGATCCAGCACTAGGATTGTGATGGAAGTAAGTGCCATTGTTAGACTGCATGGTCCATCACAGACTCTCAAGATGCTCATAAAAATCTGGGAATCACTTTGATTATGCTCAAGTGTGTGCATACATGCAAAGCATATTTGCATCACGGGGAGCAGCAAACTGTAGGCATGTAATAACCTCTGAAGAAGATATTGATATACCCCACTGTAGCAAGAAACAGTTATGATTACTTAATCAAGAGGCTGACAGTCCTCTACTTGACATGAGATTCTTTCTGCCTTGGCAAAAGTGACTTTAAAGCTGTCTTTTTTAATTGTCATGGGATTTAGAATTTGTGTATGTGCAGACCTCCAATAATTACATAATGGACACATCAGTAATGGAATAAAGAGAAAGGCAATTAGTTTTGATTAAAAGATCCTAGTCTCTTTTAATGTCATTGGTAGGACATATGTCAACATCCAAAAACTATTCTTTTTTACTTCCTTTTATTCTTCTATTTTGCCAGAGAAGTAGATTTACCATACTAGATTACATCATTTTCACATACATTCCACATATTGCTCTTCCAAAAATTATAAACACAGATGTAGAACCATAGCTTGTTTGGCTCCTGCCCCTGAGAGTGACACCCATTTAACCACTAGCTGCAAAAGAGCTGTGCTGCAAAACTGACGTAATGCATGTGCAAAGAGGAATTGTTTCCACTGGAGAAGCAGAAATGAAGTGATTCCAGGGTTCTTGATTCTTCATGTACTTTGTCTGCTGAGGAGAGCAGGTCAGCGTAGATAGTATCCTTCTGGACAAGTACCACTGGCCTAAGTAGCCACTGGATTCAAAGGTTCTTGTGGCAGTCAGAGACTTCCGTGTGTCTCATTAAGAAATGTGCATTGCAACATTCCTGTAAGCATGTGAAACAGACTCTGTTTTCTCACTTTCTTGTCCGATAGGTGTTTGAGATATTCCAAATTCTTCAAAATCAAATGATGGCTACAGTTTTTTCACAAACTCCCAAAACGATTGTGGTTGGATGGGATCTCTGGAGGTCATTTGGTCCAACTCCTTGCTCAAGCATGGTTACCAAGAACAGGTTGCCAACAACCATGCCCAGATAGCTTTTGAATATCTTTGAGGACAGTGACTCCACATCTCTGGGCAGCCTGTCCCAGTGCTCAGTCACTCTTACAGTAACAAAGTGTTTTCTAATGTTCAGACAGAGCTTTCTGTGTTTCAGTTTGTGCCTGCTGCCTCTGGTCCTGTCTCTGAGCACCACGGAAAAGAGCCTGGCCCCTTCTTCTATGCACATCCCCTTCAGGCATTTAGATACATTGATAAGATCCAACTGAACCTTTTCTTTTCCAGACTGAGGAGTCACAGCATTCTCAGCCTTTTGTCGTTGGAGAGATGCTGCAGCTTTTGCAGAGAAATGTCTTTAGCAGCAGTAGAAGTGTGCTGTTTGAGCTTTTACAATTTCTTGTCTATCTACATGTCTACCTGCATGTGAAACTCCAGAAACAAACTTTCTGCTTTTACTAAATGCTCAGTTGTGCTTGGCTCTCATGTAGCACAAAACACGCATACACACCTTTCTCATAGAGACTTTTTTCCAATTAATTGCATCTTCTTATCAAATACAAGATCTCTGAAGGAAAGTGCTTCATTACTCTGCTTACAGAGTTTTAAAAAATCCTGCAGTGATGAAGAAGAAAAGGTAACAAACTCCTGCAGTCAGTTGATTTGCTGTCACTGCACCAGACTGCTGGGTTTTGCCAGATGGAGATTTTTTGGGTGGCTTTTTTTGACTTCAGATCCTGAGCAACATATTTTTGCAAGCTAACAGGAACAAATGGGCAGATTTTTAAAATTATTTAGGAACCTATCTGATGTCAAGGGCAGTTAGGTGTCTAAGTGTACTTAAATATCTGGGCTGGAAGAAGAGCAAAGCCAGCTAAACCAGCTAGTAGGGCTATCACAGGGAATAGGTGGTGTCTCTGAGCAGTCTAGAATTAGCATAGACTAAACCAGATTGAAAGCAGGGCCCGGCTTTTTAATAAGTGTTTGTCTAGTGACTCACATCATCAAGGCCCCCACCTCTAACTGGAGCTTTTCACACTGAAGCTGCTGGGATGCTATTACTAATAATAGTATCAGGAGCCACACCGCAGAGGGGTAGATAGGTACCTGGCAGTCGCTGTAGCGTAATAGGGTGTAGCCAGCTCCAAAGGGGCTCTGGACAAGTTCCACCCCGATGATAGAGCTTGGGCTGCTCTCCACGGCTCTTTCAGATTGCATCTAAACACTCCTCCCTGGAACAAAGTCCTCAGGCACTTCTCTGCTTCAAAGCCTGCCTGGGATAATAAGAATGAACAAACGCTTTGTCGTGCATGTTGGAAGGAAGAAGGAAGACACATTTCTTGAGTATGAGGCTCCGTGTAAACATAGGTTCTTCTCTGAGTCTCTCAGCTGTGTCCAGTCTTCCCACAGTTACTGCTTGGCTATGCTTTGCAGCAGCTGTCCGTGTTTATATTTGGGGACAGCTCACCGTAGACCCACAGTGCAATTCCACCTGCAAAGCAGCTAGATCTGCCTGTGCCAAGTCGTCCTAGCCTGGCTCTGCAAGTGCACGGAGTGCCCTGCAACCTGAGGGTGGGTACAGCTCTGACAGCTCACAAAATGCTCTATAATGTGCTCCATCTTTCCCGTCTGACCAAGTGCAGGCTGCAGTCAGAGGTGTGATGGTAGCTGGTAAGAGATACAAAGTGAAGAGAGTTTCCCTTGACAGCTTTTGTGCACTCTTGGTCAGATCCCTATTAGAGGGGAAGAAGCCAAATGCACCCCATTTCTTTTGTACCTTCCTGCAGCTATTCAGGCAGTCCTGAGAGTAAAGGAAAATAAGTCCCCCTTGTTTTCTCACTAACATTCATTTCTCTCATGTCAGACAGCAGCTTAAGAAAATCAATTGCCACCAGAAGCGGCAGCTTTTAAGAGGGAAGTGAGAAGATTTGGGATACTGCCACCACAACCCAAACCATTGCGCTTTCTGGTTGTAGCTGGGCTGCAGTGGGCAACATGAAACAGGGAGAGAAAGGGAATAACAGTGCAAGGAAGCTTTATGGAGTAGAAAACAAACAGACAATGAAAGGGTGTGTTCCTGAAATCCTTCAAAGGGTGTTAACTCTTTCATAACAAGACTAATTATTCCCCCTTCAGATGGTAGTTTCCTCTGTGCCTCATTAGGATTAATTCAGTGGGCAAGATTCATCCCAGGAGTCCTTCCATTGAAGTCGCTGGAGTGATACCACCAATAACCACAGCAAAACAATGAGCCAAACACTGTGTATGTGAGGAAAATAGCTGTGCTGAAACTTTCTGTAAAACTTGGTTATGGCCCTGCCAAACTCTTCTGCAACATTCCGTTTCTTGTGTGAATGGAAAGGAAACATGTCAAGAGGAATTTAAGGAACTACACTGTAGCCTAATGTCAGGTTTGTAATATAGACAGCAAAATCAGCCCAGTCAAAGAGTTCATATCTGAGAACGGTTCAAATGCAGCTTGTGAAAGGACTGGAACATGAGACACCACAGCTGGAAACATACAAGGTTGCAGGCTGCTCCCCAAACATTTTCTTTCCAACAAAGGAACAGCACAAGCTGCCTTATGTGGCTGTGAACCTTCACCAGGACTGAGGACACATCCCTGCCTCTGCTACAGCAATGGCCTGATAGCCAGATGGACACTCACCTGCAGCCTCCATCCTTCCTCGAGGCTGAGGACAGCACAGGAGCTCCACCTTCCTCTTGCCAGGCTCTGCCTCGCCCTCTCGCCTTACACACTAAGATACATAAAGGGTGGGTGCCAGAGCTGCAATAATTTTCTCCTCAAGACTCTTTTGAAGACTGTGACTGGCTATTTCACAGGATCCCAACTAGGCTGCAGGTGGACAGGGTGCTTCCCTAGAAAACCTGCTGCTCCTCAGTGCAGGCTTTTCCAGAATCTCATCATCACTACTGCTGCCTGTTGAACAGCTCTTGGTGGCTTTCTGCTCAGCACGCAGGATCTTTGCATCATCCTGCTGAGGTGCCCAGGGATGCTGAAGTGCCCTGGGGTGTGGTCCTCCAACTATATTTTTCAGCTGCAAAACATGCTTGCAAGTGTCCTGCTGTCCCTCACACTTTATTTCTGCCCTCCCAGCAGCAGCTTGCCACCACCTCAGTCATGCTGACACCATGCCTCACAAAACCACCCCTCTCAGCCAGGTTGCTGAAATGCCCTGCAGTGAAGGGTACTAGAAGGGAAAAGAGCTGGAGGAAATGGGCTGGATGGAGCATGTGGAACAGAATGACTGTGGAGTTGTACCCAGTGGTCTACATGGACAAAATAGGGGCTTGGTCCTCTGTGTTTCCATGCCACAGATCAGAGGTCTGGAGCAGAAGGGTTGCAGCACTCACCTTTCAGTGCCTTCCCCTTCTGTACTGAGCCTCACTTTTCTTTCCTGTCTTCAAACCTGATTTACTGTGCTTGAAGCAAGGAGAAGGTCAAGCAAGACAGGACAGCAGGAATGAAACATTGTCTGGCCGGGAGTTACAGCTGAGGCAAAGACAAAACTCTGGAGATATGCTACTGTCCATGAGTTTTAATAGGGCATTTACATCCAGATCCAAGTCACCACTATCTGCCTTTCCTGAGAAAGAAAGAGAGACAAACAAGCAGGCAGAAGGCAAGGGAGGAAAAAAGGAAGGTTTTGTGCTTTGGGAGCTGCCTCCTGATTACAGGGCTGGTTTTCAAGTAAGAACACATCTCTCTGCTTGTTCTCTCAGCAGGTCATCCCAATGTTGCCAAGCACCAGATGTTTGAAGTGGCAAATCATTTGGAGGTTTAAATTTGTTTGATGCTGATCTGCTTCTGATAGGGTTTTTCTTGATTTTTCTTTTCGGTTTAAGACTTTTTTTCCCCTAAGCAAAAGCTCAAGTTCAGCTAAAATCTGTCCTGCAAAAGTGGGAGTGAATGTCTATAAGGCTGTGATGGGGAGAAATAGTGAGAAAAGACTGTCTCAGCAGTTGTGTCCTTGATTTCCAGAGTTTCTTGCACTCTGAGGACTCAGAGTTGGCTCAAGTTTTTCCATCTGTCTGCTGACTCGTGTCCTCTCCTTCAAGGAAGATACAGTGAGGGAAAGACTTCTCTGAGCATGGGCTTCTCTCTCGTGGCTTCCACAATCTTGAGCTCATCAAGTTTTCCTATTTCTTCACAAACTGCCTGATAGGTTAGTGTTCCCTGGGTTGATTATGTGGGACACTCACCTGAGACCTATAAACAACAGGATTACTTTTTCACTTGAAAACCCTAAGCGAATCTCAGTAATGATTTCTCATCATTTCAAAAGATGTGCTAAAAGGGCTAGATACAACATTGACATGACATGATATGACATGAAAACCATGAAATGTGACGTGTAATGGTGGAATGAGTAGGATTTTATTTCCTCTATCTTTTAGCTACCATTCAGTTTCTCCAGAGCCCATCTGTGCCCAGAGGTATTGTTGATGCAGCTTATTGAAAAGGAAATATTCACTGATCACAAACTTTGATAAACATATTCCACCCTCAAGAACGTTCTTAGTCTAAAATAGGAATTTATTCTTCAAGCCTGGAGGAAACATGGAGACTTTGAAAAATATCCTAACTGAATTTATTTTTTATTGGAAAATATCTCCCAGGTTTGGGCCAGGGGATGTGGAAAGAAAAATAGGTTTATTACTGAAAAATTAATCTACATCCTAAGAAAAGTAATCATGCCAGAACAAATATTTGTAATTCAGAACTGAATGACCATGGAGAGATCTGATCTGGAAACATCATAAAACAGCTTAACCCACAATTGCTGTGCCAGCCAGCTTCTTTTTGGAGGGATATCTTACCAGTCTTGTATGGCTTTGGAAAATGAAATACGCGTAATAAATGCATTACATAACGCGTAGTGATTACTCCATTTTTAAATGTCACATGAGCAAAGAAGATGTCAATGTTTTTAAATGAATGGACCTAGAAATACTTTGACATTTCCAAAAAGGTTTTGATTCATTTCTGTGAACTCAAGAGTCTTCTGAGGTTTGGTCACTGCCAGCTAACATATTTTTCACTCGCCATTTCTAGTCAATGGTTGTTTAAAATCTTGTTAGCCACTATATTGCCAAACTCCGCTTTCTCTCAGTGAAAAGTACTCTTTGAAGTAATAGGCCACATGTTTCTGTCTTTGCTTGACAGCAATCAGTTACAGGCAGCTTGAGGAAGTGTGTAGTAATGTGAGCCTACATGAGACCAGACTCAGTGTGCTAAGGGGATTTTGTTTGATTTTTCAGTCCACAGCTACTATGAGAAAAAAGTGACATGGGCATTTTATGATTTTACCATCAATAATTCCAACCTTTTACGTCTTCCTTCATAGTCATTTTAGACTGTGCAAAGCGATTTAGAAGTGGAGGTACCAATCAGACCGATAGTATTTTACTCCTACTCTGCAGGGTTGATAGTGACTGTGCAAGGTTGCAGGTAATGGAGAATCACGGTGTCTCTTTTTCCATGAAAGGGACTAGATTCTACCACTCCTACTCAGGCTGAAGTCCTAATTTTACAGTACAGGAACTTAAGCAGAAACACCAGTGGAAGGGGTTCACGTTTGCCACCCACCCCCGCCTTCAACCGCATCTTTCCAGGTATCAGCAAACTACCCCCACATTAGCAAGCTCAGCTTGAGTTTGAAAATACCCCCCCATTTTCCAGAGTTGTTTTTCTCCTCAGTGGTTCACGGAGGAGGCAGCGTTACTCTGGGGGTGAGAGCAGGCATGCTGAGGCAGGGGGGAGCATCTTCCACAGCACTGGCACTGCTGGCTGGGCAGCTGAATGTGTCTCACCCCTATCGTCTGAGCCAAAAGCAGCTCAGAGTCCTTGGGGTCTCCCCGTGCACAATCCTGCCTTCTCACACCACGGCAATGGAATGCTGCTAAAGAACAGGCTCTGTTTCCCTTTTGCATTCCTCTCTGACTGGGGGACCTTCTGGCACTCTTGTTCCCTTTTCTTCTCCTAACCCTGCAAGTGCGTCAGGACTGTACCTTCTCAAAGGCTGTGTCCTTTCTCAGTGATTGTCACAGGCCTCGCTTACATCAACACGCAATAGGGGGGTAGCTGCAGCAAGAAAGGAAGAATTTAGTATGCAGAAAACTAAACTAGATGATTCACCAGTTTCTCAAGTTCTAATGCAGACTCTATGGGTCTCGTATGAGAATTTGCAAGTAAAGAATTAATCCTCCAAATGTTTCCTCAAGTGAGGCCATTTGCTGATGCCAGCAGTAGAACTTGTGTACAACAACTTCTTGCATGAGAAGACCTAGACACAGCAATGTTTTTTGTGCCAAAAGAGTTGTTACGATGGTGCTGCTATTTTCTATTTTTTTTTTCTTTCTTCCTGAAAAGTCCAAAACAAAGATCCAAATTTTTACTCAGACACAGTCAAAATACCTCCCCATAAGCCAGGACTTCCAGTATACAAAGCACTTCTCAGACATCCATTAATCCTCAAAACAGCCTGTGAGGTAGGAAATTGTAAGTGTTATTATCCCCACTTCACAGGTGGGGACTCTGATGCAGGGAGATTATGTGATTTGCCACAGGCTACACAGCAAATCCATGCCAGACCCAGGATTAAAATTCAGCAGCACCTGACATCTGGGCAAATACTCAAGCCCTGGTCTCTGCTGCCTCTAGAATACGTGTCTTAAGCAGGTCTCCTGATGAGCATTCATAATCGAGCACTCTATGTCCCTGTATAGTACAAGGGTGTACACACATACCAAGAATGTACAAATCTAAGCGAAGCACAGGCTAAAACATGTCAATTTGAAGACATGTCCCCAGAAGTCTAAAGGAAGATCTGCACAGCCAACTTTTGAAAGTTTTATATTGCTAGTTAACTTCAAACAAAGAAGTAAAGTCTGGTACATAAAGCGTTTTGTGTTATGCCAACAGACATAAAGGATATTATTTAGATCAGTGTTTTCCTGTACATTTGCTTTCTAAAGAAAATGCACAGACTGGCCTATGTTCAACAGCAGAAAAAATTGATTTCCTTGTGCTGGGAAACACAGATTGGTTCCCTGAATTTGAAAGAAACACCATAAATTTTCATGTAAGAAGTGAATATTTCTAATAACATTCTTCTGCTTTGAAAGAGGGAGATAAAATATACCATTTGTTGCTCCAGTAGCATGCAGGATGTTTTTGTCTCTTTTTGTACTACTGAGTTCTCCTTGTCAGTTCATTGTGCAAACCCCTGATCACAAAAGTTGAATGTTTTTAGTTTTCCACAGTGGAAAGTACTTGTTTGCTGTATCTGCCTTGTCAGCTCTTGCCAAAATGTGTTGTTGTTCATTTTGCGTCTCAAAGATTGTCATGAAAAGATTAATTTCTATCCTTGAGAGAAAGAAAATGTTTTTCTGTTTTTTTCATAGTTTGTGTGCAAGTTATTTCTAATGAACACTGGAAAAGACAATTTTAAAAGTGGCAATGAATGAGGAGGTTTTGGATCACATTTCTTCTCTGGCACTGGCAGACACTCCCTTTATGTCTTCTCATCATACATGGTCCACCACATCAGACCCTTTCTCCTCTAACCTGAATCACTGCAGAGCAGCTACTCATTTATCTATATCTTCAGCAGCACAATCCACTTTCCCTGATTCCTCCAAGCTCTTTTTTCTCACCGAAGCTCTGTCTTCTTCAGTCTTACCCATTCACTTCTCACATTTCTGCTTCCTTTTGTGGAATCCTTAGAGATATCCAGAAGATATTAGAATCAGAGAGACAGATGAAGAGAGATGAGAAGGCTAAGAAAATAAAACGTAAGAGGTTCTTTCGCAGGGAAAAGAAATTAGAATAATAACAATTTTCTGCATTTAAAAACTTTAAAATTATTTTGAGATATATATATTCCTACAAAATAATTGATTAGCTTAAATAATTTCGCACTGCTAAGTGTATTCTGTCTAAAGTAAAAAAAATGCAGTATGATAGTCACGTCTTAATGGCATTCAGATACTTCCTGCAAAGCACATTGCAACACTAATAGGAAAAATTTTGGAACCTGCACTGCTAAAGAAAGCATTCCAAAAAACCAGCCACAGCTCATCTGTCCCCATTAAAGCAGATTATCTGTGCTATTAACCAGTGGATCCTTCCCAGTCCCCTCAGCACATATACCACTTGCTCTCTTCTAAATACTCTTTGGTGGGTTTTTTGATTTTTCTGCCCTGTTCCGTACAACATACAGCAACATGACCATTCCAGTCACTAGGAATTATTTTTACATTTTCTTTTTTTCTTTTCTCCATTCAGTTTATTTCTGTTGTTGTTCTGCTTTTTGTTTTCTTCCTTCCTTCAACCATTATGTATTTTTCTCCTCGGTTTTATCACTGTATTTTATGTCCCATCCTTCTGCACCCAGAGGAAAATTGCTGCCAATGGAGATTTTCGTGAAGACAAGTCACACCACTCATAACTGTAAGGAAATTGTTCTTCGTCAGCAAAGATATTCATTCTGTGGCTGCCTATCTCATACTTGGGTTTGGCCTTAAACGCAATGTTTAAATCTGCCTCTTGAGCTTATGTCACTGAGCAGTGCAGCTAAAGTCCAGTTCAGATGTGGATTCCTTGTAAACAGACACATTGTCCTTTTTGAAGCACGGGGAGGAGCAGAAGACCAGTGAAAATACGGTGCAGGCTGCTCCACTTGAGCATGGGGAGATGAGTTGCTGACCAAATGCTTGAGAGCCAGGTAAGAGCTTACTGGCTCCCCAAAGTCCAGTTCCCCCAAGAGGTGTATCTGCCTTTGACAACTGGTTTGATAACGCATAGTAAGAGTCATTTTAGAGATAAGCAGTGCTCCTACTTACTTAGACTGCAAGGACCAGACATTAAATGCAACACTACCTCCTGCCAGGACTCCTCTGTCTGGTCTTAGTCATACTGAAATAGCAATGATAATATTAGAAATATTGCTTAAAGTTTATTTTCTTTGCTCTCTTCATTTAAAGATAAGAATGCCCATGATTTTTAAATCATTCAACTGCACTGGATAAATGTTGCAGTTGTGGGTGTGCCAATTAAAGTTAATTATTACTTGACTGATCTGACTTAGCATTAAAATGTCTAGTAGAACTGGCTCTGATCTTGCAAAGGGGACTTTTTCTTCTGTATTCCTGAGTGACGAGGGAGGTTGTTGTCTTGGGATCTGGATTTCCTGATCATCCATGAAGGAAGACAAGACGCCTGATGAATAGCAAAATCATTCCATTTCATCTAATTCAGCTGCATCGGGCCTGACCTCTGTTTCCTTGGAAAGACAGAATTGGTGCAATTCACCCCATTCGACTTAGCATGAGTTGTAGAAATTTAAGCAGTGCCACTGGTCCCTTTTTACTGCCAAAGGAAAGAAATAGGAATTTCTGATCCATGCCATCCTAAAAACATACTGGAGAGAGCTGATGTGATGCATGTTCCAAAAAACTGTTTATCTCATGCCATTGGCTATAATAGAAGCTTTCATGGACTAGTTCAGGTTTATACAGCAGAATCTTAGCTGGTGCACTAATTTAGATAAATCCTACTCATTTTCATCCAATGGCTGACCACGACTATTGGATTGGTGGTGGGTAGATTATCTTTCCCTTTCCAACTTACTTGTGTGGTTTCAATTACAGCTTTCAAAAGTTCAGTTTTCAGTTATTTCAAGAAAAAAAATTTTTTTTCATTTGTTTTGGTTTAGTCTGAAACTACATTTTTTACAAGACAACAATAACAAGACAACAGAAATGTTTACTACTGACTGAAACTTTCATTCAACTCAGAATGGGCTGTTTTGTTTTCAATTTGGTGATTCTTCGCTCTTCATTGAATTTTCTTATCCCTTTAAAAATTAGCATTAAAGGCAGACAAACTTTGAAATTAATTATTGCCTCAAAACAAAACAAAACAAAACAAAAAAAACGAGAAAACTTGTTTCAGAAAAAATTCAGAGAAAATCATGCAAAACTCAAACAAAACTATGCATAAAGTCATTCAAATCCTGTTTCAGATCTTCTGACATTATATAATATAATTCTGAAATTATATATTTCAGAAAAAATATCACCAAAAAAAAGTTGTTCAGTTCTAGTTTTCTTATAAGTTATTTCAAATCAGCAGCCCTAACCAAAGCAGCTCTTTCTTTAATGTGCCTCCAAGTGCATAAAAGTCGGCATTCAAAGACTACATATATATGGAAGAGAAAATTAATAAATTTGATCATCTAAGTGAGAAAATAACAAAGCCAAAGAATAAAGATGGAAGTAGAAAGAAATTTCCTCTCATTTCTACAGCAAATTAAGCTTGTTCTCTGCTGCGCTCTAGTCTGCTAAACATTTTGCTGAATTGCAGCTCTGATCTTGCCAACTAAGAGATGTGGAAACATATATTAGAGCTTAAATTTCTAGTGAGGTAAAAAAATAAACAGTGCACAAGCCAAATGCATGCACACTGCCCATTGTTAAGACTAGTGTTGTCACCGTCTGGCAGGGATATGATGAAATAGAAAGGTGGGACCGGGCTTCAGGGTGCTGCTTGTACTAAAGGAGAGCTGTTATTGCACTGGGGAGCATTTAAAACACAAACACCCATCGGTCTTCCGTACGCTGTGTAGTGCCATTCCCAACTCACCATTCACAGATCCTGTTTTCTCTCTGCTTCTCACCTCCACTGTTATTTCTTTATTCCCTTTTTTGTGTTGGGAGGCTGAGGGGAGTATCTCCAAGTACCTTTTCCTATTTGTTTCATTCCCAAGTGAAAAGAAAGAAGAGGACTCTGGGTTACTTTTAAATACTGCTTACACCTCTCTGATGGTGTTGAGATCTAGATTCATCTTCAGATTATGCTCCATTAATTACACAAATCTCCTGGAGAAGACATTATGCTCCATTAATTACACAAAGCTCCTGGAGAAGACATTGAATTCTGTCTCTTATCATCATGTGTGAAATCAAACAAATAAAGCAGATGAACAGAAATTCAAGTGAGTAAGCAGAGTCATAGCATGTCTTTGAATAATCTGGGTATTTTTACAAAATACATTTCTTTTAAAAAAACTATTCCTGTTCTGCCTCATGACTACTCCAGTTTCTACATAAAAAGGGTACATTAATATATTTCTTATAATTGGTCATGCTTCCAGAGAGAGGACAGAGAAGTGTAGGCCTGGGGGAAGCTGTAAGTGGAAAACACATTTCTTGGTTCCCTTATTTTGTCAAATATTGCCCTATAGCTCTTACATAGCAGGTGGAATAAAGGTATGAAAAGATGTTGCTTGGAGAGAAGCTCAGAGTGGGTAAATTGCTTCCACTGAGGCTCAGACACATGGTATGCAGGATCAGACACCACAGAAGGATCCAGGTGTTCCCTCGTTTTTCACTTATTCACTCAACAAATTTTACAACCATTTGAGATCATGTTATACTGCACATACATATGTCATCGTAGCCAGGGCATATTAAAGAGGTAAAGCAATACTCATTGAGCACACTCTGCAATTCCGTGCCAAGAGATACTGTCACACACTCTCCATATCGTAACCAGAGCCGTGCCTCTTTCCCTTGTGCTTGGCACGGTTTGCTGACCATGAGATCATGGCAGATGGGAGTCTGGACATGATAACGCACTTGTTAGGAACTGAAGCTGCTGCTGATAGTGTCATTAAATTTTTTTTAAAAGAATCCTCAAAGCCAACCTCAGAAACTCCCTCATCTCATCTTGCTCTGATTACTAGCAGCATTATAAACATGGCATTCCTGAGAGAGTATGGAGGCTATGCCAGAAGTGAACCCAGTGCAGAGCCATCTAATTGCAACAACACAAAGCAATAGAGTATAGTGCAGAAATAACAATGTCTGATTGTCTGGAAATGCATTTGGATTAACAGAAAAAGCTCAGCAAAAGCAAGAAAAGAGTATGGGCTGATTACACAGTTGCTCTGTGGACTCCTGGAATGGCTGGAAGGTGGTTGAAACCCTGGATTGGTGTAGCCTTACTGTGCTAGCCCTGCCTGCCAGCTGAAAGATGATAGCCAGCTTCAGTTAGGTCATCAGAGAAATTAGTTTCAGTAATGCATTTTGAGGATAGGCAGTACAATGTAAGAGGTATCTACTTTTTTTTTTTTTTCTCAGAAGAAAGAGTAACCCACTCAGAAAACAATTACTGAATTACTGTCAAAACACTGTAGGAGGGAATATTACATCAGCAGGGAGCATTAATGCAACTGTTTATAATGGCTCGTATTCCAACTTCTCTTCCACTCATTGTCAAGTACAAGGGGGGATGGTCAGGAACTGTGTGGAATGACAACCAACCAAAGGGTACGCTAACAAAAGAAGGAAATGGTGCAGATGAAGTCAGTCATCCACTCTTCCTGCGCCAGCATCTCTTCACTACCACCCAGATGTAAGGACAGAGCTTTCTTGGTTGAAGCCACCTTGCTGCATGGCAAGGCTGGAGTGTATAGAAGAGGATGGCAGCTCAGTGTCGTCCTTAAAAGGAGATGTTTTATCATGTGCTCTGTCTGTATTTCACCACGCTGTTCCCCTCCAGCCTTCTGCCTTTTTATTTTCCTCCTAAAAACTGTCTTCCCCTTTCCTTCCTAAGCTCACATATCTGTTGATGTGCTGAGGGCTTGATTTCTTGCTTCCCACTGGGCATTATCAAATTTATGTCAGCATTGTTTCACCATCCCAAATGGCAAGGTAAAACTGGGGTCTGACTGTCTACTTAACCCCCAGGCAAGCCCACATGGATACAGGGTGTGGGGCACGACAGAGGGCTAGGAGATTAAATAGGTGGGGTGACAATCTGTCCCAAAGTTTGGGGAGCTGGTAAGGACATGATGTTCCCATTGATATCTGTAGTAATAATATTCAAATAATAGTCTTTCAATCACAGTCTACTGTGAATAGAGTTGAGCCTCTGAAAACACAGGAGAGTTGTCACACCTGCTTTTAATAAAATAAAATAAAATTGTCATTTCTTGGGGAGTTGTTATCTAAAAGATACGCAGCTAAAGATGTTGGTGGGAAAAGCAGAACTATTAATAAAGCTACACTAAAGAAATACACATAGGATATAAAATATGTGCTATCAAACAGTTTTCTTGGGATCAAAGGTTCAAACCATTTCCTCAAAAGACTTTTTAATGGGTAATGATCAGGAGTGAGTGCTTCCGTGCTGGTCAGGATGTGTGATAATGTATGGCTTCAAGGAAACTCTTTGTAATTTCATGGAAAGATAAAGGACCCTGCTTTCTTAAAATGACAGCAAAATATCCCTCATGATACAGTGTCAGATCTATCCCTCTAAGGAGAGAATGAGTTGGAATTCAGTCACACTACTGAAGAATTTGTAAAAGCCAGATCTGAGTGAGTTCGTCCTTATACGTCCTTTAAGCACATTGTTTGAAACTATAATAAGGGCTGTACACAAATATATGTACATGAACCAATGCAATGCTCCCAAAATGCTTCTTCTGTAACTTACAGCTGTAGTGTATGCCAGGGACACGGTGACTTTGGTGGTCCTCAGACAGCTCATGTTGGTAATTAAGAGATTTCTTAAAGGTACATCAGGAAAGTTTCCAAATCTGTTTTCTGACCCTCAGAGAGAACTAAGACATAAAAAATTATTCTGTAAACAAAGTGATTTCCAGTATAGCAATCATGTGGCTGCATTGCACAATTAAGAGACGTGTTTAGGAGTAGCAGACTCGAACACCAAAGAACTCTAGGCTAACGCTCTTTGTCTACAAATTCTAATGGATCCTTCTCCTCTGAGAGACAGCCACAAGTGACTGCAAAGCAGATTAAGTAAGGCCACCATCTGCTAGTCACTGAACTTTGGGTATCCCTTCACGGTATTTCCTCTACAGAGGGGTTCATCGCAGACTGTAGTCCTCTGGACAGGACTATAATGGTTTGTGCTTTTAGCTGTGGAGGTCTTTGGTTTGGTTTGTCGAGCTCTCTGAGATGCTGTTCCAGCACAGTAGGTAGGAGAAGGTAGTTGTGAAGATATGGCTGTAAGGCTTCATCTTCTTGAGTAAGAACATAGAAGTTCCAGCAACCACAAACACATCCGGAGGCTCATGCCACACTTGTCAATAACTCCATTACAAACCTGGCTCTGGAAGCAGGGAAAATATGCAAGCTTCACAGCAAAGCAAGGGTGCACACTTGGCTCTGGAAACTCTCCCATTCCTGACAGAAATAATAATGAAGCACCTGAACACTGAGCCAACATGGAGACCAAGAGCCGATGAGCCTTTCTACTCCCCTCCAACAGGGTGGTGTACTAGGCTTTCAGTGTGTGGTGCAGTGCTCTGCTCTCCTGCAGCCCAAGCATGCCACCAAGCTCACCTCTGACACAGAGAAAGAAGGCACTTTTGCTAGTCAGAGTAGATTGAACTCTGGAGGTTGGACATCTGCCGCTTTTCCTGAAGGTTTCAGACCCTTTCCTGATTAGTATTGCCCCACGTAATGGTAGCTTGCCAAACAAATTATAGAAATTTCAGACTTAATAAATACCACAAGAGCCACAAGTTCGAGTTTGATTCTGTTTTAGCTTTGCGTGCTACAACATGAAATTAATCTACTAGTGCATCTTCAAGTGCTTTCCAAATAACTCTACTGTTTATTGCACACTTCTTTCTGTTTACAAAAATTTTTAAAAGCCATTATTTCTCTAGGTGCTTCTCTTTCTGTAGCCCTAAGTTATTGTCTTATAGTGGGTTTTGAAACTGTGAGAAACAATTTGCATTAACTTCACAGCTATAATTTATAAGGAACATAATGAGTCATTGTCACAGGCTGTCCGCCTTTGTTCTCTTCTACTTCCTTCTTTCTAAATGGAATTTTCTTAGAAAAAAGTACTCATTTTGATAGATAGCTTCGGGACTCTTAAAAAAAAAAACAGGAACATTTCTGGAAAGTAGTGTGAGTCAAAGACAAAGTTTGACCAAAGAACAAAGTGATTGAGAGAATGTGTTCTATTTAGTGCTGAAACTTACAAGATTATTTGTATAAAGGGTATTATCCATTCTTTACAAACACAGCCACCCATATACTCATACACTTACACCTATTGCCTAACAATGGCTTGCTGATTGCAGCAGTGAAAGTAGCAGAAAACTCTAGCTCACAGAAATGTTTGCACTTCGCAACACTTAGGGTTTGGTCAGGCAGCTGGATTTAAGGGCAGGCTTAATAAGCAATTTTATCTCCCTGAAATAAAACTCTCTTTCATTTGAAGACTTCTAATCTCATTTCCAAACATAAACATTACAGAGTGTGGAGGAATAGTATGTTCTGTCTGGTTTGAACCTCCTTGAAAAACAAAAAGGTAAGATAAAATGTGGACAACTGGGGCCATCATGTTTGCAACCCAGTAATTATTTGGATTGCTTAGAGCCCACAAACTGACATGTGAAACACACCCAGCACAAATATATTTTGCTCCTTTCTAATTTCACACTGGGATAAATTATTTTATTTCCCTCTCTCCTTTGGGCTTTCATAAATCCTTGCTTTTTCCCTGACTGAAGGTGTGCATGTCAGATGGAGAAGCCCCACAGGGTCCCCAGCAGTTCCCATTTTCACCAGTCTGACCAGAGGAGCAGAAGGGCCTGGTTTGCTTTTGTCATGTAGAGAGTGGGATTTCTCACAAACAGCCTAATGGACAAATGTTTCATAAATCCCTTTTGAATAAGGGGTACCATTGGCTGTAGCTTACAATCACCTTCTACTGACAACTTCCCTAGATATAGACACCAAACTTTGTTTATGTTTCCATATTAAATACAGTATTTCTGTTTCAATTGTTTAAAGAAAACCTTGAGCTTCACTAGATGTAGACAGAGGTGCAGCTCTTGAATAAGGCCGAGTCAGCAGCACTGAGCTGGTCTTTCAACAGATTTCAATATGGGTAGGAATAAGTTCTTGCAATTCCGTTCAGAAAAGCATGTGAGTGCTGTTAGACTTATGCAGCACCTTAGAATTACAACTGCATTTTAAAGATCTCCTCTGAACAGAGTCTTACAGACTAATTTGTGCTGTGTGTGAGAGATGCTGAGTTCATCTCTAGTTCCAAGATGAGTGGCCATAAATAAATATGTATATTTATATAAATATGCTCACACATATATACAACAATCATGGGTTTATGATTAGCTGAGGCTGACTATCTGACTAAGATGATACTAGGATGAATCATTGCCACACTAAATTTGCTCAAGGTCAGACTTGTTTTCTGTTTTCTTCTTCCTTCATAATATGGCTTTTGTTCAAGGTGATCCATTTAAAGTCTGAAAAAACCCCAAGAAGTGTCTTTGAAAATGTGGTTTATTTGCATAAGTAAATCTTTTACAGGAAAAGAATACATGCATTATATTTATCTGGTGGTATCTTTTTATCCCTTTTCTTTACTTTTTTTTCCACCCACATTTAGGATTCAACTTTCTCATATGAAACCACTGAGGTCTTTTTTCTGCTGTAGACATAACACAAATGTCCTGTTAAACATTCGTTGCGTGACTCATGGGCCATAATGTGGAGGGATCTAGAATACACAGTCTGAAAAAAGTGGCAGAGAAAATGTTCACAGTCAGGAGTTCCACATGTAAGTCAGGAGCAGCTCTGAAAAGAAACAGAGTTATGTACATGTAAAACAGCTTCAGGTCTTTCGTTTGGCAGATGCAAGGCTATAACATACAAACCATGAAGACTGGGCGAGGTGGGTTTTGAAATAGGAACAAAAAGGGCAAATGTAAATATTCTCCTCCAACCAGACAATTTGAGAAACATCCTGAGGGAAAAAAAAAAAAAAAAGAGATGTCTAGTGTTTCTGTGCTAAAGTAAAACCAGCACATCCCTGTCACATTAGCATGAGATCAGAATCAAGTCCAGAAAACTCTGAAGAAATTGTCTCTCAAATGGCCCTACTAAAAGTTTTCCAAATAGCTGGTGCCATTTAGTGACACATTTCTGATGGTCTCCTTAAAAGCATATCTATCAGCAGTTGCGCAAGCAAGCCCTGCACCCACAGCTGAAATGAGGACATTTTTCAAGATACCAGATGAGTTTCCTACAGTTTCAAAACTTCCACCTCTCTCTCATTTGAAAAGCTGGGTTTTTTTCCATGGCAGTCACTTGCCTGTTTTTGCATACACAAAAACGATGAATGTGACAACAAATGGAGCTGAATCGTGGGTGAAGGTGGTCCAGGAGATGCAGTGGAGGCGCAAGAAGTGACAAGGGGCAGAGGCTGCCTTGCCCTGTGGGCTGGAGCCAGGCTAGGCAACCTGCAGGCTCTTTCCAGCTGTACCACCAGCCCATTGCTTAATCCACAGCAAGGTCTGTCACCTCTCTGCCTTTGTCATGTCCCCATCTTACCCAGCTGTATTGCAAGCCACCTGAGCCACACAGGAACCGTATCGAATTCCCGAGAGCTCTGCCCTGGCTGGTGCCTGCTGGTTTCCTGGTGAGCGGGCAGGTGGCCCCAGCAGCAGGCAGAGGTGGGCAGAGGCAGCAAGCCTCTCTGTCTGATGCACATCAGCCCAGGATTCCTGGCTGAGAGGTACTCTGTCCTGCACCCAGGCTTATGTATTCCCAGACAAGCCAAATGGCTGGACCAGAGCCCAGCCTCTGTCCACAGGGAGGGACGGGAGGGAAGTGATTATTAACTGAGTTCACTGTGCTCATCAGTCCTCTGCTCAGTGATTTCCAGACAAATGAAAGAGGTGGACCTGGGCCAGAGACATGCTGCAGGCTGGCAGTTCTGGGGACTGGCTCTCACCCATCACAAGGGACCATTATAGCCTGGCAAAACTCATCCCCATGTTGCTGGGATATCTCCAAAAATTAACGTGCCTCACTGCAGGATTTCACCCTGTAGAGAGGAGAAAGATTGACTTTTTCATCTCTGACCACAACATAACCTGTTGCCACATGTGAAATTACATCTGTGTGCAAAATACAATGATCTATCTGATGGTATTCCAGTACCATGGCTTCAAAATACACAATACCAGATTGCAGCACAGGGACATTACTGTGATATTGAGGTCTCTGCAGTATTAGTCTTCTACACTGCGTGTCTGTGCATCCACCATGAATCCATCTCCCTCTGCTGCAGGGGGGTGATGGTGCTGCTGGGATAGAGGAGTAGCATTCTCCTTTCCCTGCCAACAGTGCCATTCCCACCCCAGGGCAGTGATGGCACCAGGCAGATTGCCCAACTTTGCAGGGCTACAGGACCCAAGAATGGACCTAGTGGGCTCCATATCTTCTTATGGATTCATCTCCAAGATAAAATCCCTGTTAGAAAGTCCTGGACCAAGCAGGGATTTTCAAAAAAACTGCAGCACAGGAGGCTGGTAAGAAGGGAAAGAAAAGGTTTTTCCAGTATTTTCACCAGTATTTTTACCACCCACCAAAGTCCTTCCTGTTCAAGGGTGCAGGATATCACAGAAGGCAGTGATATCGGGATTCCTCCTGGTATTAGCAAGAGTAAACATTAAAATAACACTGTCTAAACACTGACTGAACCAAACAGAACCAGGCAAGCGTAAGAGGAAGGATCCTTCGGTCTTTTATATATTAAGTACAGCTCATGAAGAATTCCTTTATGGAATATATTTTTCTGAACAGACTTGTTTCCTTGGACACTTTCCTTGTTTTCTGGGAGTTTTCTTTCTCTGAGGTAGAATTTCTTTTAAGATCAGAGAGAAAATGAAACTAGCATACAGCCTGGGATCTGTGAATTTTGCCACAATCTGGAGAACACAACAGAACGTATCTGGTATGTCCCGCACAGGACAAGAAATTTGAAAATCATAGTCTCTCACATCTCCTGGGAATGCAACGGCATCCAGTCTCACGGCTATTCCATGCATTTGGTCTCCTCCCTCTCTCAAGTTTCAACATTTCAATGCTGCAATCCCAAGAGCAGGAAATTCTAGGAAAACGCAAGAACAACAACAAAATCATATCCATCCTCATTAATATTCCTTAATTTTCAGAACAGGTACAGATTTGTGTGGCTGCAAGCTTGATTCTTAGCTTGACAGTAAAACCAAATGAACCTGATGTAACTGTAACAGTGCCAGCACAAATATTTTGAGTTTGCTTTGATATCAGTGCAGAAGTTTTCAAGTCAAAAAAGAGTCAGACAAGCAAATTAAAGGAAATTAACCCTTTTTTCTTCTCAGCCATCTCTAATTGTTTATTCTCGCCCCTGCTTGCCATATTTTCTTTACTCTTTTAACATGTCTGCATTTAAGCAGGCGGGTCCCAAGCTGACAAGTTACATTTCTGTGATCCTGCAAGGTGCTGAGCATTCTCCCTTTGATCCAGGAGAGATCAGAAGTGTTAACTCACCTTCAGGTCTTTGGGACTATCTCTGCATGGGAGCACTTGCTTTAGCTGCTTGTGGTTTCAGGGCCAGCAGGTCAGAGTTTTGTGAAGTTCAGAGCACTTTTGTGCCTTGATTCTCAGCATCCACAGCTCGGACAACATGTGCTCCAAGGCACAGAACTGTTGTGATTCCTGCTGTCCACCCGAAGTAGCTGTGTAACAATGCGAAGAAAAGGTTTGCATCAAATTCTACTTGATAGGAAACATTTCTGCTTGGCTGAGCTTCCATTAGATGGGCAACTCAGTGAAATGCATTTTTATGCCTCAAGATTTAACTTGCAAAAGTGCATGGTCTTCAATGAGCTTTCTTAAAACCAGAATTTTTTAATGGAAAACTCTTTTTCAGCTGAAACTGTGCCTACAACAAAAAAAAGATAATCATTGATGACAGATTTTTTAAGACTGCCTTTGTTTCCAAATTTTTTTTTATTTGATTTGATTTGTTGAAGCTGTTAAAAATGTGTTTCTGCTTNGTGTTTCCAAATTTTTATTTGATTTGTTGAAGCTGTTAAAAATGTATTTCTGCTTCAGACTCCTGAGGAAAAAAAATATACAGGGGCAAGGAGAGTGCTTATCTCAGACTGATACCGATTTGAATTACATATGCTACATGCTGCAGTAAGGCTGTGAAACCTTATGCAAATGAGTAACTTTGCACAGCTGAATCACCCTTGCTGAGCTAATTTTTATCAATCACACACAATCCAGCAGACCAATGAATTGTCTATGGCTTATTCATGTCTGTAAATCTTTGTAACTCTAGGGCTTTGTTTTCTTCCAGACAAACTCAAAACTGTAAAGATGATGAAAAATAACAATATGAGGAGAAATAAAGAGAAGAAAAGTCAAGAGTGGAAAAAAAAATCACATACTTTTTGGTCTTACTCCAGGTAAGACGAAAAAGGGATGGAAAGATAACTGTAGAGTTGACATAAATAGAAGATCAGGCTCAATTGCAGTAACTTTGTCAGTCATGGAGCATGTCAGCCAAATCCTGAACTCAGATCTTACTCAGGAGACTGTTCCCTAGTAAAACACTAATAGCATTAGACCTAGAAATCTCAAGTACTGTAAAACTAACAGAATTCCAGGGCAATAAATAGGAAGGGAATTCCAGACAGTAGGACTAGTAACCTAGGGGTAAAAATAGATTTTGGCAGATTCTGGCTTCAACTATGTGAGCTTTTTACGTACACATTTCCAGTACTTTGCTTACTCCACGCAACCTGGCAAAAATGAGGTCAGACTACTATATACCTCTGATTTCCCTTGTAAAATTACCATAGACTACAATGTAAGGATAATCCTCTAGTCTACATCTTAATGTAATTTCCATTCATGAGGGAATCATAAAAGTATAAAAGGCATCAGGCGTTTCACCTTTTTTAACATGGCAAAATAACAGCTCAGTAAATGCAGTTTGTCCCACTGGGAAAAGGAGTAAAAGGAGCTTTTGCCAAAGTTTGTTAGGACATGAGGTCAGCCTAGCTAATTAGAGTCCCAGAAAAATATTACGTGATTCTTAGACATAACCAACCCTGTTTGAAAGTCAAAATGCACAGTGAAAAGTGGCTTCAAAATTATTTAAGGCATTTAGAAAGTGTAATATTACATGTTCTACTTCAATGACCTTTTAAGAGCTGGAGAAAAATAAAACTCCAACTCCCTGCCTCTTTGCAGATGCAGCTCCAGCTTCAGCAAGGACCACTTAATGGTCCGTCAACCCTCAGCAAGGTCATGAACAGCTTTCTGCAAGTCAGTAACAGGAGTTAGCACCTCCACATGCTTAGGAAAATGCTACACTTCCACAAGAAATTATATAAAAATACTTAGAGGCCAACCAAATCATAAACCCTTTGAAGAATTCGTTGAAAGCTTTGCTCTGTACCAGATTAGGTGTTAGGAGCTTGATGAGTGATGGCACAAGATGTCTTGTTATTATTATTTGGGGAATAGGTTTCCTTCCAACCACCTCAAAGAATCTGACAATTTCTCCCACACTGGTTCACTCACTGCTGATTCATTTGAATTCATAAAAGTTGATGGATTGCAATTTTATTGGAGGTCTATAGGCTCAATTAAAGTGATTGTTTAACATAAAGAATAAAAGACCATCTGAAACAAGAGCTGGAGATGGCCAAAATCTTTCTTTTTGAAAAACAACACTGCTGTGAGTTACCTATTTAAGTGACTTTTAACACAGTCAGTATTTAAACCTGACAGGTGTGAAGATATCTTCAAAAGCAGTGTTAAGAGTAAGCATGTTTAATACAACACTACCAAAGATTAACTGGAAATGGGCTCCCCTTTGTTCTAGATGCCATACGAAGAGAAAGTGAAAGATAGTTGCTGTACTGAACAGCTTGAATCTAGACAGCTAAAATGGACACAGAATGTCTGCAACAGGCTAAAGTAAAAAAATTAATGGGTTTTGAGAAAGACAGGGAAACACTAGCCATACTGCTCCCATTTCCAAGTGCATCTTCCGTCTTGTTCCTGTGCCATGCTCAGTTTTCAGGAATCCTCACGGCCAAACAGGATCACAGTGTTCATGGAAATATTGCAAGGCACATGTTTCTTACTCACAAGTGTTACAAAGCATTGTGACAAACTACAGAGGTGTAAATGCATTTGCTTTATTAGCTGAACAGCAGCTTGGACTGTGACGGTCAAGTCAGATCTCTGCCAACAAAGGCATAAAACCCGTATTGCTCCCTTTACATTACAGAAAGAGTGAAGGATGCGTCTAGTGAACAACTGGTAAGCAGCCATTCAGGGAATGGACCTAGGATACAGGTCTGTTTCTCCTGCTGAAGCCTCCAAGATTTCCTGTCTCATCTCCTTGTGCACAGATGCTGAATTTGGAAGAAATCACTGTGCTCTTCCTCACGACTCCATCACTGCAGGGCCTCCCCCACAAGGCTGCAGCTCAGCCATGATGCTGGGGCAGAGAGATTGGGACCAAATCTAGGAGGTGTATTTATTCCTTTCCTTGAAGTACCTGCTGTCCTTGCTGCAGAGGCTCAGCATCTTAGTGGCTTTGATGTGGTCACACAGGCAACTTGGGAGAAACATTTTAGACTATTTTGACTGACTTCAAGGAAAAAATTAATAAAAATGGCTTTACCGTGTGTAACAGCAGCGCAAACTGCAGGTCTGTTTTGCCTGTCACTGGCATCATCAGCAAGTCTCCAGGACTCACAACTCCAGGTTTTCCAGGATCAAGCATTTTGTAAGCTTCCATTAACACTTTTACTAGCCAATATCACCAATCAGCTCCCTCACCATCCCAGCCCTCAATTACACATCAGGGACTGGAACAGTGAAAATTTGTCAAATATAACTGTTAGAATAGACTTGCTTTTCAAGGATATGAACCAAGCCCTTCAAAAGGAGAGCATCAGCCCATTTCACACTGAGTCCACACACTACAGGAAAACTAACCTGAGTGTTGGCTGATTTGGGATACACAGCCTTCCTGTGAGGGCTGATACACAGCACTGTGTGTGCTCTCCATGCACCTCTTACTTCCAGATCTCCTCCTCGGCAGAGCCCGAGTGTGACTATTCCCCTCACTTGGGCTGTCTGCAAGGACAAGGTGTTGGAGGAGCTTCATGCTCTCCTGCCCCCCTAGACTGGTCTCAAGAAGCTCTAGATTTCAGTGAGGGCTGCAGCTGCAGCTGCAAAGTACTGATCTGGATCCAAATTTCCCAAAGCAGTGCTCAGATGATTTAGTTCCTTGCTGAAAGGAGCCAGCACTGAATTTTAAAACTGAAATCAGAGCCAAACTTCCTCAAAGTCTGGGAATGTTCTGATCTAGTGGGTTTGGTTTGAGCCCATCTCTAATATGAACCATATAGAAACAGGGCCCAAATCTGCTTTCATTTCCATTCACTTCACATGAGAACAGGTTGGAAGACTTTCTTGCAATGTAAGTTTGTCAGAAAAGGCCAGTAGGGTCAACCAGTTATTCTCATATTCTATTAATTACGAGGAAAATTTCTCCATGAACATATTTTAAAAGCTAGGTGGTTTTCATCCCAAGAAGATGTTCCCAGTTATTTGCATTTTTATTGTTTCTATATGGATTTATGCTGTTACCTTTTCCATGATGCACCATTTTTTTCATGACAGCTCTCTGACATATTGTGCAATTCTACATATTATTATCGAGGACATATCATCAAAGCATGATTACAACTGATAGAGTCCATTCCTTTTGTTTTACGTGTGGCACCAGTGCTTAATATGAACTGTCTCATCCTTTTTTCCAGCTCAACATGCAGCTTGTGGGAAAATCTGACGCTTAATGTAAAGAAACACTGTGAAATTTTATATTATTCTAATAAAAACACATGGATGAAATGCTATTCAAAACGTTAAATTCAAATATGATATATGCCTATTCTGTCATTTAAAAATGTCTTTAAAAGGAATTCTTCCCAAAATTTTGCTTCAAGGTGACTTCTGGAATTGCTTGGTTTGATTTGATTTGGAAGAAAAATGAGCAATGACCAGTGAGATGGAAAAGCCAAATTTGACCAGTTCAACTTTACCTGTATCTTTGCAGGGTATAGAGGATTAGATCCCAATTTACCTTGGAAATGAGAAGCATGTCTATGGAAGTGAAACAGCCTTTGCACAAAAAGCTGCAAAGGCACAAACAAAAATAAAACCCCTTTCTAAAATACCCCTAAGTGACAGACCAAATGTAGATGTAATACAGATGATGTACCTGTCCTGGCATGGACCTAGCCTGGAGGGCCACCAGCATGGCACGACAGAGCAGAGGGGAAGCCGTGCCCCAGGACTGTAGCTGGCCCTCAGAGCAGCCCCAGCGACTTGAAGCCTGATTTACTCTTGGCAAAGCGAATTTTTTTCCAGTTTCCTTGCTTAAGCTGCAAGGTCAGAGCAGCCTCAGTCCTACCTGTGAAGGAACGCAGTACATGCCAGTCCCAACACCTCCTGACCGTGTGGTATTAGGACACGATACATGGAAAATCACAGCCAGAAGTAAGTCCACAAATGTATGAGCCCAGCTCAAATGTATGAGACCGGCTGTCTTGGCAACTAACTCACTGCGTAATTCAGGCCACAAATTTTCCCAAAAGATAAGTGCTTCTGGCACATTAGTACGCACAGAGATCACAAACCAAACCCGAGGGAAATGACGTACAGTAGTAATTTTAAATGTTGATGTTCAGGGGTGTTGGTATTAAACAGCTTTTGACTACGTGCTTTAGGCTTTTGTTCATTTTTTTGGGTCATCCTAGGCAGAAACTTCCTGATTTGGGACCTTAGATAATACTTTCATCCACTTACTTCTGGATTTGACATGTTTTCTGTGCTCAAGGCTTTGCTATCACCATCAAATAGCAGGCATACTTGCAGGAAATCACATTTCAGTCACCAAGTGTTCATTTATTGTGGTTAATGCTTTAATTTGTATTCACATTAGATTAAAATCATTACTGTGATTATCTTAAATATTCATCAGATACAAGATTCCTTACTGTGAGGAACCATCCATCTTTCAGCTGGACAATCCAGGAGCAGTAACTTTGAACGCCAGTGTGCCTTATGTTCATAATACAGACATAAGTGGCATTAAAAGTTTGTGCTTAAAATTTACATTACAATGATGGTGTAAGAAATAAGCCTCTTCACTCAGTCTGCCTAAGCAAGTCAGGTGCTTCCAAACCTCTGCATTTTGCTAAAATTCCCTACATAGAGCAGCATGCCTCTGTATTTTCCAGCACCTATTGAGCTAGTATCATGACCGTGTTCCTCACACTATGGACAATTACTTTGTGCAGTAAATCAAGGACTTCTGGAGTGCACCAGACTTACAACACACACTCAGACCATCTGGGCAGGACATGTGTATGAATTCCTTAAAATCTGCATTGACAAGGTTTCCGGAGTGAAAAAAGGAGGATGTGTCCAAGAAAACCCAGATGTATGATAGCTTTAACTGAGTCTAATCTTAGGAGGAATTGTGGTGGGGCAGATTAGGTCACAGACGACCATAATTCTTAGAAAAATACCTCACAAAACTCTAACAATCAGCTATAACATGTATGCAAAATTCAACTTCCTTTTCACTGGAAACTGAGAGAACACACCCCAGACATAAAAAATTATTCAAATCCTAGTGGCAACGCATGGAAGCACTAGCCCTTCTTAAAAGCAAAGGGACAAAAGAAAAATAAAATCAATTTTTTTGCCAAAGTATTTTTCCTTAATGTCATCCTTAAAAACAACTGGATCCAGGCTGTTAACTTCTGCAAAAGCATCTAAGTGAGACATATACCTAGGAAGTTCTCAGCTAGAAATGTCAGAAAATTAATCCAGAATTGTAAACATCTGGCACAATCAGAAGTAACTGCTTAAACAAACCCTTATACAGGGCAGTGCTAGACCAACTTTGCAATGCTGATGCTCTGTCCATAGCAAAATGGGTGTAATTCAATTTAAGAGTCTTCACAGACGATTGTATCTTTTTAATTAAATTAATTTAAAAGCCTATTATATTTTTACTGGTGAAAATTTCATGCATAAGCCCAAGAATAAACAAACAAATAGAAAGATGCTAAGGAAGCAGGACAATAATATGCCTTTATGTGCAAGACAACTTGATTCATTGGAGTAGCGTGGCAGAAGCAAACTTTTAAAAGGGACTTAAATGTGGTCAGTCTAATCCAGATCCAAATCTACCCTGGTTACTTCATTGTAATTGAGATCAGACTGATGCCACCAGCAAAAGCTGCAAATAATCTTCTGAATACCATTATTTCACCCTTATATTTGTTGGCAGAGCTTCAGCAATACATTTTGGAACCTGGGATGCCTCCTTCCCTGGATTGCTCCTGGCTGCTCCTGCTGGCAGGGGTGCATCACTGGCCAGATCATGTCCAGTGCTAAAGCAAACCCTGTCTTGCTGGGGCTCTGCTTGTGGGGACACTGGACAGAGTCCAGCCAGGGAACAAAGTGATCGAAAAGGGAACAAAGTGATCAAAGGTGTCTGCAATACACGAGAGAGGAAGAAAAGTGACACGACCAGGAATAAATTCACAGTTTGAAGGAGGAGAGGTGTGACTGTGCTTTTCTAATTCTGTCCAGGACTCAGAAAGAGAGAGCCAGAAAAAAATAGCACTGGGGGAGTTATTTTCTCATGGTATCTCCAGCCAAAAGCAAGTTGTTACCAGAAGTCTTCTGAGACACATTGAGTCAGGAACAGAAAAAAAAAAAGTGCTGTGGGACTTAAGGCAAGATGTAGATGGCTTGAGGCACCCACTTCCAGAGCTGTCTTCCAGAAAAACTCCACCCAGCAGCCACACAGCCCTGGCAGTGCCAGCATCTGTGGGGCTCCATGGGGTGCAGACACGGGCCTCTCCTACCCCAAGCCGAGCCACACGGTGTGGGCAAGCTTGGGCACAGGGACGAATCCCTGGCTATAGACTGTTAAACCTCCCAGGGACCAGGAAATATGAACTGGGAGGGTTTTGTCCACAGGCATCTGTTCTCTGAACAAAGCTACATCTCCGCAGGCTGCTTCTCTCCTTTGCCAGCACAAGTACCATTTACCCCACTGGGGCTTTTCTCACACTTCTAAAGGCAAAACAGAATGCCTGACATGGAGCCAGTCCAGGAAAGGGATGGCTCAGCTTCCCTCTAGTCTTGAGTATTGCAGGGCGAGGGTCTTCTGCAGGCTGGACAGGTTGTTCCCATTAGAGAGAGAGCAAATCACGGAACAAAGGTACTTGTGTTAGTACAGCTGCCTCCTTAAAATAGCATGGAAGGAGTAACTAGCACCTCTGCTAAAGCAGGCACAGCACCTTAAAAGTGTTGCACTTTCTCTGGGCCACATCCATGCTTTAGCTGTTCTCAGGATAACAGTGGTGAAACGGTAATATGGAGGAGAAGGCCTCGTTGTACACACATTTAAGCTAGTTCAGGCGGTGCTTTTCCTGACATCCACACTGATCACAATTTTCTGGATATATTGCGTGTATATAAATGTATTTGTACATGTATGCATTTGTGTGCATGTACTTTAAGATATGAATATATGTATAGACATGCTGTGTATATTTATTTGGATTGTGAAAAGACTAATTCATCCAGCATTAGCAGCACTTCAAAACCTCAAGCAGTGCTAGTGTGAGGATGGAAGCCTGCTGTTTATGCAGACTATTGTTAAATATAATTATTCCTTTAACTCATACCTCTCTTTTCATATAATGCTCCAATGTCCCACCAGGGCACATGGCTGGTGGCTCAGCACTGTGTTTGCAATGGTGTGGATGGGACAGGTGTCCCATCCATCTCTGGTATTGATACTAACATCAGCCCATGCGAGACTTGCAAACAGCAATAAATAAGTTTGACACAGCTTTAGCAACACTTTGAGTTGTTTTGTTTTGTTTTAAAAAGGGAATTGAAAGCAGTACTAAACAAAATGAGAGGGGTCACAAGTCTGTGGCCAAAATGGAACAATAACCATAGTAAACTGTTGAGCAATAAGAAACAAGAAGAGTTTTCTTGATTTTTTTTTTGTTTATTTGTTTGTTTATTTGTTTTCTACCCTCCTTGAATGTTTTCCACTTCATGTCACCCACTGGATTGTGGAAATTGATTCCATCTGGATCTTTCCCAGTTATGTGTGCTGAGACGCTGGCAGACTTCAAGTTGGGCAGAGCAGTTGCCTCTGATTCAGATTTCTCATTACTTCTGTGGGAATGCTACTCTTTCCCTCTGTGACGGGCTGAATTTGTCCCGTGGGAATGGGAGCTGCTGAAGAGTAAAGAGCTCCAGCATCCACCCAGTGGTGTCCCGCGGCTTCTGACCCAGTAGAAGTAAATTGCATGGCAGTCTATACATTGCAGCTGCCACAAACCGCCCCTCACGGCAGAAAGGATGATAGCTTCACTTTTCCTCCAAAATATTAGTGCCTGGCTTCCAGACTGGCTGAGCTGCCTAATACCAGCCATTTTTGCCACCCAGTCAGGCAACAAAGTCCAGACCTACCTGATGGCCATGTCCTGTACTGGGGAACAACACAACAAACCACCAAGCACAGCAACATTTTGAAATAGTGCATTGAAGTGTCAAAACCAGGGTTAGGATCTCATTATTTCCAATAGACTTTTGATCTCTCACCCCCACAAAAATCTCATAAACTGTTACTCCTGTTACTCAGGTGACTTTCCTTTAGCGCAGGCAGCTAATAAAGGCTTTGGACCACACTAAGGTCAGAGAGCGGTTCCACCTGCAAACTGAGTCCAGGGAGATCAGAAACCCAGCACCTGGGCAGGTGGAAGTCACAAGGCAAAACCTTGTCCTACATCTTTGTCCTAGAGAGAGACTTCCCCTGATCACCTGCAATACACGCAAGGATCTTCAACTTATCATAAAGCCATGTATTTGTCATGAAGAAACTGCTCTTGGTTGGATGAGGCTGACAATCACTCCTCTTTAATGGAAGAAATCCCAGTGCATGCGTGACCTTCAGTAGAGCTACTCAAATGACTGTGAACTGTTTAAATAAAAGCAGAATTTGGCTCCAAATAATCAGTAGCTCATGAATATCAATAGCATCTCAGTGGGTTAAGGGAAAAATACACTACAGGTGGCTTTCTAATTGACCAGAGAAAATTTTGGAAATTTAATCAACACATTCGGTCTGCACATGAACAATTCATTTCACAGATGTTTTGTTAAGAGGCCCACAGGCCTTATGTTGAGGAAAAACTCCATTCAGCAATCTCTATTTTTATTCACATTGTTGAGTGGAAAGAAAATAGATGCTTCAGTTGACAGTCGAGGTCCCATTTGGCCACACATGGCCTACATGTGAAGCAGCTGCCAGTCCAACCCAGTACACTTAAAAAGTGAGCACATAATGCAAGAGCAGGTGCCTAAAAGAAACAGGAGGAACAGAAAATAGCAGGAAAATTATTAAGATTAATATGATAAACATAGCTACTCGTGGCCTTTCTCAGACCTTTCATAGATCTTCTCAGATCATCAAGTCCGAAGTTCTCCGTGAAGGTATTGGGCAGAGAGTGTTTACTCCTTGATGTCTGTGAAGAGCATTTTCTGGAAAAAAAATCTGTTATTTATTTTTTTGGTGTAGCATTTCATTAGATGTTACGAAAGAAAAGAAACTTTCTGCAAAAGTGGAAAGAAAAAGCAGCATTTCTGAATACCAAGTATCCATGTGAGATGTTTTTGTTTGTTCCTCCAGCACAAGCCAAATCTTAATCTGCTCATTTTTATTAGTGTTATTGATGCATCAGGAAAAAAAGTAAGCAACCAGAGAGTGTTCTTTAAACAGATAATAAAAATCCCTCATTCTCAAAATCGAAAACAGATTGCTTCATGCCTGAAAAAAATGGTCTCATCGTAGGCATTGTTTTACAAGGCAAATAGACTCTACTCATTTGTAAAATGAGGAACTTTCACAAAGAGTGAAAACCAAAAGTGCTGACACAAGAGAGGAAGAATGTTACCACAGTGTAATGTGAAGAAAAGAGACCAAAAAAATCCAAACCTATACACTTTCAATCCTATGCATATACACTATCACTTTTTGATGTGATTCAAATGTCTTAAGGGAAAAACCTAGAGATGTTTTCTGGTCAAGGTGGCTTAGACCAGGTTCACATGGGCAATATGTGTGTATGCCCAGAAGTGTTTCTGCCACCTTCTCCTTCACATGTTTAAATCTGATTAGTTCTTCCATTAAGAAAAATTAACCCTATTTTGCAATGGCAAAATGCATATAGGTAGAATAGGCAGAAGCATTCTTGTTAGTGATGGCTTTTTTTCTGTCCCCTTCCTGGTTGTTTCACTTATTGGAAAGGTTTACCCAAAGACTGTACAGTGACTAGAAAAATGGTTCCCTTTTTTCAGTGGGAATAATTAGAATTACTGTAATATCTATACATAATAACAGTATAAAGAAGAAAAATTTTCTCTTTAAAAATTTCCTATGACTTCCCCACTGAGAAGAAATTACTAAAAAGACACTATGACTTTATTATGGGTGACATCATTTTTGTCAAGAAAAAGAAGGAATGAGTCTAAAAATCCTGAAAAATAAACCAACATAGATAACACAACTGAGGGATTTTGCCCAAGCCTTAATATTCCCATAACTATTTTAGAACTACGTGGGGGGAAAAAAAAGGCATCAAATTTTTCTACTTTGACTCCTAATTAGGAAAGCAGTAACTTTCTACCTAGAAAAATAAGTAACTCTGCTTCCCGACCACTGTCCTGTCTTTTGAAGCACATCTTTTACACACGCTGTGTCTTCATTGTGTGTTTGTCACAAGCCAAGACAATGATCTAATGTTTAGTCAAGAAGGGATCTTCCTGGTCCGGGACCTTCTGGTGTGCATCACACAAAGGCTTGATGAGCAAAGTCTCACATGTTTGTTTCAGACTGTGATGACCACCTTAAATTGACACCAGAAGAGATGCTTCCTTCTCCAGACAACAAACTGTTGAAACACCAAATTTTTTTAATGAAACCAGAAGGCTCAAAAACCATATTGCCAGAAAAACATATTTCATCAACCACGTATTATAGTCAGAGAAGGCAGAAAACTCAGCAGTGAGTCAGGAAGGATGGTTATTTCAGATTTTAATAGTAGTGGTAATCTCTATGCTCATCTTTAGGGAAAAGAAAAGGACAAACCGAGTAAAGGACCTCTCTCTAGAAGGTAAATATAGAAAGATAATCTCTTTTACAGAGTTTTCCAGACATGATAATAATAAAATGTTTTTGAAGTAGCATAATAATAATAATAATAATTAATAATAATAATAATAATAATAATAGGGAGAGTTAGTTATCTCATCCAGACAAATGGGATGAAACACTGGTGCAGTTTCTTAAATAGCCATACTATAATTTTCACTTAATAGAGGAAAAACAGTAGCAGTAGGGATGTAGAACAGTATTCACAGCTCTTCACCTGATAGACCTCAATTGTTGCAGTGGATTCTGTAGGCATTATGACAAGAGAGGAGAGCAGAAGAAGGATATAACAGAAATTGTCGGAATTTTGGTGCTTTGAGAAGGATTTTGAGAGAAGACAACAGGGATATTTAAGAGAAAGATTCAGAACCGTCTTTGAGCTAAAGGGAGAGCCACAAAATGGCCATAAACCTCAGTCATAAAGACACGGTGACATTAAATTGTGAAGAGCCCTCAAAATAAATAGATAAAACATTTATTTAGCACAGAGCTCATCTGGGATGGGGCTTGTATAAAAAGATGTATCTTTTTTTATCTTTTCTTCTTTATAGCTTCTTTCATATTTTGTGATTCCTGGGGTTTTTTTTCCAATCACTGTTCAGCTGCCTTTCTCTTACTCTATTTTATTTTAGATAATGACTTAAAATTAGAGATGCTGAACACATGTATTAATTGGGGAGCATCAAGGGGACTGAAATTCAGATCGGTTTAGGTACCAATAAAGGTCCAGTAGAAACTCTATTTCCCAGATCTATGAAAAATAAGTGCAGCTACTCAGGCACTGAGACATTAAAAGACAGCTGCTCATTCAAGGTCAAAAAATGTTTGCTATATTTGTTAATGAATTTATTGATTCATTATGATCTGAAAGATATTTAGTTAATTGTACCTCTGAAATATTCTGTATTGAGTTTGATAATGAGGATAATATCAAATTAAAAATAATCAAAATAATATTCGGTGTTTCCTTCTCATTAAATTAAGATTTGCTTTTCCATCTGAGATTTTAAAATACTGGGAGCAGTGGAATAGAAAGGTCTAAAGGCAGTCTGGCTAGACCTTAACAAAGCTGTCCTTCTGTCTGCTCATTTTCATAGAACCACAGAACCACAGAATGGTTTGGGTTGGAAGGGAGCCTGAAGATCACCTAGTTACAAACCCCTGCCGTGGGCTGGGACACCCTCCACTAGACCAGGTTGCTCAAGGCACCATCCAATCAACCCAGCCTTGAACACTTCCCAGAATGAGGCATCCACAAATTCTCTGGCCAGCCTATTCCAGTGCCTCACCATCCTCACAGTAAAAATTTTCTTCCTGATACCTAAACTAAACCTGCCCTGTTTCAGTTTCAAGGCATTATTTCTTGTTCTACCACTACAAGCCCTTGCAAAAAGCCTTTCCCCATCTTTCCTGTAGGCTCCCTTCAGATATTTGAAGGCTGCAATTAGGTCACCCTGAAACCTTCCCTTCTCCAGGCTGAACAATCCCAATAACTCTCTCAGCCTTTCCTCATGGGATAGGTGCTTCATCCCTCTAATCATTTTCTAAGACTCTGTCAGCTAAGGTCTTCTACCAGCAACGCGACAACGGTGGAAACGCAGAGTTGAATTTTCAGTTGCACATGGGTCATGATACACTTTGAATGGAATATCAAACTCCAAGTGTAGTCAAGATATCCTCATGTATTCTTATGAGCTGGTGATGCTTGTCAGGACCTTCCTTTGATGCATAATGATGATTCCTTTTAAAACTTCTTGAGTACAGGTACAGCTACAATCCTTGATGAGTCTAGGAAATGGACTCTTCATTGCAATCTGCTTGAAGAAATATGCTGTGCCTTGTGGAAGGAGAGAGAACTGAATCAACAGCAACTTTCAAGAGAAGTGGGATGCAGTGAGACATTAAGTAATGATAGTGGAAGCAATTTGAGAAGTCTGGAGAAATCTGTAAGCAATTACAACAGAGATTTTCCTCTTGCAAGGTGTTTTGTTATCAGAAAGCCCCAGTTTTAACTTCCCTTCTCTGACACATGTAACACAAGGATGATTAATTAAAGTTAAATTTGCTATGTGAATGTGCAATTCCCTTGATCTGTAGACATCGTGTTAGCGTACAGCAACGGCTGGTGACGCATTGCATCTCACTGAAAAATGCCTCTAGTGGCTCTGGTTTGAGAGCTGTTGTGGGACTGAGCTCAAACACAGAGCTCCCACATACAAGGAATAGGCTTGCCTTCAGTGTATGCTTCACTTGATACATTTAGGTTGAGTGATTACAACATCCTGGAACTAAAATGATAGGCTAATTAGGAGCTGGAATGAACTTCCCGAGTCACTGGGTTCATCATCTCCTGGCTTTACTGGAAGCCTTATATAATGTCTCCATAAAGCAGGGGAGCTTCAGCTGAAAGTTACTCAGTTTTTGCTGTTCCTCCCACGCAAACGCTGTTCCACACCCTCCCTGCCTTGATGGTCAAGACTTTTCTTCTCTTTTCCTGCACAATTTCAGATCCCCTTTATACACATTTGTTCCTGTGCCAGCACTGGACTTTGATATATATAGCTCTTTTCCCTTTCCATTTTTTGCTTCTTTGATTTATTTCTGGAAAGCAATTACATCCCCTTATAGCCTTCATTTTGTTAGGCTAAGAGAGATAGACTTTTCTAATCTCCTCCTCCTGGAAGACCGTGTTCTTTTCTCCCAATCCTCTCTGCACCTTCTTTGCATTTATTTCTCTTCGAATTCCCCCCTTCCCAAACATGGCTGACCAGAACACTACATAGCAATCCAGATAATTTTGCTATGTTTTGTGTTAGGATGTCAATACTACCCTCTCCTTCCTAGGGGTCTTCTTTAAGGCCATGTCATGCTGGTGGCTCATAGTAACCTATGACTACACATTCTTCCTCTTAATACATTTCCAAATGATGAGTTCCAGTATGTAGAAAAACTATTGGCATTAATCCATAACAATGTGACAACTTTGCAGTTAATATTATTAAATTCCTATTCCTATCATGCCAGTCCTCAAGGTCATCCCAATTGTTCTAGTACTGTTGTACCACCTCAGTTCTCTTTGGCACTGAAAATGCCCCAACAAGTCACTAGAGAGACTCTGACATGAGATCAATCCTCAGCACCAAGCCCCTCAGGAACTGCCCTTCGGCGTACCATTTCCTTTGCAATACCAGCTATGGTTGCCTCCTCATCCTTGTATGTATCCCCACCTCTGTGCTATGATCCGTGCTGCAGGATTCACTGCTTTGATGATTATACCTGTTGGAGTTCTTCTCTCTGGAAAGCTGGTATTATACCACAGACAAATGTGTATGGGATAATATAGCAATGCAAAATTTGTATTTCGTCCCCTTTTCAGCACCCTTGATTGTTCCTAGTGCTCAGCTGTTTGTCCTTCAGATTAAGACATATGTAAATACTGCCTGTAAAAAATTTCAGTGGTTACACCTGTTTTCCAAAACTAATCAGAGTGGTGGGCAAGAATTGCACTGGTTCAAAAATTTGGATAGCTTTAATACACTGAAAAAAAATGAAGGCTTCCCGAAAACTCTTTTTTTTTTTTTTTGTAATTCACAACAGACTTTACATTTACAGGAAACCACTTCTAAAATGCACCAGATTGCAATATTTTCCGTGTCAGCTATTTAAAGGGTTCCCAAGAGCTTTCCTTTTGCCTACCCTCCAAGCTTCCTTCTCCCAGTTCAGCCTGGAATTCCATAATAGTCGAGCTGATCCAATTTTTGCTCAAACCACTTTCACCGCTGGCAGTCACTAGCCTCATATGAAATAATTTTGTGAAGTTGACAAAAACTGGAATTTGATCTCCTATGCAGGTCCGTGCTTTCCAAACGCATTCTGGTAAAACTAGGAAGAGATTGCATCATTAAAGCCTGCAGTCAATTCAAAAGACTTTTCTCAGCTCTGCACCACACTTTGTGACTTTGCAAAGAAGCGTTCAGAAATTTCACACACAGCACAGACCACAGTTGCCCATTTCCTTCATCATCGTAGGGTGGAATTAAGAACTTTTGGCCAAGCTGCCTAATAGGCAGCTGTTTGCAATTAGATGGAGCATTACATCCATTTCTTAACAAACTTCACAACCGGATAACTACAGTATGAGCAATATACCGTGAAAATTTGCCAGCATATTTAACTTCTCTGCATTTCTGGTGGTTTCTGTACCTTGCCCTCATTTTTCCAGCCTGCTCACATGCTGTCTGACTCTTAGCTTTCCCACTCTGTTGCAATATGGCTGCTCAGAGATTTATGCAAGACTTTTGTCAGTCCTTACGTAGATGTGCAGCTCTGTGGCAGGACATAGGTTGCAAAATTAATGCATTTGATCTTTCTAAAAATAGCATTAGTGCCTGAACAGAAAGCCAGCGATAGCATGTTTTTATATACTGCACTTTCATTTCCCCTGCTAAATTGAGGTTAAATACCACTCATCTTGCTCACACGAATAGTCTTACTGACGTGGTTTTGCACAGAAAATTAAGAAATCATTTTCACTGTTTCTTCCCAGAGCAGAAATAAAGTGGATGGTACTTCTGAAGGAGCATTTGCATTTGCTACTCCTTAAAAAATATGTCTCAAAATAATGAGACAGAATACATCTTTTGTCAAAGCCTATGTACCAGAAAACACATCCAAGTTCAAAAACTATAAATTCTGCAAATGTATGGATTCTAAAAAACAAATTAATAGAATTCCTACTTCCTGTTAGATATTCTGCTCTCTGGAAGGCTCCAATGTCCATAGATGTATCAAGAACCACAATATAAATGCAGCTGGCCTTAAGGCAAATTCAAAGAGCAATAAGAAGAGCATTATTGTGCTCAGCCTGTACTATACATTTGCTGAATTTCCTCCTTCTCTGCCTAAGAAAATGAACAGTTCGGGCCCTGATGATTTTACTTTCCAGAGAAGAACAAATTTGTACAAACGTAGCATATAGAGCAAGGGCAGGGTGAAGGGTGGCAAAGATCTCATTCCTTCTGTGGACTGAAGGGAGGCACTGAAGGGTGTCATTTAGGAGAGAGAGAAGATCAGTTTGATTTGACAGTCAAGCAAATGAGAAGACAGTAGGACAACACAAGACCGACATAAACTGCAGCAGGACAAGAAGATAAAAGGAAGAGCGGGTTACTCTAAGATGCCAGGTAAGAAAATGTTAAAGTGTGTGGGCTCCCCCCATGGATCCTTGCTGTTGTTTTACAGGGAAAATTGCTGGGAAACAGCCCTGCTGAGGTGATGACCGTGAGTGCTTCTTTTCAACTCTCCAGATCTGTCCAAGTGACCAAATGAAGGACAAGCTTCCAGGATTTGTTGTCTAACAACAGCCAGCAACTCCTGCAGTGATACAGGCTGGTGTAAGCAGGGGAGAAAGAGGTAGGACACAGTGGACTCTGCACCTCTCCCCATGCCAGGGTTAAAAATCTGAAGTTTTTAATGGGGATTAATAAAAGAAGCATAGTCAATGTGGTTCAGGGACAGGAAAGCATGCACTTAGAAACAAGCTGATACTCCATATATTAACAATGTCTAAACTTCTATTAACATTTCTCAAACTACTCAAAATCTGAAATTTAAGCCTATTTTGCAGTTCACCTTCTGGCCAAACTCACAAGCCAGTACCACAGCTGGTACATTCAGAGTGCAAAATATATTTCTGGGCCTATATGTGAAAAAGACAAAGGGGGAGATAACCGGAGCTGTGACCATTTACTGGTTTCTCATTCTTAATTTTCTGTCTTTCAGAACTGTATTTTCAAAGATGGACTTTCAAAAACCCACATGTTTAAATTACATCTTTAACCAGAGATCTGAATTATGGGTTCAAAATTTCGTAAACTGAATAGTTTCCGGATTTCAAAGAATTTACTCTCTGGTATCCTGTCATCTTATTTAAGCCACTGATAAGTTTGTGCTGACAACAATGGGAACAGGAATTACTTTTTCTAAGAGAAGCAGGACAAAGAAGCTATCTTAAAAGAGCCAACTTCAAAGGAAGGAGGTCAAATAACCTGCTGTCGCATAACACATCATTACATTGGCATTCTCCTCGGCTCTTGAATTTAAACCTTGTAGAGAGGATAAGGATACTAAAAAATAACACTTGGAGTTTCCACTTCCTATTAGTAACTGTGTTTTACTGGAAGAAATTGATATCTATAAATGTGTCACGGGATGCAATATTACTGACAATTTTATCTGGAAAGAACCACCACATGTTTTTCCCCTCTCCCATCACTATACATATGTTTTATGACCCGGGATTTTCTTTCTTTTCCTGTATTCAAGAGCATGTCCAGTCTAACTTCCAAAGCCTATTTGTTCACATAGATAAGCCTAGTCTTCAGACAGTCAGTGCAGAGAAATTTTTGAAAATCATACTATATCAAAAAGCTTTAAAATGAGCATTCAAAATCACTAGCCAACACAGAAAACAGAGCAAGCTTCCTTTGGACAGTCCATCATGCCCCTCCCTCTGAAAGTCATGATTGCCTTAACCAAACTAAATTAGCATCTCGGGTGATTTCATGTGGCAGAATTGAAAATATATCTGTGCCAAGTATTTTCAGTTTGAAAATACTTCTGTGCCACAGAAGGTCTGTATTTTTAGCATTTTATTCTCCCTCATCAGACTGTGTCTCCCATAGTCTGCCACATATATGGCCATACTGCACCTCAGAAGCAGTACTATGACTTTCCAGCAGCACTGTTTCCCTGTAAAGTAGCATATAAGACAAATAAGTACCTCTTGGAGCACACAGGAGAGCCTCAGGCTTGTCAGACTTCCAAGTTTGGTACGACTGATTGCACAAGACGTGTACAGTGCACTGCCTGCAATGTGCTCCCTTGCTTTCCTAAATGTGATGTCTGACTTTGCTGCTGCCACCACCAAGTACCCGGCGGCTCAGAGAGGTCCTTGGCAGCCCACACATACAAAGTATCACAACCAGTGCACAGGAACACTCCCATCACCTACACAAAATGCTGGAGGAGGGAAGGAAGCTGTTTGTTATGTTCTTTCCCACCTTTTTAATACCATAGGCTCATGGCTAGGGTACAGGTGTACAGGGATTGGGACACAATGTTGCAATGCCTCTTCTTCCTAAAGGGACCTAAACCTGTCCAGTAAGTGCTTAGACAGTGTTTGCAGATCTCGTTCTCACATCATGGTCTGATGAGCATGCATTCAGATGAAACTGGAATAGATGCCAGAGGAAAAATTAAAATATTTCCAATGCATAATTTTGTAGCCCTTTGTTATTATTAGTTAACTAATCTTCTCACCTAGCCTACCATGTGTTATGGATCCTACCTGCAAAACCTACCTGTAGCCTTTGCATCCACTGCCTTATTGCAGTCTCATCCAAGGACTTCCTTGCTTTTTTTTTTTTTTTTTCCCTTTTCTCTCCTTAAATACATGTTCTGATAGAAAATGTACTGGATTATGAGGACTGCTTCATTTTGGAGTGGAAACCATTACTCTAAAACACACAAGCAATGACCTATTGGTGAGCATCCACAGCTAACATGCCAGCCAACCATCTTCATTTCAGAAAAGTTTGTCTCTGTAGCGTGAAAAAGAAAATGTGCGAGTCAGCCACGAGAGAATGAAAGCCAAGGTCAGGGCAATTCCCAGGAACTCTCCCTGGTTACAATCATAAAGGAAGCTTGCAAAAAGCTGGAATGAAGTTAATCTAAACAGATGTTAATGTAACTGAGATTGGGAATTGGCCCTGAACACATCTCTGTGGAGATATTATACTTCTAGGTTAAATGTGAAAAAAATGTTCTTTTATAATTATCATCTCGTCATTAGGCAGCAGATCTTACCACAAAACATTTGATGTTTGTCACTGACAAGAAGGTTTTATCCTTCTCACATGATGTGACTCAATCTCTGGCCCCAGACTCAGAATATATCAGCTGATGTCAACACTTTCTCCTTCCATGTTCTAAATATTGCTGATCAGGCCAAGTTTCATTTCACTGAAAAGACCACTTTCTTTCCTGACTGTGTGGAAGAGAGAAACTTGTTAGGGTTCAGACGTGATACCTGCGTCTCTGTCAGTTTAGACTGCAACCTCTGCAGTTTTCAGCTGAAAACTTCCCTACATCACAAGGAAGCAAGGCAGAGAAATGTGAATTTGCTGTTGGGGTACAAACTCCCAGGGAGTTCTTAACCTCATTGCCACCTCTTCTCTGACTGCCTCTTGCTCGGGAGCGCTCTGACAAAAGAGGTACTCCTGGAAAGAACTGCAAGAGTGAAAGCAGAAATCTTTACAAACATTTTGCTGAACAAAAACACTGAATTTCAGGATGTCATGACCATCCCCTCTGAGCCAGCCCTGCAAAAGTGCTGAGTTAAAGTTTATGATAAACATTTAATTAGGATAAACATTTTTTTTGAGTTGCAGCCAAAACAGAGCTCTGCCACAGCAACCATATTAAGTGCAAATGATACAACAGGGTATCTGACAACCACTAGCTTCTGTCTTTTCTGATGCTATCCTATCGTACATGGTATCCAACTCAGGGTGTTCAGGCCATGCTTATGTGGTTTTGTTCAGTGTCTTTCTACATACACATTCAAACAAATATTTTGTTCTATATCCCTTTTTATCAACTAGTCTAAATCAAAACACCTCCAAGAAAAAAATCAGCAAATACTTTCCATGTGTATGAAGTTACCTGTCACAAGTAGTTTTTCCACTCGAATATCACTTTATTCGTGTTCTCAGAGTTCCTCCTTTATATGTTCTCCTTCATTTATCTTCCTTACCTTGTGCTCCATGTTCCTCTGCAGGAGTTATTGCCACAATACTAACAGAGGGGTTTTTTTCCACTTAGCATGTGAAAAATATCGTGCTCCTTCACATGAAAAGACTTTTTGAAAATATAGAAAACTTGATTGAGGGATTCAAAAGTGATGGCCCTGAGAACGCACTGGCTACACTGAGGAGTTAACATGGGTTTCGTTGCCGAAATTAGCCTGCTCTGAGAATGTCTCTGTCCGAATCTGAGTATTGTTTAGGTAGAAACCGCAAGATCAGGAAATTTCAAAACATAGCAAAACATTTGAAATGGCAAGATATTTTAACAGGAAGTCCCTTTGGTAGATAGGTGACATCCAATTCTAATTTCTTATTCAATTAGGCTCTTTATTTCGGGCCAAACAGAAAATGTGTTTTCACTCAGGGAATCTCAAGTTGGTCCCTTGGAGAGCACATTCTGCTCCTGGTGAAAGCAAACGAGAGGGAAGAAAAACCAGGTAGTGCAAAACATTGTAGGCTTTTTCTGTAATTGAAGCTGTTGGTCAGACAGGTCAGATACTCTGGGGTAGCAGGTTGCTTTTGCTTTAGACCCCATGCTCTCCTGGGGTGTTATCTGGGTGTAACCAAATCCCTGTCCTTTGCTGTGAGTGCTGCATAACTCAGTAGGTCTCTAAGAACATGGCAAAATGGGAGAAGAGAGCCGCAGGGCTCAGCAGGGGAAGAGCGGAGGGAGAAGGTGCAAGAAGGCAGACACGGGGTGTGAGCACAGGAAGGGGCACAAGAAAGAGGCAGAATGCTGCCCCAGGCACTCAAGCTTGGTCTGGTCCCATGGGATGGGAGAAGGGGCCTCCTGGCTGGACTAGTCTGGATCATCTGGTGACTGAGGCTTACTAATAAAGGGAAAAGTCTCCATGGCAAAACAGGCCTTCCACTGGGGAATTCCCCAAACATCTGCTCTGCCCAAAGCTTCCCTTTTCTCAAGATGCCAAAAAAAGCAGGGAGGGGGGGAAGGGAAACACAGACTTTCATTATTTCAGTCACCATTTAGGACTGAAATGTAATATACAAATTTCGTTCTAATTTTCAGTTCCCACACCCTTTTTCTTTACCAGATAGGAACTTTGGGCTTTGGTGCTGCCAATAATCTTCCTCATCTGTACTAATTTCAGTTTGCCAACCACCCCCATCACTTTTTCATCCACTCGGCCCTAATTTATTGCTGTAAGTAATATAACACTTACAACCGTCCCCTGCTTTCCACCTCTGAGTTCACCATTTGTCCAGACATGGAAGGATTTTGGACTGGTAAGTCTGGAATGGCTCCATTCCCCTCACTGCCCGCTCAGCAGCCTGCAGCTGGTAAAACACATGTACCTAGGCCTGGAAACATCTTTTTTTCTCTGAGCGGGCATGCAAAAGAAGTAGACAGATCTGCACGGAAAAGACAACGAAAAGCAAATTTAGCTGGTTAAATCTTACTTCTAGTTCCAAAGCACTGGTACAACTACCTCATGTAGTTGCAGTTTACCCTTGTCTACTAAAGAGAAGAGAAAATCTCTTCTTTGATGAATCCATCCACAGATATTACCTGCACCTATGCTGCAATTCTCCCCATATGACATTCTCACTAACTCCCTTCTTCCCGGCAGCACAGGGCAGCTCCACTCACACACAAGTGCATTGAAAGACCTAACTGCTTTCCTTTTGCTTGATATTTAAACCAGAAACCTCAGTCTGCACACATTCCCTGTATTGAAACAAGGGCTATGGTTCTGATAGATGTCCAGGATATTGCAGACTAAACCAATATGAACATTTATTTCCAGTAAACAGGTCTTCATTTAACAAAATGGCATGAGTATTATGAACTTAAGGAAAGAAAGATCTGAATTATATGTTTAATTAATCCTCTGGAGACAATAGTGCAACAATACATGTGTTCAGTGTTATTATTCCTGTGTCCAGAAATTACAGTACAAACTGATCACTCGAGGCAAAACTAAATCCCTGTTGGCAAATGGACAGCATTTGTTGACTAGCTAAACAAGTTGTACATTTCATTTGCCAAAAATGTCTGATGGGCCAAAGAAAGGCCTTTTTGAAGTCATTCAGTTTTGGAAAAGAGAAGTACTGAAAGACCGTAATTTTTTTGTGGGAAACATTAACCCTGAAATTTGAAACAGGTGGAGAATGTGCAGAAGCGACACCATTATTCATACCTTATTTTACTGGAATTTCAGGGTGATAGATTTCGAGGCACATCAGTTATGCTGCTGTGACCTGGCTTTAGGACAGCAGCTGATCCTCTCTTCCTACTCAGGACAGGTCTCCACCTCTTTTGCTGTAAGGCTCCAGGGGAAATCCTGGCCACCCACCAGGCCTTGCAGTAGCATCCCTGCTCCCTTAAAGGGGAGTTTCCCATGCCCAGATCCTGGAAGGCGAATGCTGAGAAAGTCTGAGCTGGAAAGAACAATGGGGGTGGGATGTGTTGCAGGGTTTTTCTTGACTTCATTCGCCTGGGACGGCACAGGGATAGGGCTCTCTACAGAAAATATAGTCTTATAGAAGCAAGGGGAGTAAAACATGAGCCAGAAGGTGCTCCCATGGCTGAGCACATAGCACAGCATTGCTGGGCAGCAATTTGACTATTTTCCTTATTCCTGTTTGATTGTTAAGGGGTAACTAAACGGGACCTTACACATTTTCATTTATTTCTTTTAATCTTATTCAGAAAAATCCAGATAAGCTTGTTTAGGCCATTATTTACCACTGAAAATATCCTGAGATAACTGTTCTTCATGGTTATTTTATACCCCTGTAGCTCCCAAGTGTGTCTCCTTGCTCTTAGGGGGATAGCAATACTGACTTAGAAGAGGAAGAAGAAAGGAGCACAAAGAAATCCGAGCAATATTTTGTTTCTTGCATGGGTAATTTATTTGCTAAAAAAGTAATAATTTCATGTTGATCAAAATGAACCGGGGTTTTTAGGTAAGGATTTAAAATTAATTGTTCCAATGTCTCCTTACAGCAAAATATTTTGATGTTTTCAGTTTGAAAAGTTTGAAATGAAAGGGAATTTTTATTTCAAGCTACATCAAAGTTGGCCTGACACAAAACCGGGATGTCAAAGAGCATTTCCGTTTTACCAGGGAAAAAATGAAGGTATGTCTATATGGTACAGAAACTCAAATTTCTTTTGAATTATGAGCTTCTACTGAATTTAAAAAAAAAAAAGAAAGAAAGAGAGGAAAAAAGGTATGAAAAGGTTTTGAGAGCACTATTTTATTTTATACAGAACAATGAAGGTAGAATGTCAAGGAACATGATGTTTGTCTTTTTCTTTCAGTGGAGATTATAGATACATGAAATGTTTATTAATAATTTCAACAGTGTGCAAAAAAAAAAAGGCAAAAAATATAATCTTCTATACTTCCCCAATCTTTCCCCAGACATTAAAATAACTGCTACACCACAAACTTCAAGTCAAAAACATATTTATTTATGGTCATTTTCCTATGCCATTTCCTATGACTGTACATGTTGGGTTAGTCTACAACACAATATTTTCCTTTGAAGAAATGAGAACTAAGTGGCCTTTGCTGAACAAAACTCTCTTCCTAAAATATTCTCTAATGACATGGGAGAAAGGGCTTTATTCAAGTGGCCACTTTGTAAAACTTAAAATTTTGAGGGAACAGAAAATAAAACCCAGTTTTAACTAGGTTCTAATGGCCCCTCACTGGCGGTAGGAGAATTGGCTCAATTACACTGTGACCAGTGTCATTGCATATCAATAGCTGGAGCCTCTAATAATGCCAATAAAACATTTCTTTTGTTTCCTTTGTTAAACTGTTTAGCTTGAAGCTATAAATTGGGCACAACAGCATCAAGTGTCATCCTATCCTTGTGAAATCATTACGGGGCACAGAACATTTTTGAGTTTTAAATGTTCGCTCTAGAAGGGGCGTCTCCCTACACTGAACCACATCTCCTCACTTGCCTGTTGTTCTTGCTGGTCACACTCCAAGAAAGGGTAGAATTAAAAGATTACCAACTTTAGATGCAAATGGAATATACTCCTTTTCTCCTGTCAGTCTGACCAAACATAGCCTTTGGGATTCCAACTGACCTTATACTGCGGCTTGTTCTTAAATAATCAGTTAATTAAAGGGTGACGTATCACAAACACCAAAACTTTAAATAACTTTAGTCGTCTAAAAAAAGAACTGATAGCTTTTCCTCAGGGGAAAAGTACTAGTAGCTTACTGAGAAAGCTTAACCTCCAAGGCCAGTCTAGCTAACTATGGCCTTAGGGACTAATCCTTGTAAAGTCCATCTGGAGAATGTCCTAATTCCGCTGCCTGCTTTTTTCCCCACCCTTGCATCCGTTTAGTGTCCTCATTTGCTTTCTAATGACTTTCTAAAGTGAACTCAGATCTGGTTTCTTTCCCAGATGACCTTTAGCTGGCTTTCCTTTCCATTCTTCCCTACATCTTGGCAATATGAGCTGCAATGCTCATATCAATATGAATATCACATCAATACCATGTGTTCCAGACACAGAGCAGGTAACCAACAACAAAGCTGAGCCATGCCAAAACACACCTGTAACTTCCCAAAAGAGTAGGTGGAGCTGAGTAGACATCTGAACCACTTCTGCACTATGAAACAAGTAAAGCTGCTGAAAGATTTTGGCCCTGGCAGCCAGGGCCAGTGCTTCCAGTGTAGTTTCCCGTGGAGCTTGATGTTTTTCTGAACTTACGATAACTCAACCAGGTGGTGTTAAAGATGAGGCAGTGACTCTGTTCTGGACAAGGTCACGTGCTGAAGCAATAGTTTCAAATATTTCTACCAGCCTGATTCTTAAATACTGCAAGTACTAAGAAACCCTTCTTCTTCTTGGAATCAGTCATCAGATCTGTCGTGCAATTACCGCAGAGCTACTTTCATTTGGAGAGAAATGTAGCAATAATAGCCTGATTTCTGGTATTGTGTTTATCATTTCACCTTCAGAGTATGAGCATAGTTTCTTGATTGCAGCCTCTTATGCAGGAGATTTTATCCTTTTACGTATCCCCAAATTGTATTCTTAAGAATGGAGATGGGACACAGTGCACCCCTGCAGAGCACATGCAGAACATTGTCTTAGGCTCTGTGCCTCATATCTCCCAGGAATCCTGGGAGAAGAAGTCTGAGGATCTCTAGTGGTATGTGGACCAACAGCCAAAAAGCAGGAAGCTCGAAGTCCTCACAGAAGGAAGTGAAAATACTGCAGTGTTGTAATCACTGTAACATTAAACGTACCAGAACATAAAGGCGAATGGGATGGTTCATCCCTGTTGTAATTTCTTCTTACATTCCTGTTCTCAAGTGCAAACTCTTTAAACAATTTTGTCTTGCAGTTAAAAGAGCTTGTTGAAGGAGCCTTGTGGTAGTGTTAATTCTCTCACGTCCTGACACACTGACCTGAAATGCTCAATTCCCCTTACAGCATCAGGCTTCTAACTAGCAGGGAAATCTTTGATAGCGAGGACTTGACAACCTGGCAATACCGTAGAAGTGAAAAACTCCTTGGGTAAAAATAAGTTAGGTTAAACAGATACACCTATGCTAACAGCTAAGTACCTGTTTACACTTATTAGTCACCTCATTAAAAGTATTACTCTAAATAACGTGCCATTTATATTTGTTAAACCCATTTCACAGGAAGCTTAACGAAAAAGGAAAGAGGTTACAGGCCAGATTTTAACCTCTGCATAAGTAGGTGGCTAATCATGGCTTGAGACACGCGTGGTGGAGGGGGAGGCCCCGAACGAGGGCAGACCTGAAAGGTACACACATGCGTAATCGCCTCTCCAATGCTTGCACTTGAGCCCTGCTGTGGGAGAAACAAGAGCTAGCGCAATGGGGAATACCTTTTACTGCTCTGGGAATAATGCTTTTCTCTTTATGGGCAGGCTTTTAAATTATCTCTCCATATAGCATATTAACAACCTTGTTTTTTTCTGAGTGCTGCTCCACATATGTGGTGCGCCTGCAGATGCCGTGCAAGTTGTTCCAGCTCCCCACAGCCCTGCCAGGTCTCTCCAGTCCTGACTTGCACACTGTCCTGCTCCTCTTTTTTCCACAGCAGAGGTTACCAGCTGTGGGGCGCACCCTTATATTCTAGGAACTATGATGTTATTAACAAATTTATTTTTCCATGTAACTTGAGAGAGGAATAAAAGGCAAAATCTCAGCTAGCACAGATCATTACAACTCACTTGCGATGGGGAAGTTTCATGATACTGCACAGAACAATGTTGATCACTATCAAACAGGAATTTTACTCTCAAAACCCAGGCACTGGTGGAGACTCAACCAGCCCTCCCCAAGCCCTGGTCTCCAGAAGGGTTAGATGGGAGGATAACTCCAGATAAAATGCCTCTGGTGCTATGTGGGTTGGACCACGATTCAATTTTCAATGGGTTTGGGGTTTTTTGTGGGGATTCTTGAACCAGACTCAAAAAGGCCCTTAATGGGCATCAGGACACGGGGATAGGACTGAAGTCACTATTCCTGCCATTTCCCCAGCTCTGAGCTGAGCTCTGAGTCAGCATCCTCAGAGACTCTGACAAATGGCACAAAACAAGCTGAAGGAGCATACAGGTGGGGATGGGAAGCAGTGGGCATGGTGAGGGGCAGAGTGAGACCTGAGCTGTTGTGTCAGCTCTCTCCCTTCCTTAGGCACAGCCACACCCACCACACTGGAAGCCCTTGTTCAGCTGCCATCAAAACCCCAGAAGGTCTTTACTGGCCAAAAGGTTTCGAAGTTTTTAGCTCCAGACCTGTGTGCAATGCCAAGGCTGTCCTGACACAGAAAGCTGAGGAACTTCATGCCTACCCCACAAAGTGAGCCAAGCTGGCCTCCCAAATGGGAGGTAACATGGCAGAGTCAGGAAGGAAGAGCTCTAGGTTCTTGATCCTGACCTCAGGACTACGGCATGCTCACTGGTGGAGAAGTATGTTAGGAAGACTCTGGGGTGAGAGCCCTTAGAGCTACCCACAGCACTGCAGAGAGATAGCTCCATGCTCCTGCAGAGCTGCAAAAGAAAAGGACCATTCTTGGCCAGGTGCATGGGTCATCACAGAATGGTTTGCACCTTGCACAGTGACGGATCCAGAGCAAGGGAAGCCGGAAAACTCCAAGTTAGATCCTGGAGGACCAGAAACCACAAAAGCTGTTCCCTTGGCTAACTCCAGGCAGTTATGGGCAGGGTATCTGCAGGAGGTGAAACCTACTCTGAAATGCCAAATTCTCCTCAAGGACTCAACAGGCATCACAAGGCCTTCACCTAGGGTTTGGGGGTCCGTTTGGGAAGTCAGATATCAGCAGGTGTTGTGCCATTTAACCTGTAGGTAACTGTGTTCTCTATTGGATTGGACCTGTCAAACCAAATCTGGGAAGTTATTTGTGTTTGTGGTTCACTCAGCAGTGTGTGCAAGAGAGCAGAAATGTGAGCTGCGTAGATATCCTCTGTCTGTGCCTAAGCACAGCCAAAATAATTACCAGATGGTGGTGAAAGTGACCCACAAGAGAATCCCAGAACTCCATGCTAAACAAGCTAAGATACAATTATTGTCACACAGGATGATAGCAAAAGGCTTCATTAAAGGAAAAGGGACTTCTAATCTTCTGTACAGGGACTAGTTTCTCTTGCTGGAGATAACACCTGTGAGGAATAGAAGAATCCTAATGTTCCCATATTCCCTTCTGAAGTATTTTGAAGTGTGTTACTGGAAACTTACTTTGAACACATATCAAGACCACTCATAAGGGGTATGAATCACTCTGATTTACCAGAACAAACACAAGAGGTTTGCTTTTTTTTCAGCGTGGTTGTTTCTAGAGAATTTAGCCTGTTTACTTCAGAGTTGGATTGTAGACATACTGAAAAATTACTTAAAGCTTCATGTAAGCCGAAATATTATTATTCAATAAAGAGTCCAATTTAGAAATATAAGATATAAATTGTTTCAGGAGGTTTTTAAGAGGAAGAAAGGTATTTAAGTAACTCTAAATTTACAGGTGTACCATATTAGTTCTAACCACTTATTTAAACTTCTGAGACATCTCAAGTATATGTGAGATGAGCTGGTGACTTCCTAGTTTTCTGACTGAAGTCTTGTTGTGTGACATTGCTTGCCTGGAGTTCTGTGGATGCCAGGAGACAGATAGAGCCTGAGCAGCACTGGGGGAAGAGGAGAAAATGCAAGCCCCAGCCACAGGATCCCACAGTGCAGCACGTGTCCAGAGGACATCAGCTGAGTGAGTCTAGAGATTGTCTCTTCAGGAAATACAGCAACAGCTCTCTTTTTAGAAATGTCTTCTCATCAGAAAAAATAACTTGGACCAAATGCCTTCCCATATTCCAGCAATCTGCCCTTGCTCTCCAAAATACAAGAGAGAAAAAGAGGGAAATTTACTAGTGAAGTTATGGGAAGATGAAAACCACTTTAAGTTTGAGTCCAAAGAGGGAGAATTCAGCAGAAACTGCACTGTTGCTGCTGATTTTATTTAGTGCATACTCAGGTACTAACAAGATTATAAAATCCAGATAGGTGCCTAGATAATCAGACAGACAGACTGAGCTTATTTGTTTTCTTGGGGTTTCTTTGTTGATTTGAAGCCAAAGATCCAAGCAAAGATCTTCACAAAGGCACAGCAGTCTGTAAATGGTATTCTCTCACACAAAGTTGTCTGAGAGGCTGAGGTACTTAAGTATTTTTAGTGCTTTTTTAATAAAGAAGTATTTGGAGTACATTCTCCATTCAATGTACATGCAGATCAGCCTTAATAAAAACATATGTTATATTTAAAAATTTCAAAGAAGAAAATACTTCAGAGAAAGGATAAGTCTGAGGAGCCTTAAACAAATGTTTTTACATCAGCTCACTTTCTTCCAAAAGTTTCTTGAAGAAGACACTGGATTTTGTCATTTAAATCACATTTATAGTAGTTGACAGATTTAAATTCTGACATGGCTCTGTCTCTTACTCCAAGGGCTCACACACCCCTCTGTCACACAAGCATCTGTTTACTGAATCTCAACTGTGCAGATTGGGCAAAGTTTCAGGCTTTTGTTTAAATTTTCCTGTAAGAATTGGGTCAGTTCTAATCTTCACATTTTAATAACTTCCTTTTCAACTGAAATTTAAATTGCTGAGAAGCTTTGTAGGGGAGAGGAATATTCCCATAATGATCTCATTTGAATAACCTGAGAAAAATAACATGCGTATCGCTCAGTGGAGGTAAGCACGATGCAGATGAGCAGCCACAGCCAAGTGAGTGGTCTCATGTCTTCCCACCAGGCTAAATCTGACTTGCCTTGGATTTAAGGTTAGGATGAGTAGGATTGTTGATGCTGGGTGGTTCAAATCATTCTGTGCTAGGCATGGGAATGGACAATGCACCCCTGTGAGGAATCTCCACGTGACAGAGAGAAATGGGTGGAGAGTTGGCCCCCTCCGTAGCTCCGGGTACAAGCACGTTGCCTGTGCAAGAGATGGAGGACAGACCAATTCCTCAAAGAGATATTAGGTGCTTTCTGCTAATTCCTGAGACCTGTAACACAGGCTGTGAGGTATTCAGTCATGTTTCCTTAAGGAAAATGCTGCATGGAAAGATAATGGCAACAGGTACACTAACAAGATATATATGGTTCAGTGAGGGGATTTTCCTCTTGCAGGATGTCAGACTACTCGGGCAGCCCAGTGTGGGGAGGCGTGAGAGCAGCAAAGTCCCTCCTTCAAGGGGGGCTGTAGTTCAGTTCCTCCCAAAATAGTTCTCTGAGACCTTTTTGAAGCAAGAAACCTGTCAAAGAAGCTACGCCTATCTAACTCTTATCACACTGCAAGGAGCCAGGTACCCAGTGCCTGAGAATGCAGAGATGGATGCAGCATAGGACAGAAGGAGCAGTGGAGAAGGGAGGAAGGTGGATCATCCCCAGCTTTCAATCTGAGAGTGGCTTGCCATTAGGTTGATAGCTCATGGTCTATAACACCTGTAAAGATCTCCAGAAAAACACTAAAAAGAGGATTTCTGCCTACATTAACTGCCCATCTTCTCAGTGACCTTTCCTGCATCAGTGCAGACCTTCCACTGCCTCACCTGTAATGACTGACACCCCGAGGGGTGCAGGGTCCTCTCCCACAACATGGGATTGCAGGAGAAACCCAAGCAGCTGCAGCCGTTTGCATCTAAGGAAGGTTGTCTTCATTCTTGTCCCACTCTCGACTGGAGAGAAGCCCCACTAAAACTGATAATTAAACCTTGTCAGGCAGACAGAAAGTGCAGGTGAACCAGCATTTCTTTTCACAAAGAACATGGCTTTGTTTTCAAAAATGCTAAGTAAACTACTCAGTCAAATTATATTATAGAGACCTCTAATACCATGAATGCCACTTTTAGCCTCAAAAATCATATGTGAGCTTTCTTACTGCACAATGTGTTTATTTTTTTCCAGGAAGCTGGTGCTGAGAATAAGTTTCTTGCACAAGATAGGGTGTCTCAGAGTCCAAATGGTATGGATCAGAAAAAGTAGCCCAGGGTCTAACCCACTCCTTGAGTCCATCTTTCAGCCATGATAGCCAGTCTACCCCTGGATCAGCTTTATCTGGTTTTGCTTTTCCTTAGAGCCTCTATGGTTCAAAAACAGAGAATTTCAGACACTTGGAAACAGAGTGGTCAAATCTGCTCTCCTGGGATATGAGTGGTGCCATGAAAGGCACTAGAAACAGGGGTGCACAACTATTCCCTGCCTCAGAGTGATGCTAACCTGCTCTGGAGGTAGGACTGCAGCAGGTTAGAGCTATGAGTCTCGTACTGTAGCAGTGTGTGCTGCAGCCCCTTCAAAGCATTCCCATCTGCCACTGGCTTGCCAGTTTATGGGCCTTGCCAGGTGCCCCCTCACATGCTGCCCTACGACCAAACATGATGTCCAGAGAGAGTGCTTTGCACACACTTTGATGACATTTTTGTGAGTTCTTGCCCTCACTCCACTGCCTCACCAGCCTGTTCCACCCAGACACACTGTGCTAAGAGCTCCCCTCACCAGAAGAAGGCCGGGAGCATCAGCAGGCCATCACTCACTCTAAGCTAATTCTGTGTCCCTGGGAGATTTGGCAGTCAGGGACTGTAGGACCTGTTTCCAATGCCTGGCGCTGCCACATCTTCTTGCAGGATACCCCTGGTCACCATCTGGCAACTTCTTGGGTGCCTCAAGGGAGGAGTGAATGCAGCTGGGTTTCCCTGCCAAGTGTCCCCTGTTCTGTTTCCCTGTTTTCAACTCACAGTCTCTCCTCTATATCTCTGTTTATCTTTTTTGCCACTTGTGATCACTTAGGTTTTTTTCCTCTCAGTATCTTTTCTTCACCTCTCCTCCCTCTGTTCGTGATTTTGAATTTTTTTTAATATGTTTTGTTTTGTTTAAGCTTCTGTTGGGGATGGGCTGCTTCCCATACCAATAACAAAAAAAAAACAAAATAGGGACAGGGGCCAAAAGCAGATAACTTTGGAGGGGTACAAAACAAGGAAAAATACGGCAATGTTTTCCTGGTACACTTTCCCAACCATAACACTCTCCTAGCCTCCAGCAACTTGCAGGTCAGAGATGTAAGTAAACACTTTCTTCAGAAACATTGTTCATCGGAATTCTCCTTCTTTAGTAAGCTACAGTGGAGCTTGTTGTATTATCTCCCCTAAATAAATTAATATTAAAGGTTATGTCTGGCTATGGCAAACATTACTGGGTGAACAAGGCATGCTGCACCATGCCCGTAAATGAGAGAGAGCCATGATGTCCTTGGAGAGAGAACAGAACTTTTATAAAGCCATGGAGGTTCTTGTGAAAAGCTTCATTACAAATGCAGACCGTCTGCCCATAAACCAAAAGTCAGTTCCTGCCAATTTCCTTGTACACTTCTAGTTCCTGGTACCTTATGAACCGGGGCTGGGTTTCCTTTCAGTAACGAAATGGAAAATGAAAGAGCATGAAGGGGCAGCAGTGGCATGCTCTAACAGACAGATACATACGAAGAGTAAAAATCTTACCTTCTTGAAGTTAGCAGGATGTTAACACTGACTTCATGGGGCCAGAGTTTCACTCTGATCTGTACAAGCTGCCAGGCAATCTCATCAGTCTTTGGAAAGTGCTGCTACGCTTCTTATTTGTAGTATTTTCAGCAATTTTAATGACATTAAGCCCTAGGGGGTGAAGCCCCAGGAAACAGAAGGATGCAGACAGCCTGAGTGATAGTATCATGAGCCCTGTTAACTTAAATCAATACCCTCAACTGCTCCATGCAGAGCTGCAATGAAAGGAACAACACAAAGCTACCACCGGGACCCTGAAAGTTTTTGAGGGAAAACAAGCAGAGATCAGCCACAAACTGATGGTCTGTTCTGACCAGACCACCTTTTTTTTTTTCTTCTCTGTCTTGGGAAGTGCTGAAAATTCACCACTGAGCTTCCACTCTCTTTCTGGATCAGTCATACGACAATTTATCTTATTTACATTTTTTCTATTTCCATAATACCTAATATAATCACAGCTTGTTAAAGAATTGTGGGCACCGCTACATGCAGGTGCCTAACTCCAGCATAAATATTTACAGCAGTGTTGCCACGTAAGATTTTTCACATGTGGCCTTTTTAGGCAGTAATTTATGTGTGTCTTAACTCTTCTGATGCATTAGAGCATGCAGGTGAAATTTCTCTTTAAAAGTGCAAACAGTGACATCAAGTATTGCCTAATATCTAGAATATGCTTCATGTAACACCCATGCTGTTTTGGGATCTAATCCTTCAAGTATTCTATGCCTGGCCCTAATAATGTCTTCTTTAGATTTCCATAGCCTAACACATATGCTGCTTTCTTTTACAGTCTATTTTTTTGAAAGTCCTCCCATTTGTCCCACTTCATTCATTGGCAAAAGACCCAACTGAGCCAAATGGCAAAAGAAGCAAGCACAAGTCTGCAAGGAGAACTTATAAAAGCACCCATATCTTTAAAAACGTAGTTTCTAGAAATGCACGCAGCATTTATTGTGTGAAGAGAGGTTTGTGAAGGACCTGAGTCCTTTTATTAACTAAATTCAAATAAGAATTTAACAAAAACTCTCCTGAAGTTTAAAGTGAAGCTAGTGATGACAGAGATTAATGTTCAGATTCGGGGAATCCACTTATTAATTTTGTCAGGCTGAAAACAACGGTCAACAGTTTCCAAAATAGCTGAACAATGTCAGCAAACATTTGCTTTGACTGAACTGAGACCCTCCCTTGCCCCAAGATCAGCTCTGGGACACTTTCAGAAAAGCTTTCTTTATCTCTTGACAGTGTGAAAAAAACTTTACCTGCAAATTGACTTGTGTGTAGAAGGAAGCTATCATTCATGCTAATGGAGCCCATCAGCTTGCTTTCACTGTACCATGATACCCTGGAGCAAAAAAATGTGAAGCCTGTTAAGCCCTGGGCTTAGCAATGGGATTTAACAACTCTAAAATGCCTACCTTCCTCTGTACACGTTGTCAACCACTATCCCACACATTTCTCTGTTTCTGTGACAGCTGGTCAATGTAAACTAGCTCTTAAAAGATTTTATGTTGATTCTTATTCTCTGGGAGCTGTTTTCTTAAAATAAACGTTACAAATTTTAAAAAGCAAAGAGACAACGGGAAACTGCAGAAAAAAACAGAGCAGAAAATTGTACAGAAAATTGTTTACAAAGCTCCCAGTTATTTGGTAATGTGAAGCATCTTCACTCTCACTGTGCTCCTCAAATAAAAACTTGGTGGGCACATTTTGAAAGCATTAGAGATCGTGACTCCTGCAAAGACATCGCTTTTTTAAAATGTGAAGGCATGACAAGAGTTAATCCCAGACCACAAAGTCAGACAACAAAAGCATGAACAAGCTGGCCCTAGCTGTGGAAAGTCTTTGACTGGGACACTCAGGTGGGTTAAGATGCAACAGATGTGCCTAAGTGGTGGGCAATAACTGTGTTAGGGATAGTTTACCAGTTAATAGTTCATAATGCTAACGTGCAAAGAAGTGTTCAGTGCAGGGAAGAAATGGCTCTAAGCCACAATCAGCAAATGAGGAACATCAGACTATTCCCAGCCTGGCCTCCTGAGATCTGGAGTCATGCCAGCCTGGGATCTGACACACCCCATCTCAGGCAAAAGAAGGGTCGAGACAAAAGGCTCACTGGCAAGCCCTTGCATCTCAGGTCTCTTCTCTCACCCATAAAGGCTGATCACAACTCTCCCGAGCTGGTCCCATTGGCCCCTACCTTCACTGGACCCTGTCCAATACCGTGAAAGCACTACCCTCCTTGTAATCAAACCAACACTGAGTATAGCTGGGCAAAAGTTTTTAAAAAAAAACGAAGCCATTGGTGATGGGAAAGGAAAGAAAATCTCGAGGATATGACAGAAGTTGAAAGAGAAACAGCAGGGTAAAAGAGATCAATGACAGGGCAAAAAAGTTGTCCTCAAAGATGGCACCCAGCAGATACATTTCAGCTTCAGGTGAGACAACAATTTACACATCCCTGCACTGTGGATAGCTGGCAAAATGAAGCTGGTCAGGAGCAGGGAAAAAAAGATGCAAAACATCCAGAGAGAACATTTTATGAAAGCCGGCAGTGAAGCGTAATGCTCAGTCTTCAGAGCACACGAAACCAACCAAGACCGCTGCCTGCTTGATGGAGGCATCCACATGCTCTACCAATACATGTGGGAGCCTGAAAGAACACAGAGTGGGCTGGGTTTCCCTTCCCTGCCTGTTTTCAGGGGATAAAAAGGGCTGAGGCTAAATAGGACTTTTTCTCTGGCGTCTCTTAAAAAGTCCCAAAGATACAGTAAGTTGAAGTGCAATGCCTCTAAGCAGGTTAAAGAGGATGAACCAAGATTTTCAGTAAACAATGTTCAGTGTCTCCATGGGGCATGTATTCAATGCATTTTCAGCATTTTAGCCCAGGCCCATCTTGGCCAGTCCCACTGCACTACTTTGTGCAGGGATTCGCTCACTAACCGATTCAATTTGGCCTCACAAAATCTTTCACTAACATTCAGTTCTTCCCCTGGGTATAGGCAGCATTTCCCTTCTCCCTCAGGCAGCCTTGGACTCTTGGTCCACCATGCACCTCTCGGTGGGTATGGCACCAAAGGACTCTGGGGAGTTTCACAGTCAGATCCATAGTGCTTGATGAAGGCTACAGAAGTCCTACCACAAGGATAATAAGTCTTTTGAAAAATGATTCCTTTGCATCCTGTCGTACCATAAAAGTACATTACAGACCATAGATTGTCTGGACATACAAATGAATTCCCAATGTTTAATCTATCTGAATGTCTTTCTTGTGGTTTTTTACTTCAGTGTAATCCTTCACTAAACATTTTTCAGCCATTAGCTCAGGACAATACATTTTTCATTATTAAACTGCCTCATGTTTTCATTATATCTGCATGTCAGATTTTACTTAGTGATATATCAGTGGGATCACCTCTCTTATTACTGCGCTTGAATTTCTCTTCTGAGAAAAATACAGTTATTTCAGATGAAAAGGGGCTCCTCAAAGCTAAATGGCCACGAAGCATATTATCAAAATAGCTGCTCAGGGAAAGAGAAAAGACAGCTTTGGGGTGCTCTGATTGCAGCCTTCCAGTACCTGAAAAAAGACTAGAAGGATGGAGAGAGATTATTTACATGGGCATGTAGTGACAGGACAAGGGAGAAGGACTTTAAACTGGAAGACAGTAGGTGCAGATTAGGTATCAGGAAGAAATTTTTTACTGGGAGGGTGTTGAGGTACTGGAAGAGGTAGCCCAGAGAAGTTGTGGATGCCACACCCCTGGAAGTGTTCAAGGCCAGGTTGCATGGGGCTCTGAGCAACATGGTCTAGGGGAAGATGTCCCTGCCCATGGCGGAGAGTTGGAACTAGATGATTTTTAAGGTCCCTTCCAACCCAAACCATTCTATGATTCCATGACTCTATGATTCTATGATTATTCTTGCCAGCTCCATGACAATCTGTATGAACTGAAGTAATAGCAAAGTACTTCCATTTATGAAAAGGGAACTGAACTAAAAGTGACCTCTGGGCAAAGGTGCTATGTGTAGCTGGAGAAAACTCCTTACCCGGGGCAAGAGCTGCCCAAATGGACAAGACAGATAAAAGGTGTGAGAAAAGAAGTGTTGTTGCCCCATATTACGAACTGGGACTTGAGTCACAGGATGAGTAAGTGATCCGGAGAAGGTCACACAGGAAATCTGTGTCACGGTCGGTTATTAAACCCAGATTTCCTGATTTGCCACTGAATCCCATAATTACAAGACCATCCTTCCTGTCCTTTCTAACTCTATCCATAAAGTACCTCACTAATTGGGCAATGCTTTACGTGAACAAAAAGCCTTCCATGCATCCTGCAGCGTGATCTCGGGTGACTCTCACCATGGGATTCGTGTCCATGTCCCAGGAGCCTGGCTGAGAAATTGCATATCCTCATCCACACCAGGCTGCCCGCTAAACCCTCACACAAGCTTGTGCCTTGTCCCACTCCCTCACACCACCTGCCCCTGCTCCTTGGCCACTGCTCCTCCCACAGCCCTCCATACCAGCATCTGAACCAGTGTTTGGTGGAGTTTCTTCACTTTGTGAGTTGGGGTGTGGCTACTGGGGTCTGACTAGAGAGGAGGCCTTGGTGACCTTCAGGGCTGATGCTGTGGTGCATTTAGTGAGTCTACTTGAAATAAATGGAATGGGGTCACAGAATGCATAGGCTGGCTAAATCTTATCCCTTATACTTCAAGCAAAAGGAGGAAAAAAGACTAAAGATGGCTACGTCTGGTGGGGAAATGATCTACCCAGAAGATTTCTACCAGCAGGGGGAGGAGACCTGGGGCTCCAGGAATATCAGATATACTGGAAATTTAGGGAGCTTCTGGAAATCAGAAGACAAAGGAAGTTGGGTTGGGACTCCTGTGAATAAGAGATGAGGAAATGAAATGGACACAGCTCAGCCTACTTAGGAAAGAAAGCAACTGACAGCAAGCAGAAAATGTCTGAAAGTCAAACAAGAAGATAATTATACAATCTCACAGATTTCCATAATTTGCTGAGGGAGACTCATTAGATCTACAGATGAAAAAAAGAGTTTGGGTCCATTCTTAAAGGTCTTCTGAGAGGTTTACAGTCTGGTTTTGGAAGTGATAAAGGAGTCAGTAGTGGAAATAATGAGGAGGTACAGACAGGCGGTTCTCCCTATGGAAGAAGCAGCAAACTCATTTTCAAGTTTAAAAAAACAGAGCCATATGGCTAGATGGTAATGCAGGGCTGAACCCTATTTAATATCAGCATTAACACTATAGAAGCTGTTGCTATAGTAGTGACATCTGGAAGAATCCTTCAAATAGATTATTCTCTAACCTGGATGAAGGATTCTGCCAGTCTGTCTGTCAAAGAAAGCCTTCAGAGCAAATCAATAACAAAGATCTTGTTACCTGAATGCAATGTGATTTAGTGGCTAATCAGTTTGACAACATTAGAAACACAAGGAGAGAAGAAAAGAAGCATAGAAACCAGGAGATGTAATTAGCAGCCAAGAAGGCAGGGAGGACTCCAGGAACACAAGGAGAAACATCAAACTTTTATATGCCACCATACAACGAGCTTAATCAGTAAAATCACACCTTTACTCTGAACTGTTCCCGGTCTAGCTGACATTTGCTGTTCATAGGCTCCACTTAAAAAGCATTAACACTACCAATAGATAGTATCATTAGTGAAAATGAGAGATGCATGCACAAAATATTGCTAATTGCCAGATTAGTGATAGACACAATGTCCCATCCTATTGTAATGTTGGTTTGAATACCTGTTTTGCTTTGGCCAAGTGAAAAGGCTCCTCTTGACTAATTAAAATGTCTCTGCTGAGCACAGAGATTTGGCAGCCTCTGGAAATTCAATTCCTCCTTGTAGCTGGTGTCTCTGGCTGAAACAATGTGCGAAACTGTTGCTAGAGAGAGGGGTTTGTTGGTCTTTTTGTTGGTTTGTATTATATTTGCACAAAAGCATTTTGAACCTGATTTACTTCTCCTGACACTGAGGAGATCAGCTGAAGTTGACATGAGCAATTCTCAGCACCCCTTGCACCTGATTCGGTCATTGAAATTGTAAAGTGTAACAAAGTTAGCAGTGTCATTTCCATTCACTTGCACAATGTATAAAACAACTGCATGTCAAACACTCTGATGTGAAGTCATGATCGTGACCATATGTTTTTGGAAGGGAACAGACTGTGTGTGGGGATACAGCATTAAGCTCTGGGGTTATTACTGAAAAAATCTTGGAAATAGCAATCAACATTTTTCACACTTGTTTTCAAAACATACTGTCCTTTGCATCTCTTAATGCAATATACCTATTTGTTTCCTGGGGGGAAAAACTCTTTATTCATTGACTAGACATTGATATTCATTAGGGGTCTTACCCCCATCCCTTCAAATTCAGAATGGGTGAATATGTCTTTTCTATGTCTTCACCACTCAGTAGAGCAGATCTTACAGAGAACAAAGGCATGACACAATTCCTGACTTGCAGCCTATGAGCTCCCCAGGTGAGCAGGGAATCCTGCTTCTCAAGAACAGGCAGGGGCCCACATTAATAGGTTATATGTATTCAACCCATGAAGGCAACAGAGGTTTTGTCACAGAGTCCAGTGGGAGCAGACTCTTGCAGAGCTCCCTAACAACATCTGAGGTGCCACCTGCAGATGTCTCAGAAAATGAGTGTTTTTAGAATTCACACTGTCCTGGTTGTTCACAGACACATGTGAGCGAGAGCTAGATATGTGATTCATATCAGTAACATTTAATACCAATACTGCCTAGGTGTTAACACAAAATGTGCTGTTTCTGTGTGCCACATTTCTCACACAAAGTAATTCTGGACTTTCTTGTTCATGAAGCAGAGACAGAATTTAAAAGTCCCAGCACTATTCAAGTGCGAAAATAGATACAACCTTTAGACCAAAAAGCCTATGCTCTTTGCAGATCTTTTTTATTTAGATATATATAAGGGTGAGATAAATTATTTAATAGCAGAACTCATCGAGTCTAAGCAGGAGTAGCTGTAAGAAAGAATAAAAGTAGATGGAGCACTAGGAGAAAAAAAAACATATATAGATTTCATTCCAGTTCTGAGCAAGTAGTTAAGAAGTCCCTGGATGGTTGTTCATGCAATTCTTACTCTGGCAAAACTGCCACTGACTTTAATTGTAGTTCACTCCGTTGGATCAGCCTGCTAATCAACTAAGCACTTTTCATTTCATGGCAATGAGAAGGTGTGCTGAAAATGCCATCATATCTCTAACCATCTTCAAAGCCTAGAATGTCTTCACGCCATTTCATGGGTTTCCCCTTTCCAGTACTAAAAAAAGGATGCTATAAAAGTCATGATTTAAATGATATATTGCAATTTTATGGACTTGGAAGCTAATTTTGCTTAGAAGCATTTTTATGGACTTTGGAAGCCAAGAGTGGGGGGAAGCAGAGCTCCTGAGATCAAAAACTTTCCTTCTGTAGAAAAAGGTTTCAGGGGAGAGCAATTTCTGCCTCCTCTGGATAGGACTCAATTGCTTCTTGAGTCTCCAGTATTAAAAGGGTTTTTCTGGAGAATATATGTATAAGAGGAAATTCGTTTTATCTGCCCTGCAAACAAAAGAGATTATTTTCAGTTTCTGTTATAAGAGTGAGAAGGGGGGGAAGTCCTTTCCAGGGAAAAGCTGTAAGATGTTTTCCTTAATTAGTTTAATTACAAAATGTACTAAGACTATTAGAAAAACATTAGGCTGTTTTTGGGTTCAAAACAGGCAGATGTTAGCAGGATTAAATCAAAATACTTTATATGCCTTTGAAGATTTTTTTTTTTACTCAAAGACAGCTTTTTTCTTTTTTTTTTTTTTTGCTTTTTAGGCTCTGTAACAGCTGATATTATTAGATTTTTTTTCTTTTGATTAAAATTATGTTCATCTAACTCATGCAAGTCAGCTTTCATTAGCAAAGCAAGTGGGATCTGGCCCATGGTATCACATTTCTGGAATCTGATGATTTTTTTTTTATTCATCCATTCTCCCTGCTCTGATCAGATTCTAATTATAGCCAAATTACAGCTATTGTCTCAAAGGCTGAGTAACATATTTGTGGTATTTGGTGGGGGGGAGGAGGGAACAGAGGATGGCTGATTTAAAAATAGGAATTATACAAAGTAATAAGAGTTGTTTATAATAATTTTTAAGGGAAGATGGCAGTGATGGAGAAGGGGAAAGGGAAGGCATCTTTACATCCAAGTAGGAGGGAGTTACACTTTACTGAATCGAAGCTGCGTTTCTGCAGCTTCCCTCAATATTATAATGCAGTCTATCAGCTGCTATGTGGCACTGAAGAGCTTGGTAACTCCAGGGTAATAAGTATGAAATATGCTGCTTTGGGACCTAACAAATATATGAATAGTTAAAGTATCACTGGAGAAATAGATGCAGAACATATAAAGAAAGATTCGTAGTCATAAGCAAATGTGCTATAAGCTTAAAATTATGTCACCTTAGCATACATACTAAGAGAAGAAATAACACTATATTAAGCAAAAATATAAGGAGCTGAAATCCATGCCTGTGCATCCTTTGGAGCAGTAGCAATGCTTCTCTGAAACCATAAAAATTATTTGCAAACTGAATATAGGCCAAAGGCATTTCAGGCACAAGTATCCTCAACTATTATCATTGACTGACAGCCTGCCATAACTGCTTTTGAAGGTATGAATGTCATCAACCATAAATGAGAACTCAAACTAGAAAAAGCAATAAACTCTTTCAGTCAGAAAGGCATTTTCCAGTGGTAATATATTTACAGAGCATTTTTACTTTGTTACTTTTAAAATCTATTGCTAAAGACTACCTCTAAGATTGCTGAATACTGCAAATGACCCCAAGATACATGCAAAGTCAAATTAAAGACTTCTCAAACATTCTTGCATATCAATAGAAGTTGGTTTACAACAACAAGGCTAAATGCAGTATATTTTATTGCATTAGCCTGCTGGTCACCTCAATAAGATGAAAATGTAAAAAGTTTTTTTTAGAATTTGGTTTTCAAAAGGCACTTTGGATACTTGGCAGATTTTCATCTCCACAACTGGTCTAAAAGTTTACTATTTTCTCAGAGACTATCTTTACCAGCATCTACTAGGTAGACAATAACAGCAAAAAACACCAGGGCAGGCTGATAATGAACAGGCAGCTTCACAAAAAAGTCCATAAAACACAGAAAACCTGTATATGGACAATGCCACAAAGAATATACTGATATATTCAGAAAAAAAAGTGTGCATTGAGAATATTTGCTCTTGCATGTGCACGCACAGCTCAGCGGCCTACCTTTCACACACAATAATCCCTTTCAAAGCCTTTGGTGAAAAAATGGAGGCTAAAATCCCTGAAATGTTCTTCCTGCACAAAAACTGAGTTGTGCAGCTCCTCCTCAAGAAAGAACTGCATAAATGTCATCAGGTGTTAGTGTAATGCAATGACCATCAGATTTTATTAAGTGACTAAATCTATTAAATTATTAAATTCTTGGTCACACCAATTTATATCAAGTGTAAACATACGGTGAAACACTTTTAAATCAATTACCTGAAGATAAAGGAATAATCTTCTTACTTAAATGAAAGCAATTATTGTATGTCAGGGCTATGCATTTAAGAGGTTTCCAGGATCAGAACCATCCATTAGATAGTACCTAAACTCACACTTTCAGAAGTTAAATTGAATATCGCTAGCAGATGTTGAGTAGTACTAAAGCACGTGGCAAACTAAATAGTATTTCCTTTTCTTCCCCCCCCCCAGCACATTTAATTCCACAGGATGGCACAACGTTGAAATTCACAAAACACTGAAATGCAGCCACTGATTTTCCTCCTGTAGTTTGTTTCAGTATCTGTAGGCGTGACACCGGGAGGGGAGCAGAAGGGCTGCTCCACTCACACTGCTAAAAGGTGACACCATGGTGTTCTTACAAGCCAGGACAACTGAATAGCATGTGAAAGAGAAAAGGAGATTCAATAGGGCCAGATAATGTGCCCCGAGGCCGTGTCTCAGCTGCTCAAGGTGATTATGGCTGCGAGGCCAGGCATAGCATCCTCATGCTGGACCAGGAACATAATCTGCTTGTTCTGAGCAGAATAATGACAGTGAATGCCAAGCATGAGCTCAGGGGGTCTGGCCCTGGGCCCTAGCTGAAGAGCAGTCTTCAGTGTGCATTCTGTTGGATACTTTGGCCGTGCTGGAGAGGTCTCCCAGCATCGTGTTGTGGGTGTGCTGAATGATGTGCACTGTTAAGTGATACTCATGAGCAGCGTGACCGTGCCCGTGTAATGCACAGTGAAACAGCATTACACGTGGCTTGTGCCAGAAGCCCAGGCTCCATGAACATGCAGCATGCAGTCATTCTGTGGCAGGGCCTTAAGGCAGCCCCATTAAGTGGCAGCAACAACTGTGGGTGTTGGTGGAGTGTGCTGATACCCATTCTGCTGAGAAACTGTGGTGTGATTCTGGAGCTGACACAGCAGTCCATCCAGCACAAGTTCAGTGTTCTCCAACACTGCAGGACATTGTGTGCATTAGGTGCACCCCAGGTTGCAGAAGGATGGCTACCCATGCCTTCTCAGTGCCCCTTTCCAGCTTTCACCCTAATTCTGTGAGGGAGTGAGAAGTTGCTCTTCCCAGCTCACGGGAAAGGGAGAAATTCCAGCCTGCTGCCAGTCTAGGGCTCAGAAACCTAAGTTGCTAATGCAGAGTCCCACAGGTAAGTAGATATTTGTGCATAGAGTACAGATGGAGATGGAGACATGAGTCTAGGGACACTTTCTTTGACTGACTGGCCTTTGGCAAGACCTTTCCTAACGTTTCACTAGTTGCATCCTTAATTCAGTCAGTCAATCTACTGTGTAGTGTCCTAGCAATTTTCTCCTTCCGATCCTTTCTTTTGTCCCCATCTCCTACACCTGTATTTTTGCTTTTTTATATCTAGGGTTTCACTGTATCCTGCCACTCGATGCGTCTAACACCTATGTCTCTACGGCAAAAATAAAATCAGAGGTGGGAAAAAGAGTCACATTCTGGAATATTTCCAGGATCACTACATCCAGCTCTATAATCTTTGGAGCTGTGTGTCTTTGCTCTGATCCCATTTTAAGAGCCATTTCCAGAAGTGATGCACAAGACCCTTAGATGTAGGGAGATCCTTGGACTACAGAGTGCCAGCTTTGGCTAATCACATCATGAATTATAACAAAATTAATTTCCCCCCGTAACTTACTACATTGCTTGGCTGTTTGTTACCACATCCTGCATCCCAGGTTTCACTCACAAATTGAGAAGAGTTCCCATCTATTCAAGATGATACAGAACTGGATCCTTGGGAGCATCACACACAGTATAAATGTATCACACTGGAGTATTTATCTCTCCATAACTTTTCACTCATACTGCCCTTTTATTCCCAAACTGACTTCTGGAACTTCAGCTATGTTTTACCTACAATGCATAGCCTATATACCACATATAACTGTCAGGAAAGACTTTGAGCTCTCTCCCATTTCTGCTGAACTTCATCATAAATTCCCCTTAACCTTTAATGCATAGGTTCAAGTTCTTTCTCAAATGATTGAAGATCACTCTTAAAAAACAGACCCCTTCTAAGTATTAAAACCTGGAAAATAAATTTATAATACCCTCTTCTACTTTTTCCAAACCCAAACAATTGACCAAATTGCCTAATTTCAAAATCTTACAGAGTGGAAAAAAATGTTCTGCCCGAGAATTTCCACACCAAACTTAAGACACAAATACACTTTTTACCATGACCATTTACAGCTGGGAAATGTGTGGTTTATAATGGAATGATTATACAGCTTTGGCTTGGGATGTCACAGGCCTGCTGGTAAGATAAGTAAGAATGGAGCCAGTTCTGAACCTTCATGCATGTTAGGCGCAACTATTGTAATAAAGCAGCTCCCTGGCCTTTTGTACACAGTTTTACCAGGTCTGGGTTTTGTGGAATTCTCTTTTTAATAAAGTATATGGTCTAAGGCCCAGCTTGAAACAAAAATGCTCGTTGCTTGCTGAGTTGTATGAACTTTGGAAATATGGCAATAAAATGGACACATATGTTCTATTATTATTATTATTATTATGCTTTAGGGCTACAAAAATAAATCATTCGCGAAGCTCACATGGACAAAATGAGCACTGCCTTCTGCAAGAGTCTGTACTTACATGTATCTGTTTACTTAGATGCATCTGTTCTTGATATCTTGTGGAAAAATCAAATATCGTATCTTATGAAAAACCATTGCTGAAGCATTGTTCAGAAAATCAATCCTAAACCAGAAGTCCATTAAAAAAACCTGAATACCTGGGTCTCTCTGCTTCGAACTCTCTTTTATTGTTATTAATAGATCATTTATCTTCAATACGGTTGGAGATAAAAATTCCTTTTTAAAGTGATGAAATGAAGAGATTTGCAAGTGCTGAAACCCCCTGATCTCCCCCTCTCTCTCATCACCTGATACAGGCTTAAGGTTTCACAGTTTGTAAAAATCAATGGGAAGTTCTCTCCTTGCCAGCAGACTGGGCCAATTTAATAAGTACCTGAACAGAGAGGCGGCCTGTGGAAGGGGCAGTCACCTTTCGCCTGGCAGGAGGAGGAGCTGCGAGGGCCGGGACACTGGAGTGCATTGTGTCCCCGTGCGAAGGCCTGAATCAGCAGCGACGAGATTTCTTCTCTCCAGCTTTCCCCCACCGGCCTGACCGTAACCCGGAGGGGAACCTGCGAGGGGATGGCCAGCTTCTGCCAAAAGATGCAGCTCCCGGGGGTGGGGGCAGACTTCACGTTTCCAGTAAAGGGCTCTCTCATCTCTCACTAGGGCAAGCACATCGTAGGGAAACTCCAAGCAGCTGCCAGGCAATTTCCTTTCAACTCTGTCCCAATACCACTGTTTACAGTTTCATGAAGGCAGCTCTGACTGTCCCTTCTCCTCCTCTCCCTCCCACTTGTTCAAGTTTGTCGATACCCGATCCATGAACATTTGTTTCCTCCTTCCCTGGAGGAGTTTTGCGCTCCACTGACCTCAAGTTCAGCCCCGATGGGGCTGGCAGGAGGGCTCAGCTGGCTCTCGTTTCCCCACTTGCTGCAGTTCCTTCTGTTGGACTAGCAAAGCCAGTGTAATTCAAGCGGGGCAGCCCTTCCCTTGCCAGCTCCTCAGAGCGCCCAGGGTTCTGCTGACGGGGCAAACTTCATCCACCCTGGTCCCGACCCACGGAGGCGAACCCCCTGCGCTCCATCCATGGAGGCCACTGCTGCTGGGGGTGTACAGGCAGGTCAAGACCCTCACCCCCACTGCGGCCGCCCTTAGCTCTCCTCCCTGGTCTACACCGCTCCACGCTGCTCTGCACCGCGCACCTGCGGCCGCGCTGCACCTTCCCCAGGTGGGTCCCAACTTCGCAACACCGCTGTGGGCGCACGGGGGGGAAGCACTGGGGGGTGGCAGTGGAATGGCTGGATGGATGGACGGATGCGTATTAAACTCCCCTCACAGCCTGATCTCCAGGTAATTCCCCTCCCACCCTGTATCTATACTCCTCAGCGTGAGACCTCTCTTTCCTCCCCCCCTCCTCTCCCCACTTCTCCCTCTTTTCAGCAGTGACAAAGCCTTTTACTTTAACCCGTTGGGGCTGTCCACTGCCATCCCGCGAAGATGGATTGAGGAGGGGTTGGGAGAGCGAGGCTTTCTGTCTGTCAACAGCTGCGCGGCCCCTGCCTAGTCCTCGCCGCCCCGCGCCCCGGAGCGGAGAGCCGCGGGGGTGCGCGGAGCTGTCGCCGGCCACCCGCGGCGAGGACGGGAACCTTGCGGAGGAGAGAAAGGCTGCGCGGCCGGGCGGGCGGCGGCGCAGACCCCCGAGAAACCCGGAGCAGGGGAGGGGAGGGCTGGATCCCCCCCGCGGATAAATCAGCGCGGATGTCCCGCCGGCTCTCCCGGCGCTGTGCGGAGGGTGTGCGCAGGCAGGGAGCTGGAGGCGAGAGGTGGGCAGGGTTCCCTGCCCGCATCGCGACTCCGCGCTCGGCTCCGCAGCCCGGCGGGGAGAACCGCGCTAATTCCCGTCCCGCGGAGCCGTTTCGGCGCTGGTCCCACGGCACTCGGAAACCGCCGCCGCTCCGCTGGCTCCTTCTGCGCCACCGGCCACTCAAATGTTTATTAAATGCCGGCATTCGTTGCTTTCTAATTAGCGGCGCCCGAATCCGTCTGCTTTGTCTTCGAGACGTTGCCGTCACGCGAGCAAGATACCTCAAAACAAGGGGGAAAAAATACCTTTATTTAAATTAAATTTTCCCCGCAAGCAGAGGGAGGTTAGGAAAAAAAACCCAACAAACAAACCAAAACGCAATACACATTCTGGGAGATAACCTTTACTTTCTGCTCTCCTTTGCCCGCTCTGCCCTAGGTTATTCATTCCGATTGCCGCGCTATTATTTATTTCCGTGTGTTTAGGTTTCCCGATAGTTACACAGTAAAGCTGTTTACGCAAACTGCAGCGAGGGAACCGTGGCAAAAATTTTGGGAAGGATGTGAAAATGAATGTGGTTTGATAGCGCCAGAACTACGGCGAAGCTCAAATTTAAACCGCACTCGTCGTCGGAGCACTTCGGGTGTGCGTANCGGTGGCGTCCCCCCGCAGATTGGGGCCGCGGAGGGGAGTGCTGAAAGGAGGGGTGTGCGAAAGCTGAGCGCTCATTAGCGCGGCGCTAAGCGATCCTCCCCTCCGCGCCGCTGCGCATCTCGCAGGTGGGGCAGGGGACCGGGGAGCGCTGCCGCCCCGGCGCTCCCTGCCCCCCGGGCCGGCCCCGCTGCCCACCTTGCCGGCCGCTGCAGCCATCGGAGCGGTCGCGGTGCGGTTTTGTCACCGCCCAGGCGGATCTGAGGCTATTTTTCTCTCCCCTCGCAGC